>CM062294.1:109012443-109354235 GCA_031216915.1 Pictodentalium vernedei
CCCCACCCCCCAAACCCTGCCTATCAGCATTTTATATGGTGTCCGACACGAAACATTTTATTGTTATACATTTTGTACTGTTGTTCAAGTGCTTTTCGCAATAAGCAGTAATAAATGATGACAGACAAGGGAGGGGGCAGTTGTCCAGGAATGGAGGGGGGGGGGGGGTCATGTCCATATTAGCAATAACGAGGGGGGGGGGGGGGGCATGTCCGGGTGGCAAATGTCAAGGGGGCACATGTCCGGCATTCAAATGTTTTTGTTGAAAATATTTCATACGATGCAGTTTGTGTACAAACATTTGATATATATGAAAATAAAAAATGATAAAAAAAAAAAAATTGCAAGTGTTGTTAACATATGTCACGATACAATATAAGGTTTTGTTCGTCCACACATGGGAATATGTCCTTTCTGGTAATGTATGGAGTTTTGTACACCCATGCATGCGTTATTGACCCATGCATGCGTTATTGGTGTGTTGTGTATATATGGCGATGTGTCCAGCATTCAGTTACAAAGATATTTACATATTTTGATCAGTTAGGCGAATGCGGTGGCAGGGGGGGGGGGGGGGGGGGGGGGGGGGCTAGCTCAAAAACATATTTGCAACTTTATACCCTTGTCTACCAGGAGGGAATTGGAGACGAGCCCCTAAAATTACTTTTTATCGAATCTTGTGTGTGTGGGGGGGGGGGGGGCCGGGGAGGGGGGGGGGGACTTGCTAAAAAATGGTTGTCCCCCAAATGTGACCGATTTCCTCCCCAATTACAAGGTGGGAAAGGCAGCCGTTGTGTGTGTGGGCGGGGGGGAGGGGGGGGCTCTAAATTCGATCTCAGGCCATCATATTTTTCAAAATTTCTCTGCAGAGATCACCAGGCCACATGCAGGCAGTAAGAAGGGGGAAGAGGGGCTGCCAATTTCCACACACTCACCTTGGTGTTACGAGCCTCGATAATGCACGCAAAATCATTTTTTGAGCAA
This sequence comes from Pictodentalium vernedei, assembly GCA_031216915.1. Lineage (NCBI taxonomy): Eukaryota > Metazoa > Mollusca > Scaphopoda > Dentaliida > Dentaliidae > Pictodentalium > Pictodentalium vernedei. The sequence goes on from CM062294.1 coordinate 109,013,428, forward strand.
AATCTCTCCCCCCCACACACATACACCGGTTGCCCTTTCCGACCTTGTAATTGGGGAGGAAATCAGCCCCCCACCCTCCCCCCCCCCCCCAAAAAAAAAAGAAGAATGAAGTGGAACAAGAGAGTACCACAACTTTCAATTTGTTCATATACTTCACACACAGGGTCACGTTACACATGATTTTTATGTCCCAAATAATATTTATTCGAAAATCATACTGGTCACCCCAATGATCATAGTATATTATAAATAGCGGCATATTATACTATTATCATGTAGGTGTCGAGTAGTATGATTTTCTAATAAATATTATTTGGGAATTAAAAAAATAGTTTGTAATGTAACGTGCCACTGTGCTTCACACTTTTGCGAGTTCATTATTCATTGTTTTCTTCTGAGTTTGATTGAGGTCACTTGCTCTGACAGCCCAAACCGATGTTGGGAGTGCCAAATAAAAAAAAATATTGTTTGTCTGAAGGATTTATGTGAAAAATAGGCCAATTCACATTTTTGTATTACGTTGCCTTTTAGTTCCCTCCCAATTCAAATGTCGTCTTAAATTGGCCCGCTTTGTGGCTCCCAAGTTTAGGATTTGACTGTGACGTCACGGTGTGATGGTAAATCCCAATGTGAAATTAGGAAATCTTGTTGATTTTTGCTAGGGCTATGCTGAATATCGAACATTTTTGGAATAACAAACATCGAACTGGGCAATATTTTTGTGCAGAATTGTTTAAGAGGTGACCAACTTGAACTGCAAACTGGAATAAGCTTGTGAAAGAAGGTATTTCAGTCATTTTTGTACATCCAAACCGTTCGTACCGAAAAACCGTTACGAACGTCCGATTGAAAAATCGCCTTTAAATTTCTAGCCGAGAACGAGCACATAAAATATCAAAATCATAAAATAAGCTCGTTCGAGGCTAGAAATCTAGCTAAGCTTGGGTGTAACTCCACTCCGTGGGTGATTTAGTTACAATCCACTCTCCATGTACTGTTCATACCGAAAACAACCAATACACAGAGCATACGCCTAAAAACACAAAAAACATGGAGGAAAGATGAATGAATGTCACAAATCGCACAGGTAAAAACAACTGTTTGAGCGGTTATAATTGCCAGTAAAAGTGAATGTCTTTCGGTCATTTTATCGAAAACATGACTAGTGATAGGAAAATACAGAAAAAGGTGAAAAAAAGCATTGTTTTTACGTAAAATTAATGGAAAAGTCCCCTATTCTTCAGAATAGAGGACCTAGCGTTTTTTAAGATATTAACAGGTCGGGGAAATCTCCCAATCGAGCTATTTTAGCTCAATCGGGTTATTTTAGCCCGATCGGGCTATAAAAAAACAGGCGAAGTGTGTTTTTATCATACGAGACTTCGGACCACAACAAACAAACGTCGAAAATAGGAGATGTATGTCTGCAGCGACTCGCACTCAACAAGTCTTGACAGAAAACTGCATCGGTAAGTTTGCCATCAATAATTAATGGCTAATTAACTTGATTAGCGTTGTGCAATGTATGGTGTAAACATTGCATTCAAGTCGCTTTTAAAATACTTTTTCACGCAGTTTTCACCTTCCACTCGATGGATTCTTGAAAAGTCGGCAATCCCACTGCAGCCTGTTGAAACAAAGTTTTTGATTGACTAACAGATTGCAGCTTATCCAATGGAATTTGAGGTAGGTATTAAAATATCTCAGAATGGTAAAGTTGTCGTAAGGTACACCGACAGTACCAGTAATACAGTTAAAACTAGAAGTCCTGTCATCAATTGCGCGCAAACACCTCGCCATTTAGCGCGTTTATCGACGCGTTAGGTCATATGGAAAGGCTATCAAATTCCCTAAGCAGCCTATGCACAAGCAATGGTTCAGCCAATGGACCTCCGGGTTTAACCCGGAGGTCCATTGGCTGAAACATTGCTTGTGTTTGCTGTGAGTAATGGCAAGACTCTGTGGTAATTTGAGTATTTTCAATAGGACGATTTCGCGCAATTCCTGTGCGAAATTGTGTCAAGATAAGCGCGCAATTCATGACAGGACTTCTAGTTTTAACTGTATGTCGTAGCATGCTTATTGTGGGTTGATGTGAAATATCGTGCTGTGGAAGTCAGACAGTGCAAACATGGTCAGAATCGTGCATGCTTTCCCCCTGATAAGAAACAAAAATATAAAACGAGTATCGAACATCAACTTGAACGTGAAATCCGGTTTAATCATGGCCTTGAGCGTAGTATTTTGCCGATATTTGCGAGTATATAAGGTGAGGTTGGTCTGGGAAAAAACGTGGATATCAAATATGTCGTCGCGGGCTGCCATTTCGGAATTGGATAAAAAAGTGAATTCACTCATAGAAGATATCAATAACAACAAATTAAATGAAAAACAACTGTGCGATTTGGCTCACGCAATTGGGAAGTCACAACATCTATATTTATATTATGACACAAAAAACGCCGCATATGTTCATTCGGACGAAACTGCAGTCGACTTGTCAACATTTCATCCTGAAACTTGGATATCGCAGCGAAATTCAGTCGCCATTTCGTTCATTAAAGCCTCAGCCAACATTCAGGATTTGACTAAAAAAAAACCCTTATCACTTGCTTTATTGTTGGAACAATTATATCATCTCCATAATGTCAGCTTCATAGGACCATTTGGATTCAATGTAAATATTATCACTTATTTTATAACATCGTCAAAAACTGTGTGCAATTTGAACGGTGCAATTCGTGCAGCTCCGTCATACACCACAATTCAGAAGTGGGTTCGGCAGTTTTCAAAGAATAAAATTCAATGTCCCCCCAATAACGACCTGTTCACTTTCTTTGATAACAACCAAGTTCTTGCAAAACGTTGGCGTGTGACGGCTAATGCTAAGTCTATTGTTAGTGTAATTACCAATGTTGTACATATTTTAACACCACAAAAATCGAATCTACAATTCGACGCCAAGCTAACCCCATCCGTGTGGTTTAGGCCTGACTTTAGCGGATGCGGGTACATCATTGATGCCATTGAAGAACATGACCGCCAGTGTAATGAGCTATTCAGAAATGAACGTGTAAAATTCCTTACTCGTCGCTTAGCTGTAGTCCTCCAAGCACAACAAATAATAGATGGGTCCTTTCGGGACGACGTCGATGACGTTAACGCACCACAAACTGCAAGGAATATTCGCAGACCAAGTAAACTGATAAAATTCACTGACGACGGCAAGGCTATGTTAAAAGATAATGAAAATCAGACACCTACATCGTACGATTTTGTAACTGGTTGTATCCCTAATAGTGCACCCGAGGTATCAGTAGGTGATCCATATTTTGCGAACCCCTGTTCTTATTTGAAAGTGCGTGAGGTATTGACACACCTCACGAAAGCTATCGTAACTGACTGTGACAGGAGTTGGACAGTTATAGGATGCGATGGGTCACCTTATGCATTAGGCAGCAGATTGATTGAGAGGTCTTTTGCAGAGTACCGTTCTGACCCAAATAAGTGTTTTCCTTTTGGAAAGCTCATTTTGATTCCTGGGCTTGGACACATAGAAATGAACTTTGTGAAATGTATTTTTAAACTTTTGTGGCCTATTCATCTGAAAGCATTAGCAAAGCTGCTCGGATTCAAGTCGCCCAAAGCTTTGGCTTCGTGCGAAGCAGCCAAGAACCACCATAAATCATGGCAAATACTTGAAATTCTATTTTATTCAATGGCAGATGAGCTACTCGTCCCGTTTGTTCAAGAAATGCAATTAAATAAAAACAAATGTAATGTAGAAATGCTCGGGGTGTGGTTAAACAATGCCAATAACCAGAATTATGTTTTACAGTATGAAATAGTTTTCACGTACTTATTCGCCCTTCGCTTGTTACGTGCCGGTGTGAGATGCAATAACCATCCGATAATACAATGTGCTATTTCAAAATTAAAAATCTTGTGCCACGGACCTGTGAACATGCCTGTATATCAAGAGATTTTGCTACGAGATGCAGCGTTACATGTGCAACTACCACCAGCTATAAAGAATCTCTTGTGCCAGAACTCGTCGTTCTCTGTGAGTGGTCACAAATCACAAGGGGAGGGTGGAGATTTCATCGTGGAGGCAAAGAACAGACGTTTAAAAATGTGGATTCCCTTCGGGCTACCAACTGAGCAGCGATGGCTGAATGTGTGTCGTAATCTCGACCGCCTGGAAAAGGTAACATTTCCCATAATGTATTGATCACAGGTCCGAAGCCATAGGAGGGAGTCGGCAGTGCGAATCCCCACCCACCCCCTTGGCAACCTCCGTTGAAAATTTTGACATCTCTGTCGGAAATTTTGGCCTCTTTTCAGAGATTTTATGTGCAAAATGGAAGATTTGGGGCCATTGGAAAAAATATAACCCTTAACCCAACGCAGATAGAAGACGACACTTGGCACAAAAATGTTGAATAACTAAAAATTTCGATTTTTGTCTCGAAAACATAGCTGATGACCCTTAATTGGAACGAGCTCAATGAGCTCGCTCCAGTGAGGGATCATACGCTATGTTTTTGAGAGCTCGTTCCAATGAGGGGTCATAAGCTATTTTGGAGACAAAAAATGCATGCTTGGTCTATATACTCATGCCAATAAGAACAACACAGTTTTGTCACACTTGAAGGGCGATAAATTTATTGTCCTACTTCCTTTTTGAACCTTTTTTAGGGCAGACCTTTTTTGTGCGACCTTTTCTTATTACCGCGGCAACAGTCTCACGGTGCGTCGGACATAAACATTCTATTTTGTCCAGACAAATGGACGCACTGTCCGTCAAAAAAAGACACCGGGCGTGCAACCAATAGTCGCACCCCTCTTTGTCACAACCCATCCATGGTGTCTTTGCGTTGTTATCTGATGTGAAAAGATCACCACAGATTCTACAAATGTTTTTTGGTGCCATCGGTTTTGTTTTGGCCGTTGTTTTTTTACGACATGGGCACTTCATCCCAGATGGAGAACACAATGCCTGTGCCTGCTGAGGTCGCTTGCCAAGGCATGTCGCTGCCGATGGTAGTTTTGTGACGATTGGTGGTGAAGCTGTGGATGTGGATGGTGTCGGTTGAGGTTCGGTTGGTGGTGGTGGTGGTGGTGTTGATGGTGGTGGCGGCGGCGGCGTTGATGATGGTAGTGATGGTGGTGGTTGCGTTGATGATGATGGTGGTAATGGCGTCTCGCATTCCTCTGCCGATTCTGTGTCCGAAACGTCCCATGTGTTCAGTGCAGAGTACTGTACGGAATCTTTTGGCTGAAGAGAATAATGAAAAGTCCGATTCAGAGATTCTCAGTCAGTCATACGTATAAAGTATAGTTCAACTATTTACCTACAGTTAAAACTAGAAGTCCTGTCATCAATTGCGCGCAAACACCTCGCCATTTAGCGTGTTTATCGGCGCGTTAGGTCATATGGAAAGGCTATCACATTCTCTACGCAATCTGTGCACAAGCAATGGTTCAGCCAATGGACCTCCAGGTTTAACCCGGAGGTCCACTGGCTGAAACATTGCTTGTGTTTGCTGTGAGTAATGACAAGACTCTGTGGTAATTTGGGTATTTTCAATAGAAAAATTGCGCGCAATTCCTGTGCGAAATTGTGTCAAGATAAGCGCGCAATTCATGACAGGACTTCTAGTTTTAACCGTAACGTGAGTTGTGGACGGCACTTACATAAGCATTTCGCATATAAGAGAAACATTTCATTTTTGCATCCAAAACATGGGTGATGGCCACTTACTGGAATGAGCCCGACGTGCTCGTTCTAATGAGGGGCCATAAGGTATGTTTTTGAAGCCACAAATTAAAATATACTCATAAAATAGTAACACAAGAAAAAATTAAAACATGCAAAGTTCATGAAGGGCACTGAACGAGATTGACCGTACGTTTGGTGCTTGTTGAGGTGACGCCTATGTTATAAAGTGCACAGCACCAAAAAAGCCGGAAATTCTTTGGGTGCCTGCCTTGTAGACTTCGTGTGGCCATGTCAGAGCTGTTTAAATGACAAAACGATATTGTATCTCTGCTGTTCGCCTGATCGCCATGCATTTTGTGGCGCGTGTTCAGGCCCGAAGGCAGTGTTTTTTCGAGAGGGGGGGGGGGGGGGGGGGCACAATGTAAATTTCCTTCAACGCTGATAGGAATGTTGCAAAATTCCGTCAATAAAAAAACATGTATCTGCACAAAAATGGTTAAAATTCCAGTACAAAGCGGCACAAATATCCTATAGACATTATCAGTTGGGTGGGTGGGTGGGGGGGGGGGGGGGGGGGCACCACACTCTCCAACCGCCATTACGTTTGGGCCTACACGTCTATAGCGATCGACAGAGCATATATGGGGTCGCTATCGTTCAGTGTATCTTGGGCCACAGTATATCCATTATCTGCCGCGTGTGTTCCGTTTATGATGTTGTTGGGCTTTCCTCGCCAACATCTGTCGGCGTTGCTGCCAATTTTGTTTACAGTCTTTGTTGAAACATTGCACGTCTCAAGTTTGAAACTGGTCGTAAAAAGCACAGACTGTAGTAATGGTACAACTATTGGAGACTTGCACCCAAGGTCCGCAATATAACTTTTGGGTTTAGTATGTATAGTATATTCATGACAAACTCAATGAAAAATTACCTATGCACCCTAACTCCTCAAAATGTATTTTCTGCCTGGGACAACATCCTTGCGATTTTACAGAAAAACAATTGTGCCCCCCCCCCCCCCCCACACCTTTTTTAGCTTCGCAGCTCCCCCCCCCCCCCCCATACCACCAACCTCCAATCCAGCACCGATAACCAGCGAACCGTTTTCTACACCTCTGTGTACAAATCAATCAGGTTGGTTACGATAGCACCCCATTATGCATTGCAGAACTGTACCTTGTAGAGGTCCAAGAAATATTTCGATCCATAATGGACGTCTTGGCCAGTGTCGCTCCTAAGTCGAATGAAAACATCAGCACCGGTTTTTCTCTCCAATAATTGTATCTAAAATATATCCAAATGATCTCAATTTATATACAATGTATATTCATATTTTAATGAGACATATTTGTGGAGGTAAACACTTGTTATTTGGGCGTCGCACTCGTGGATGTGTTAGAGAGTGGATTTGTGTGTGTGTGATGAATGATCGGTGTGTGTGTGTGGGGGGCAAATGTGGGCATGGGGGCGAGAAAAGCCCATTTTTGCGGGGACAAATGCCCCCCCCCCCCCCCCCCCCCCCCCCGCCCCATGTTACACCGCCACTGGTCTTATGCCTTATCACAGAAATGGCAGTTATTATCTGTGTGCAATGTGTGTCGGGGGAACATGGGGTGGGGTGGGGGTGGGGTGGGGATCGGTATATATTATTTAAACTTCCGGTGAGGACAGGGGGCATGTTCCGCCCTCTGTTTCTGTGACATCGTCTGGGTATGTTTACAACCGAAATGTCTTATATTTGACAGTTCCATGTCGTTTATATTTGTAGATTGAAGACAACATTGCACAAACTGTACATCCAGTAGACTAGTCTGTTGGAAAACTATTCACCCGAAATGTGGATCTGTCTGATGAAATCATTCAATTCCGTAGAGAGATTAGAGGAAATGGATTTATAGCAGACGCGTCTGCGACGATGGACCTGGTTTCTCTGTCCGGGGATGAGATGGACACAGACTTCATTCATTTCACTACTCTTGCTAAAGACAATATGCATTCGTATTTCGAGCGTGTCAGGAAGGGGGGCAATATAGTGGCCACATCGTCAGGGTGAAAGACATTTACGTGACACAGCAACAGAGATCCGATGGAGAGAATGTGTACAGAAAGACGAAGAAGGTCCTCAATGACGGCATACTACAGATGCTGGACTCCTTGACTGAACAGGGTGCCGAAGAACTTGCAGATGAGTTCAAAAAAAGGTTGGTTCTTTGCTTTTATTACATTTATGTATGCATGCAATGTACGTGTTAGACAAGATGTAAATGGTATACATTCTACATTCACACTGCTCTCTAACAGTCACGACAAAAAGTGATGTCCTGTGCACATTTACGTCACATGAGAAATGCAGTGCAATTGGACCAAGGTTCCAATTATTCATTTTGTTCTACGATAACGTGACTTGCTTCCTTGTTTTTAAAGATCTCTCGACTCCTACATTGCAAGCCCTCAGGCCTCAGAGGTATTTTCAGTATCGGAACGAGTAAATTAAATAACATACGGTTGCAAATAAAGTATCAGAATGAACGATTGCGTAGCCACGGTGAGGGAGGGGGGGGGAATTAACATACTTTCTTTAAGTTTCTTCCAACCGTTCCTCCAAAAAAAATAAAATCACAAGGGAGACCCAGTTCCATCTAGGACCCTCCGATCGTGAACCCATTTTTCTGTAGGGGGTGGCAAGAAAGGGTGATTATCGGAGGGTCCTACTTAGAACGAAGGGAGAATTCCCCAACCCCCACAATTATCATTATACCACCCAATGCAATATCATAAAACTGGTTAGGGCCCACAATAATAGACTCCTGGTATGCCCCTGGGGTGAATTCAGCTTCTCATTTGTCGCATTGTTGAAAAATAGCGTATTAATTCTGATGTCACGCTTTTTCTGCAGGTGGGATGCACTGAAGTCAGAAAAAAAGCCGAAAAGGGAGTTTGCGGATCTCCACACCGACGTTACATGGCACATACAAGAACTACAAGAACAGTTTGAACGTGATAACAAACAATATGCTGGTATGTGCAGCTCTTGACTATCATCATGTATATCAAGTTTGTAGTGGGTGGGTGTTACGATGTGTGAGGATATGTGTGTGTAGGCCTATATATATACAAATATGAAATACAGTCATAAATGTATGCCGTGGTCTCACGAGCTGGACAGCTTTTTGACATGAAATCCAAACATTAGCCTATATGTATTGATTATATTCATATGCATTTACCATTGATAGAAGTCACTTTTTCCTTTTATAAAAACAGGTTTGCCTTTTCTTGGGGTCTTCTATGTAGTTGCTGGAGGTTTCACCTGTAGAATGGCGTTTGGCCCTACAAGCCTGGCCCTACTTATTCTTGCCAGGGTTGATTGGTTTGATGGAATACTGGTATTCCGCACTGACCTGTGCGTGCTTACGTCTTGCAGCCTGCAAAACGGATTGAACACAACGATAAGGCATTTGAGACTATTTTCGCATACAAAATATGTAGTCGGATATATATTTAGCATCTTATAGCATTTATTATTACCACTAAATCTATAAGTTACTAGTAGATTAACATGATTTTGGAGGGCTGTTAAAACTCCATAATTTCGGGGACGTTATTCGACGAAGCCGGGCCGCGGGCGGATAATGGTATAAATAGCCATTAGCAGCCCGCGGCCCGGCTATTTTTAGATTCCATGGTCAAATGAATTACTCCCATTCGGACGTTGTATTTCCGAACGGAAGTCGAACGCGCGATCGAAACAGAAATATCGAACCGACTTACTGATTATTTTTCCAGCAATTCCCTCGTGTGGTTAGCTGTAACAGGGAGTGGTAATAATAGTAATAACATAATTGTTGTCAGGCATCATGATTCATTAGCGGCCCTGCAGCAATGATGAACAGCCCTTGGGCTTATTAACGGCCCTCGACTTCGTCTCGGGCCTTTAATAAACCCTCGGGCTGTTCATCATTGCTGCAGGGCCGCAAATGAACCATAATGCCCTCCAAAATCATGTTATATTGTTATATTATAGGCATACATTTATGTCGATGAATACAGAACCTAGATGAGATGTAGGCCTATCATAATTAACACAAACCGCTAATTTGAAATATTTTTGTATCGTTCTTTCAGGAATAGACATTATACCCGATGAAGAGGAGGAGCAGGATGAAGAGCTGGCTGACGCCACAAACATATTTTAAATAGCGTACTGGTGTGTTTTCAACTTGGTATGATGATTTCTTTCAAACTCTAAAGATGTTGAAACATTTTATTTACAGGACATTTACTTGCATTTCCACAGCACGTATGCGCAATATGTCTTAGCATTCCGTTCATTTCTGATGCAATTGTACGCCAAAGTACCAGCATGATTTCGCACTGTAACTTGACTAATTGTGATATTACCATTATATTCTTTACCAATGTATCTGTAAGTTTTTTATGCTGATCTCTCTTGTTGATGAAGCACACAATCTGTTGAAGTGTACTCGGCAGGTATTTATACTACTTTGCCACCGACTGACACCTCGTGCTGTACAAAACCACTTGCTTTGCATATCATATGTAACAGTGCTTGTAGAATCATGCTTTTCGAGATTTTCCGATGGGCAAAAAGCGCAACGCTAAGGGAAACGTTTGTTTGTACAGTAATTTATGCTTAACTAGGTTTCCATACTTTTTGTTAATTTTTAATACCTACCTCAAATTCCATTGGATAAGCTGCAATCTGTTAGTCATTTCAAAAACTTTGTTTCAACAGGCTGCAGTGGGATTGCTGTCTTTTCAAGAATCCATCGAGTGGAAGGTGAAAACTGCGTGAAAAAGTATTTTAAAAGCGACTTGAATGCATTAAATTACACCATAAATTGCACAACGCTAATCAAGTTAATTAGCCATTAATTATTGATGGCAAACTTACCGATGCAGTTTTCTGTCAAGACTTGTTGAGTGCGAGTCGCTGCAGACATACATCTCCTATTTTCGACGTTTGTTTGTTGTGGTCCGAAGTCTCGTATGATAAAAACACACTTCGCCTGTTTTTTATAGCCCGATCGGGCTAAAATAACCCGATTGAGCTAAAATAGCTCGATTGGGAGATTTCCCCGACCTGATTAAAACATTTTTAACAACTCTTTTGAAGTTTCTTATCATTCTAAGACATGTTTTACACAAAACTGGCCCAAAACGCCGATACCTACTGACAAATATCATCACTTTTAACCCTTTTACATTCCTTTAACTTTATTCTCCAAACAATTTCAACAAAAAACCTGCGGTAAACAGGAACGTGATTCTTTGTTTTTTTCCGCTATCGTGTATACTCAATTTGATCGGAGTATACGAGGGTGTAATTACAATGGGAGAACGAATTAGGGTCAGTTTGGGATGGATACGGGTTAGCTAACTCGTACCCATCCTAAACTGACCCTAGTACGCAAAGAAGGCAATGATTAGAATACGGCGACCAATGCATTAGGGTCAGTTTAGGATGGGTACGGGTTAGCTAACCAGTACCCATCCTAAACTGATCCTAGCATGCAAAAAGGTAATGATTGCTCCCCTGTGACGTCACATTGAAACATCCACGGCTCCATTTCAGAACGCAATCAGAAATTCATTTTGTTTCAAAAACCCGTCACTGAGAAGGGTCTTTCTCGGGAACATTCGGCCCCGGTTCGGCCTGGGAACATTCGGCCTCCGTTTTAAACTAGGGAGACTAAGAGAGACACGGGTTAAGATGAGTTTAAACATCTTTATTACAACCAAAAACAAAAACAAATACAGCGTAATGTACAATATATACAATATAAAATACATTGAAATATATGACTGAATGAAACGTTTCTGCGCACAGGGACGATGTGGGATTGAAATCCCTTGCGACTGTAATAACTTTATTTGCTTCATAGCATTATTTGCTTATAAATCCGCGAGAGTCGGGAGCGAGAGCCAATAATCTTATTAAGTTTGAGTGTGCGACTGGCAATAGGATAGTGGTTGAGATCCCCGAGAACCTCGAGCTGGAAAATGGCTAGGAATTTGCATAATTACAAGAGTTCTGCTCCGTGTTTGCCAAGAGAAGTGGGCAAATTTATGGTAATATTGAAACCGCAGTTTGGTGGTTATTTTAGAAAACAGAAAAAGACATATATTGGCAATTACACTTTATATATACTGGCACACAACCTCAAAAATCTATGTGAGTAGTTGTTTTGACGCGACAAGTGTTCAAATAAATGTTCAAAGAAACCATGTAAAACAGTATAAGATTATCTCATCAAGGACAATTACAGTCCACATAAAAGGTTTAAGGGTCTGTAAAAACAGTATTTGATCTCCAAATCAAGTGCTCATCAGAGGCCAGAACTTTGATCACTACTTCAAGCAGAAGAACTTATGAAAACAAAATTTTCAAGATGAGTTGTGCCAAACAACATCCAAGAAGAAGTATATCATTTCGGGTTTGCATGTCGACATAGGAACACATATATTGTCATTCTGTTATTCAGTTCAATGGATTTTATATTTCATTATTCATCATGGATTGGTCTTGTTGTGCTTAATATATTTCGACTTTAGGAATAAAGGTAGGTACGCCGTATATATTATTCTTTAAAAAATATTCTAGAAAACCTCCTAATATAAAAAATACTAACAAAATGAACTAAAAAATTATTTTTTAAAGCTCTTTTTCAACTCCCAAACTCCGAAAATTTTTATCAAAAGTGGGAACATTCGGCCTCAAAAGTGGGAACATTCGGCCTCGACTGAGGCCGAATGTTCCCGGAAAAATAGCTGGGGCCGAATGTTCCCGAGGCCGAAAAGACCCGGACCCACAGAGAAAAGGGTTAAAAGTGATTATTTTTGTGAGTGGGTATCGGTGTTTTGGGCTAATTTTGTGTAAAACATGTCTTAGAATGATAAGTAACTCAAAAAAGTTGTGAAATATGTTTTATTTTCTTAAAAAACGCGCGGTCCTCTATTCTTGGCCTTTACCATTAAAAGATATATGTCAACTGTGTTTGTTATTACTCGTGTATCGTATTTATTAAAAGATATATGTGAACTGTGTTTGTTATTACTCACGCCGGTAAAAGAAGGAATGCTCCGGTGCATGTGTTCAGGTAAGAACGAAGTAAGTTGAATTCAAATGGTAAATCCAAATGTAAAACTACAAAGAAAAAGGCTTTATTCCCATGCCATTTAAACGAATTGCACGTGCGAACAAATAGGCCATGAAGTCGGGATGCAACGGAAATTCCCGAAAGTGTGAATGTAAAATGCGCGATAACGTGGGTACAAAAATAGACTGGACAACTCGGCCCTTCGCTTAACTGTGGCCTTCTACCAGAAAGGGCTGCCTTCACCGACTCAAGTAAAATTACATCAGGATTGAATATTGTTAAAAACTAAATAAATAGGGAATGAGAAGGTGAATAAACGGGAAACGGTCAAATCGGCCGCCAGCCAAATCGGCCGCTGACAATTTCGGACGAATCGGCCGCCAGTCAGTACGAATCGGCCGCCAGCATTTTCGGTCGAATCGGCCGCTGATATAATATTTGAATATAATAAATGAAGAAGATTATCAGTGAAAATATTTTTTATTCCATTATTTTATCAGAATATTTTCATACAGATAAAATATTTTTTTATTCCATTATTTTATCAGAATATTTTCATACAGACTATAGAATAAAAGAAACTTTTAGATATTTACATTCAATATTTTAGCGGTATATTTTCAAAAAATACAAAAAACCTCAAGACATGTATGTGCACAATTACACAAATATTGTTACCTTTGCAGCATTTTTTTAAAGGCTTCTTTGAAAGGCGGTTAATAATGCACTCATCCTAAGGTTTACTCCACTTTTACTATTAGGTAAATTACTGGCGTGTGATCCAATTACTGCTATGACTTACTTATTGCATTCCAATTTGTTTGTTTCTTTATTTATTCAATTTTTTTTCTTCAGACAATTCGCTTTATTAAGAGCCGTCCAATGATGACTACCAGCCTGGCAATTAATGTCGGACTGATTATCATTATTGAAGGGCTGTTAATAAAGCGAATTGCCAGAAAAATTACTTATTTACTTCAAATTTACTGGTATAAATTACTTCCAGCATTCATTTTTTTCTTCAGACAATTCGCTTTATTAAGAGCCGTCCAATGATGACTACCGGCCTGGCAATTAATGCCGGACTGATTATCATTATTGAAGGGCTGTTAATAAAGCGAATTGCCGGAAAAAATACGTCGACTTCATCTCTTTACTGGTATAAATTACTTACAGCATTCAATTTTTTTCTTCAGACAATTCGCTTTATTAAGAGCCGTCCAATGATGACTACCGGCCTGGCAATTAATGCCGGACTGATTATCATTATTGAAGGGCTGTTAATAAAGCGAATTGCCGGAAAAATTACTTATTTACTTCACATTTACTGGTATAAATTACTTCCAGCATTCATTTTTTTCTTCAGACAATTCGCTTTATTAAGAGCCGTCCAATGATGACTACCGGCCTGGCAATTAATGCCGGACTGATTATCATTATTGAAGGGCTGTTAATAAAGCGAATTGCCGGAAAAAATACGTCGACTTCATCTCTTTACTGGTATAAATTACTTACAGCATTCAATTTTTTTCTTCAGACAATTCGCTTTATTAAGAGCCGTCCAATGATGACTACCGGCCTGGCAATTAATGCCGGACTGATTATCATTATTGAAGGGATGTTAATAAAGCGAATTGCCGGAAAAATTACTTATTTACTTCACATTTACTGGTATAAATTACTTCCAGCATTCATTTTATTAAGACTTGGCAATTAGAGAGGCAACAGCAGAGAGAGTTTGTCTTGGAGTTTTTACATTATTTTGATACTCTCCCCAAATAGCTTCTAAATCTGCATTGAATTTCCTAGTTTTTACTGAGACATGACGACTCAACTGCCCCCAATTCACAAATTCCCGAACACTTGGGATGGAGGTAGCTTCCTTATAGAGCAAATCTACCAACAAGAAAAACTGCAAGTTACGTCGGCCTGCGGCCCCATTAATGCTTTTGTGCCAAGCTTCGCAGTCATTGTTGGTCCGTACGGTAAGTCCAAAGACTGACCATGTATGTGCAGGCCACACATTGGAACACACCCACTGATTTTCTGGTATTCAAAAACAATATACCTGCCGATTTGCAATGCCAAAATGATCATTACTGTACAAACAAACACAAACAGTGCATCAAAAAGTTTGCATTGTGATTAAATTACTGTCCAAACAACCTTTTCTGAGAGACAGTTGAGTGAGTGATGTCAAACAGTAAAACAGACCAGTCAGTGACATGTGTAACGCCCCTGGAGATGTCAATCATTTTCCGTTGTTTCTCCAATCAGGGCACTAATGGGATTGCATTTACTCAGACAAGAAAAAAATGTTACTTTTTACACATTTGGATTTTGGGATTCAGTGCATAATATTCTTACTTTTTGGGTGAGTCTGTAAAAAATTACTTAATTTTTGTTTATTTTTCCCGAATAAAATATTTTTTTTTCAGCGGCCGATTTGACCCAAATTGTCGCGGCCGATTCGTCCGAAATTGCAGCGGCCGATTTGGCTGGCGGCCGATATGACCGGTAGCCGAATAAACAGGCAGAAAAACAGCTTAACTGTGACCTTCTACCAGAAAGGGCTGCCTTCACCGACTCAACTAAAAATTGCATCAGGATTAAATACTGTTATAAAAACTAAATAATAAATAGGGAACGAGAAGGTGAATAAACAGGCAGAAAAACAGCTTAACTGTGGCCTTCTACCAGAAAGGGCTGCCTTCACCGACTCAACTAAAAATTACATCAGGATTAAATACTGTTATAAAAACTAAATAATAAATAGGGAACAAGAAGGTGAACAAACAGGCAGAAAAACAGCTTAACTGTGGCCTTCTACCAGAAAGGGCTGCTTTCACCGACACAGCTTAAGATTAAACCTTAAGATTGAACAAGATGTGCTACTCTTATCTTTACAGTTTACATACTTTAATGAAAACTAATTCTACCTTCTTCTTTTAAGCAGGTACACAGAAGATGCTTTTTGACCAGCACCCCAATAACCGCTACAGACAGTCTAACCGTTATGGAAGCAGTCACCCCCACGGTTCCTGAACATCCTCCGCTCCATCCCTAAAGGTGGTAGACCACTTTAGGGGAGGCGAGCGTTGGTCCTGCGTCCCGCCTCTGCCCCTTTTTGTAAGCGCATTGTGCATCTTTTTGTCCCAACCCAATAGGATTACAATGCAGGCCTGTCCCCGAACCAGGTAAGTTCGGGTCTTCTTCTTGGTGGTCCCCAAAAGGGGTCGTTGTTGTTTTCCTTCAAAGAGTCCAACTACAACAGAGACAGTCTGAGGCAGATTATACTTGCCAGTGATGGCCATCACTTAAAATCATCTCCGAAGTGGCAGACTATACTTGCCCGAAAATCTAGATAGACTGCAGACAGATTCCACGCAAAAGTATACCATTTCACATTTTCAAAGTTTGGGCTTCTGTGTATTGTACGAGAAAAACATGGTCATATGAGGACTAGTTGGGTTATGTTGTCCTGGGTGATGTGTTGCTAGGAAAGCAACAACTTTTCACATGGCTCTTAATTTTTTGAGAAATCGATATATTCCCGCGAAAATATCGCGATTTTTGACAGAATGAACTACCGAGTTTTTAGGTTCCCCGTCGGCAATGCGCCCAACTCTTTAACAGAGCCTCCATTATGGAACACAATTGTGGCAACTGGAGGAAAAAGATTTTTTCTGCACGTACAAGCGAAATTTTTGCGTTTTCCTCGATTTTTTATACATAAAAAATGAAAATTAAGCAGGGTCTGCGAACGTCAGAAAATTCTGTCAAAAAATCTGACGTTAGCACCAACCTTCGTTTAGTGATACTATTTTTTTATCATGGCCAAGTGTCTTGTTTCTAAATACATGTAATGGAAAATAAAAAGAAATTTGAAAAAAACATCACCAAAATTAGTACCAAATAACTAAATTTCTCGCAATCCAAGTGTGCGAACGTCATTTCTGTAAAAAAATCAATCTGACGAAAACATTTTTTCCTTTGGAATTTTTGCTGACCTTGACCGCCACGCTTCAAAATTTTTTGCCGGGAAGAAACAAAAGCATACCTGCAGCCTGGAGGTCAACGCTATTCGCCATGGGGTAAGTTATTATAAGAGTATTTGATCATTAATTAATTCCGTCAAAATTTCTGACGTTAGCAACACTTTCGTTGGCAAATGAAATACTTTATTTTCCACAAAAATGTGTAACAAAATGTGATTTTTTCAACCAAAGCAGACGTTACAAACCAAAATGCCGGACTGATCGCCTATTCGTCTTCATAACACGTATTACGTCATGCATTGTTGCGAACGTCATAAGTTTGACAGAATTATTTTTGCGAACGTCCTTGCATTGACCGACATATTGTGGCGAACGTCAGACTATTGACCGACATATTGCTGCTAACGTCAGTCTGTTGACAGATAATTTTGCTAATGTTATTCCGTTGACAGATATTTTGTTACTAACATCATTGTATTGACCGATGTTAAGCCTTTACCAACACAGCTTTTTGGAAAAATGTACTAAATTACACGATATTTGAAAATTTTATCATAAATTGTCAAGAAAACCATGTAAATATGGATATCATTGGAACTGGCTCATTGAGCCAGCTCCAGTGATATCCATATTTGTATAGATGTATTGAGAAATTCTCAAGATATTTCAAGTTGTGTAAGCCTTACTTAGACTAATTTTCTGGGTGGTATTAGCCGTTTTGTTGGGTATATGGTTAATAATATTATATTGCTAGCGTCATTCTGTTGACTGATAATGGTCACAGTGTTAACAGTAACTTAAGTTACTGTTAACTGGTCACACAATATTACACACTGAATGTTTAGAAATCTTTAGTGTTTTGTCATAAAGCGTTTTTCAACCGGGATGTTACTTGCCGAATAAATATAGTAAGAACTTTTACGATCAACATTTATTTACACAATAACAAGATTCCAGTATAGAACAAAACATGGCTCGCGCCGAAGTCGGATATTCCATACTACGGGTGTACTGGCTACTAATTCGTACAGAGCTGGAAACCAAACTGCCGTCGTGCGAACGAAATGGTTTGACGCGCCGAAGGCGCGCTGGGACGATATGGGGGACAAGCCCCTTTCGACCCTCGGTGACTGTAGATGGTTGGTTTCATATGTCTAGGCGTGTCAAAGGAGGAGAAGGTTCAAGTACTCGGCAGGTGTCTGTGATGGTTTTAGAGTCGTCTATGCCGTTTTTTCTTCTTTTTAGGTGGAGGTGGCTGGGAAGGAGAGACTGTGGTAGTTGTTGGTGTTGTTGGGCTGTTGATAATGGAGGACTGACTGGGGTGGAATGGTCGAGTCCTTGCTGCTTCAGGAGTGTTGGTGCTGTGGATGTTGCTTTGTTCTGTGAGTGCCGTCGTGGTCTTGTTGTGGTCTCTACTTCCTTCAATTGTTGCCCTATGTCTTCTCTTAGGCTGCGGATTTGCTCATAGAGTATCCGTGCCTGTTCCTGAACCACAGAGGGGGGTGAAATTGGAGGGGGAGACATCAGAGAACAAGTTTCCGATTCCGTCTCCGACTCGCTGGTGACATCGTGATCCTCCAGGTTGCCCCTCAAAGGAGAGGCAGCTGGGGAGTGGATGGGAGTCCCAGGAGTTGGAGGGGAGGAAATGGTAGTGGTCTCCTCCGTCTTCTCTTCCGCTTTCTCTTCCTTCTTTTTCAGGAACGTCTCCAGCCGCCGGGCATCCCGGCGCCTGGTGGATGGGCTCTTTTTCTTCTTGCTCTTCTTCTTTTCCTTTTCAGGGCCAGGTCCAGGCTTCTTTGGGTGAGGACCAGTGTGAGAGGGGTTCCTCTCACAAAAGGTGCTACCTCTCCCCGAAGAAGGTGTGGTGGTGTTGTGCTCTTCAACGATGAACTCCAAGTTCAGGTGGACTCTCTTGCCTGTCTCCTGGACAGTCCAGGTGACAGGGCAAGAGATGCCCAGAGCTTCTATTGTTCTCTTCAGTCGCGCTGGTAGTTCCAGTGTTTCCATAATTAAGGTGATAATTAGGATGTTCGCACTCTGAGAT
The DNA here is from genome assembly GCA_031216915.1 of Pictodentalium vernedei. Taxonomy (NCBI): domain Eukaryota; kingdom Metazoa; phylum Mollusca; class Scaphopoda; order Dentaliida; family Dentaliidae; genus Pictodentalium; species Pictodentalium vernedei. The sequence continues at coordinate 109,032,313 of CM062294.1, forward strand.
CAGAGGTGCGAGTGAAATGTCTTTTCACAAACATTATATACATACACATATTACATAATTGGTTATGAGCAATCTAGTCTAATATTACTTATTATTTGTGATAGCATTGTTGAATTGATAAATGGAATTAGCCCAAGGCTATTACATAGAAGACTGATTAGAAGGACATGATGTAACGTTTTCTACATATAGCAAGTCACACATGTGGTCACGTTTGTAGTTGTCAGTTACTGATGAGTTTCACAGATATTAACCCTGTGATAATCTCCTCCGGCCTGAAAAATTTGTGCCTCCTGGCACAAAGATACTGATGTGACAGTTTTTTGGAAACGACTTAAATTTAAGGAAAGTGTTACTAGGTTACGTCTATACCACAGGACTGCATGAACTCTCGATGTAATCTTTGTAAAATGCCTAGTGGCAAAGTCTCAGCGGCTATTGTTTGTTCTTCCTTGTTGTTGTACTGGACCCTGTAGAATAAAACTCCATCTGTCAGCGAAGGTTGAACTATGTGGCTTATTTCTTCCGCGCATAAAGAATCTTCTATATTGGAAGCTTTATTACTGGGCTTTGCTTCCTGCAGAATGGCACTAGCATTGTGGCTCACGTCGCACAGAACGATTTGACTTTTATGGTCTTTCACTCTGTCTTCTTTCAAATTTGCATTTTGTGTGAAAGAGAGCATTCCGCGAACCATATGAGGGTTGTCACGGATGTACTGTACCGCCGCCTCATCTAAATCATCTTCATGAACCCAAGTGTTCTTATTTGGAGGTAGTTTTTCCCATTTTATTAAATAGTGGTGGCCATGATGTCTTTTTATATTTTAGAACCTTTTCTGTAATTCTTTTGGATTTCACTTTAGATGACACTTCACACATTTGGTCTTTTGAATCAACAAGATTGTCATTGTCAGATGTTTGAATTTCAGCATCCACAGAAGCAGTGTTGCACTGAATAGATTTACTGGAAGTTTGGGGGCGCAAGTCAACATAACAGTCAGTTTTTCTATTGCTAAATGTTTGTGTACTTACAGTTGTACTCCTGATCAAATCCTTAATTGAAGCTGAGTTTATACTTTCAACTTTCCGATGTTCTGGAATAACGTCACGTGTTTTACTGTTTTCCTTTGTTACAGTCTGTTTCCGTTTGTTTTCAATGAATTCCTCCATCCTTCTCTTGTCTCTTGCAAGTTTCGCACATGATTTCTTCTTCACCTGATTCTTCTTCCATGTCAGGAGCAAGCTGGTTTCTTTATCTTCTACCTTCATGCTCCACGACAACTTCAGGCCTTCCAGTTCAAGGCTCTTCAGCATCTGTTGGACGTTACATGGTATAATGCAGTTCATGGTGACAGAAAGTCTCTTCTTGTTTTCTAGGCCAAGCTAAAAAGTCGGCCTGCCCGGATTCTCCACAAATTGTCATAAAGCGTTTTTCAACCGGGATGTTACTTGCCGAATAAATATGGTAAGAACTTTTACGATCAACATTTATTTACACAATAACAAGATTCCAGTATAGAACAAAACATGGCTCGCGCCGAGGTCGGATATTCCATACTACGGGCGTACTGGCTACTAATTCGTACAGAGCTGGAAACCAAACTGCCGTCGTCGAAATGATGATTTCGCGCGCCGAAGGCGCGCAGGGACGATATGGGGGACAAGCCCCTTTCGACCCTCTGTAACTGTATAGGATGGCTGTCACATGTCTAGGCGTGTTGAAGGAGGAAAAGGATCCGGTACTCAGCAGGTGTCTCCAGTTGTGGGTAGGCTGTCTCGTTGACTGATGTCGGTTGGACCCTCGGGTGAGGACCAGTGTGGGAGGTTGGGTCCTCTCACAAAGGTACTACCTCTCCCCGAGGGTGCAGTCGATCTGGATTTTCGGGCAAGTATAGTCTGCCGCTTAGAGGATGATTATGAGTGATGGCCATCACTGGCAAGTATAATCTGCCTCAGGCTGTCTCTGTTGTAGTTGGGACTCTTTGAAGGAAAACAACAACGACCCCTTTTGGGGACCACCAAGAAGAAGACCCGAACTTCCCTGGTTCGGGGGCAGGCCTGCATTGTAGTCCTATTGGGCTGGGACAAAAAGATGCGCAATGCGCTTACAAAAAGGGGCGGAGTCGGGACGCAGGACCAACGCTCGCCTCCCTTAAAGTGGTTGACCACTTTTGGGGATGGAGCGGAGGATGTTCAGGAACCGTGAGGGGTGACTGTTTCCATAACGGTTAGATTGTCTGTAGCGGTTATTGGGGTGCTGGTCAAAAAAACATCTTCTGCGTACCTGCCTAAAAGAAGAAGGTAGAATTAGTTTTCACTACAATATATAAACTGTAAAGATAAAAGTAGCACCTCTTTAGTTGCGTGTCATTGTTGTGTGTGTGAGGAGAGTATGGAATGCACGAATCTTTATATTCGTAAGAGCAGTAACATACTCTCGTGTGGTATTGTGCTGTGTGTACTTGTCGCTATGGGGGAGAGTATGAAATGCACGAATCTTTACATTCGTAAGAGCAGTAACATACTCTCGTGCTTGGGACCCCAATCGTTCCCTATTTATTATTTAGTTTTAAGGTACCGGGGTCGCGAGCGTTTTTAAGTGGGCTGAACTTCCTAGTTTGCAGCGGGACGGTAACAGGTCTAGCACACTAGACCACACCCGAGGGTGTTTCTTTCCTGTTATGTCCTTCGCTGGAAGTGGCCTTATTTAGGTTAGTTTAAGTTTATTTGATGTTGAGGGTGCCGGGGATCGCGATCGTTTAATGGGGGGTTGAGCTTCCGAGGCTGTCAGCGGGAGGGCAACAGGTCTAGCACACTAGACCACACCCGAGGGTGTTTCTTTCCTGTTGTACCCTTTGCTGATTGCGGACTTATTTATTTTAATTTAGTTTACGGGTATTCTGGGGCGTCGGGGATCGCAGTTCACCTTGTCATTCCCTAGTTTTTATTCGAGCGGTCTTAGTTTTGGTTACAATTTTTGGGCTTTTGTCGGCTTTCGCAAATTGCTCCAAGTTCGGAGATTAGTTCGCTGTCGGCTAACCGATCATGATTTTTCACGGCCAGGGTGGCTAGGCGGTCTTTGATGGTGGGGATATCGGCCCTGTCGTGGAGTGTTTTGATGGGTGTGTCCCATGGGGCACATAGGGCAACTCTAAGCGCGTGATTTTGGACCCTCTGGAGCTTTCCCATATTAGTTCGGTTGAGGTCAGTTAGTATGATTGCACCGTATTCGAGTACTGGGCGCACAAAGGATTTGTATAGTTTGAGTAGGGTGGACTGGTTGCCCCCCCCCCCCCCCCCCCCCCCATGAAGTTCCTTTGAGCATTTTCAGTAAGTTAATTCGTTTGGTAGCTTTTTTTGCCACGTCGTCGGTATGTTTGTTGAAGGACAATTTTTGATCAATGGTGATGCCCGTTTTGCTTCTTTGCATTCTGGGAGGGTGTTATTCATAAGTTTTAGGTCAAAATCCCGTTTAGTTGTCTTGCGAGTAAAGGTGATTCGTTGGGTTTTATTGGCGTTTAGCTTTATTCTCCATTTGGCACACCATTGTTCTAGGTCATCGAGAGCGCGTTGCAGAGGTTTATGGAGTAGATAGGCCGTGCTATTAGAGTCCCAGAGGCCCTTGTCATCCGCGAATTGGGAGACCTGAACGCGATCCTCGGAGAAGTTAAGGTCATTTAAATAGAAGATGTAAAGGAGGGGGCTTAGGACGGATCCTTGGGAGGTGCCTGCTTCAAGGGGGACACTGTCAGACATTTCGTTGTTCACTATGTCTTTAATTTCGCGATCATTTAAGAAAGAGGATAGTAATCTGAGCAGTTTTATGGGGAGTCTCATTTTTGATAATTTGTGGCGCATTCCATTGTGCCAAACGGAGTCAAATGCTTTTTCGACGTCTAACAGGACTGCAGCGCCTATTTGCTGATTGTTGATAGCGGTTTTCATTTGGGTGACTAGTCGATAGACATGTTCGATGCCTTCTTTACGGTTTCTATAGGCTCTTTGCCATTTATTGAAGAAATCGATGTCTTCCAGGTGCCCCCTGAAACGATTGGTAAGGATTCGTTCGAATGTCTTACCAATGCAGCTGAGGAGGCTGATTGGGCGGTAGCTGATTGGATCGGAGGGGTCCTTGTCAGGTTTTGGTATCATGACACCGATGGCTTTTTTCCAACATTTGGGAAAGTAGCCATGGGTGAGGCATGCGTTGAACAGTTTCTTAAGTTTTTCGATTAGGGAGTTTGTTTAAGAATTTTGTAGCTTACTTCGTCTTCGCCGGGTGAGGAGGAGTTTTTGCATTTTTTTATGACGTTGATGATTTCGTCATTGGTGATGGGGGTGACGAGGTCATCGTCATCCCCGTCTTCTGGCTCGTTATCGAATTTGGGGTCACGGTAGATTTCAGGGTGTTCATTGATGAAGTCATCAACCGCGTTAATGGCGGCGTTATCATTGCCCGTGCCTTGATACGGGCGATGCGTTTTTCTTAGGAGGTCGGCAAAAGTGTCGGCCTTCTCTTTGTCAGTGCGAGTGAAAGAGCCATCTTCCTTCTTAAGAGGTTTTGCTGCGGCTTTGCCGCCCTTGTTTTTTTGCCCAGTAAGAATTTTGAACGAGTCCCAGAATTTTTTAGCATCTTGGGTCCCGTTTAGGTTGGCTGTTGCCTTTTCCCAGCTGGCTTGCTTTTCAGCTTTGAGGGCTTCTTTGACTTCGCCGTGAAGGCGATTGTTTGTTTTTTTTGAGTTCGGATTTCTTGCTGGGGTCAGTTTCTTTTTTGAGAGCGCGGAGAGCTTTCCGTTTGGATTTAATAAGTAACAGGGTCTCGCCCGAGATAGTGTTTCTCCAGGGGCGTACTGCCGTCGTGTCTTTTCACAAACATTATATACATACACATATTACATAATTGGTTATGGGCAATCTAGTCTAATATTACTTATTATTTGTGATAGCATTGTTGAATTGATAAATGGAATTAGCCCAAGGCTATTACATGGAAGGCTGATTAGAAGGACATGATGTAACGTTATCTACATATAGCAAGTCACACATGTGGTCAACTTTGTAGTTGTCAGTTACTGATAAGTTTCACAGATATTAACCCTGTGATAGTTTATTTCCGTATCTGATTTGAGTTCTTGTTTGGTTCCGTATAGGAGACATTGCTGGGAACCAAATGTTTTAAATTGTGTAGGATCCTGCGAAGCTTCTAAATTCGATTCGAAAATGTCTCACTGATTCGATTCGATTCGATTGAGTTGCGCTGTTTCGGAAATTTCGAATCATGCAGTACTTGGATGATTTGTCCAAAAGAAATGAGTTGGTGTTAAATACAATACTTGAGTGGAGACTGGTAATATTTACGGTTGTAAGAAAGTGTAGTATCCTCAACCCGAAGAACGGTGAGATTCGATTCGGGATTCGAAATTCTCAGCCTGATCCGATTCGGGATTCGATTCCACCCGAAATTGGAAATTCGCAGAACCCTACTGACAGTTGCCTGCCACTGCTCGGTTGTTTAGGCCGAATAGGTCAGCAAGGCCGATTGTGTCCGCAGGCCGATTATGTCCGCAAAATGTAAGCCAATTGTGTCCGAAGCAAGCCGATTGTGTCCGCAGGACACTAACCCTAACCCTACCCAAACCGCGGACACAATCGGCCTTGCGGACCTATTCGGGCTGAACACTCGGTCGTCTTATCTGGGTACGCCGGTTTCCTCCACCCGTAAAACTGTCCGACACAATATGACTGGCAGTTGCAAGACTAGTGTCGCTAAACAAAACATATACATCAGTTTTTATAATTTGTTTGCAGTTAAAATCCCTGGATGGTGGTAATCGATCTCGTATTGCAATATGACAATCAGTGATATGATATTGGGTCACAGTCGACCAATCATGTATCGCATATGGCTTTGTGAAACCCTTGCTATCAGATGCATATGCGAGGGCAGATCGGGGAGGGGGGGGGGGGGGGGGGGGGTCGCACCCGGCGCGCGCCCCTCCATTTTGCCAGAGTTACGTTAAAACACGGGATCGAAACTGGACTGAGGACGCGTGCTCCCACGAAAACGAATTGATGCCACGCTAAGAATACATCGTTTACATCACTTGAATTGACGGTCGCGAGAACAACACATCAAGTTAAAGCTCGGGGAGTCAGTCACAGCAGTCTCCGAATCGCTGAGAACACGAGTTTTGACTGTCACCTTTTCAAAACGTTCCCGGAGAGGGGGAACCTCCACCAACGACAGGGGGACACCCCCTCTCGTACTCTCCCCCAACTGGCCGCTGAGAGGCTCGGATCATGCTGCGTATCACACTATGAAGAGTCCAAACTTGGACCCAAAGTCCGTAATATAATTGTTTGGTTTGGTACGTCCTGTGGGCGTACCAAACCAAAAAATTATATTACGGACTTTGAGTCCAAGTTTGGATTAACTGTGGGGGTAATTACTAATTGGCGCCCACGCCCCCCCCCCCCCCACACGAAAATTTCTGGTTTGAGTTCGTACGTCAAAATTTCTTGAAAGGCATCAATTCAGCCTTGTTGATGACCCTTCAGTTCACCCTTTTTCCAAATTGGCCACAAAAAAAGAAAATTTCCAAAACATTGCATTTTGCACACATCCATGTCAAATATCTCTCTCTTTTTCTCTCTCTAGGTTAAGGTTACAATACAGGGACGTCGCGACAGGTGTGTGTGTGTGGGGGGGGGGGTCTATCCCCCCCCCCCCCCCAATATTTGTCAAAATATCAGTAGTTGGAAAATCGGAGGGCAAAAATAATCAACAGTTGGAAATTTAAAACTACTGAATGTATATACAATTAACTAACAAACATATTTTTTCCGACTGGAAGTTCACAATGAGGAAAAAATCCGACTACCGAGACCTTTGAACAGGTGAAAATCGAATCGAAGGATTCCGACTAAAAAACTGATTACACCCAATTTCGGAACAAAATGGCCGATGGTGGCCATCTTGAATCTTGGACCAAACCACAAAACACATATTCTGGTCTCACAATGATAACAAAGATACCCAAGAAGTTTCGTGAATATCGGTTCATAAACACGGCTTTTAGTCCGAAGTGCGAAGATGCATGGGGCAGACGTACAGGCAGACAGACAGATTTTCGGTACAAAATTTCCCATATTCGAACTTGATCTACGTATTGATAAAAGTAATCCATATATGAAATTTCATCGAAATCGGTTGATTTTAAGGAAAGTTAGAGTCTGGAAACCGTTAACCTATCAAATTTCAGCAACCTAATTAAATATGCGTGGAAAATGCCCATATTCAAAAGCGGGAGACAAAAAGAAAAACAAGCGACATAAACGCCGCTAAACAGTCAGAGAGGATCCAAAGGGGCTTGCCCCACACCATCCCTGCACCCCTTCAGTGAGCAAAAACCATTACAACTGAAAGCAGGATTTTCCGACAACAACAAAAGTATAGGAACTCGTAAGTTTATTTAGTTGTGGATCATATATGTAAATTTATCACAATGGCATCGCCTGAAAAGACTCTGCATGGCTTTCATTCTGAAATATTGTCACCACTTTTTAGAAACCGAAATTTTATACAGTTTATAATTCAAGTGTATTAAAGCCCCATGTGGATTTGAGTGGAAGTTTGGTTTCCACCACATTGTATTTTATTTGTTTTTTCTGAATACAACAATAAATATGAAAGATAAATGAATTTCCTTGCCATAAATCTAAAATATTGATTTCTCTGAAGCATTTTGTTTTTATAATAATTTCCTCTGTACAATTTTCCTGGGTTTCAGGATATTTTGGTACCTAAAGACTATTTTTGTCAATTTGAATATTTTGTGCAGCTTCCAGCTGAAAAGTGGAAATACAGCCGACTTCGATAAAACCAGTTCACTGTGCATTTCCTTCTGTGTTTTACAGATGATGTGCATGTAAAAAAAACCCAAAGTTGATAAGTTTTGGTTATAGCTAAATTTTTTGAGCTACAGTCGTCTCAGTTTGAATATCTTAAAATGCTTCAGATATTTCATTAAATGTACATGAATTGATCTGGCTATTCATCAATTCCTTGTCAATGGATGTCATTCAATTTATTATTATTTATTTATTGGTGTTTAAGGTCATATACTTATGTGCACAATGACTAATCATGACTGTAACAGTTTTACGGGTGGAGGAAGCTGGAGCACCCAGAGAGAACCACCAGGCAACGACAAGCAGCTGCCAGCTCCGCAACATTGTAACTCTGCACCGCAGCACAGGCAGGGTTAGATTAGTTGAAGACATGCATACCACCGACGTGCAGTACGCTTAGGTACACTGCGTCATCGTGCCCCCATGTCATTCAATTATTGTTTCCAGCAAATTTAAGGCTGCAACAAACATTTGTTTTCTTAAGGTGTATGCTCACAAATTCTGCTCCATTTTTTTGTGTGAAGGGGAGGATGGCTGCAATTACAGTAAAACCTGTCTTGAGAGACCACTGTCTTGAGAAACCACCTGTCTTGAGAGACCACATCTGCCAGGCATCGATTGGTTTTACTCTATAATGGACCTGCTATGGGAGACCACCTGTCTTGAGAGACCACTGTGATCTGGTACCAACTTGTATTTTTATGCCTTAATGGACCTGTCTGGAGAGACCGCCCCTTTGAAGACTGAAACCATGACAAAAACTTTTTACCTGCCCTGGAATTGGAAAATCCATTGTGGTTGTACTAACAAAATTAAAAGTATTAAAAGCTCTTAATTGGGTTTCAATTGCTAACTCATTGAAGATTGAGATGTTTTATAAGACCCCTGTGAAAAGATTAGGATTATTGCTGAATAAACAATTTAATACATACCTGAAATGTGACAGGATTATAAAAATAAATTTGTGTTGAAAGTTGAAAAATTTATAGTAATTTATATATTTTTTATACTTACCAATGACCCAGACTTAGCTGGTGCTAACTCCAACAAAACCAGGGCCAAACACAAATTTTGCCCCCCAATCCCCAAAATTTGCATCCAAAACAAAAAGAAATCATGTCCTAAAGGACCTCCATGGTACGCCTCTACTGCGCATGCGCAGTGACGCAGTCGTCCCGAAATTGGCGCCAATTATCATTCTTACTGGCAGTGCCTGGTCAGCGCTATGTACTCAGCGGGGAGGCAAGAGTTCCCAACTCCAGGGAGGGCCATCCCCGTCTGGGTCATTGGTAAGTATAAAAAATATATAAATTACTATAAATTTTTTAACATTTTTATACTGTACCAATGACCCAGACTTAGCTGAATAGTAAACAGGCTGGAGGGCCTAGGACATAGAGGAAAATCCAATAAGCTCAATTATATAGAAAAGAGGTAACCCCTTAAGGAGAAAAGGAGTATTAGGCTTTACATGTATCTTTCTTATTTAATATAAAATTAGAAAGATACACTACCCTTAATAATTGAGCACAATAACATTCATGTTCTCTATTAACATCCAGTATAACCCTTATACTAATTATTTTTAAAGCAAGCCAATAAATAAAGTAGTCCAGAGAATTGAGACTCTTTATAATCATTTAAAAGTGTCCGAGTATTGTATATTAAAGCCCGTTTGACACTTGACATATACAAATGCTTCACACCGAGCTACACTTTAAAAATAAGACATGAATGAATTTAAACATTAATATTACACTTTAAAACCATCCTGGAAGCGACTCAGAAATACTGACTTGGAGGAGGCATTCCCCTGCTTTTCACTATAAAGCAGGTGACCTAAGGGAACACCCGCCCCCCCCCCCCCCTTCCCCTTGCCCTGGGTCAAATAGCCCAGAGCGAAGAGGGCAGCCGGACGGAGTCACTGCCGGAACAGAAAGCCTGCATAACTATAGTTGCAACTGTTTAGTGGACGACATTCTGAGCAACAGATAACGGACCTAAACAATGCAGGTCTCCAGAAATGGACTCAATATTTCTGAGATAAAAATTCGTAAATGTGGATGGCTGAGACCAATAAGCAGCCTTCATTAAATCTGTAATAGCAACACTATTAGCATAAGCCCAGGAAGTAGAAAGAGCTCTTACTTCATGAGCAGAAATCTTAAGCACAGACTGCTGAGAAGAAGATAAATCTTCATAAGCAGTACGGATAGTTAACTGAATCCATCTAGCAATAGAATGGACTGAAATGTCCTTTCTATTAGGCATCAAAGACAGAAAGAAACGTTTCCGTCCCTTTCTGATAAACTGAGATCTCTGTTTATAGATACGTAGTGCTCTAACAGGACAGAGTAAAGGCCTACGCCCGTCTGAAGACGGAAGAGCCTTAATAACAATAGGTTCCGGATATTTATTAGGAGCCTGATTCTTAGCTAAAAAACCCACATTAGTAGTGAAGGTGATAGTGTTCCCAACACTACGATAATGAGAATCATCCACCGATAGTGCATGAAGCTCACTGACTCTTCTGGCAGAAGAGAAAGCTAAGAGAAAAGCTGTCTTATAAGATAAGAATTTGAAATCTACTGTCCCAAGAGGTTCAAATGGCTTTTCCTTCAATTTAAGGAGAACCCAAGCTAAATTCCACTTAGGAATTAATCTAAGAGTTCTGGGTCTATTTATCGAAAAGTTTCTAACCAATTTCGATAAAGAGACATTAGATCCAATTTGTAAACTATCATGATGTGCATAGGTATCAAATAACATAGATCTATAACCCTTTATAGTAACAGGCTGCAGTTTGATTTCGTCAAACAAGTATACTAGAAAGTTTGCAATATCTGGTATAGAGGGATCAAATATATCTACAGAATGATCCCTACACCAACGACGAAAAACCTTCCACTTAGCCGCATAGTTTAGCGAAGAGGAGGTCCTCCTACAGTTAGAAATCGCGTCCACTGCTCGTCCTGTAAAGTGCTTGCCATGCAAGAAGGACCGCACAACGGAAAAACGTGAAGGTTGAGACCTTGCGGGTTGTGATGGAGTTGGCGCGATTTCCCCTGCGAAAGAAGATCCTCTCGTGGAGGAAGCTTCCGCGGTAGGTCCCACAACAGACACCTGAGTAGATTTATCCACGGTCTCTGTGGCGACAGAGATGCTACCAACAGAATCTTGCATTGAGATTGTTTTATCTTTAGCAATACTTGTTGAATTAATGGCGCTGGAGGATACGCATATCCTATCATTCCGTCCCAAGGGATCGACAGAGCGTCTACTGCAAATGCTCTTGGATCCGGACACGGAGACACATACGTCTGCAACTGATTGTTGAGATGTGTCGCAAATAAGTCTATCATTGGCCGTTCCCATTGGTAGCAAATCTGATTGAATACTTGTTTGTTGAGAGTCCACTCCAACGGCAACAAGCGACCCTTTCGTGAAAGGGAGTCTGCTAGCACATTCAGACGACCCAGTATGTGACGGACCGAAAGAAGAATGTGATGTTCTAACGCAAACAGAAGGATTCTTTCCGTTAGATTGAACAACGGAACTGAATGAGTGCCTCCCTGATTCCGTATATACGCCACTACTGTCGTATTGTCGGATAGGATTTGGACATGAGCATCGTGAATAATGTCCATCCAGTGACGTAACGCAAGCCAAATTGACATCATTTCCTTGATGTTTATGTGCTTGCACAGGAATTGCGGATCCCAAAGACCCTGGCATCTCGAATCCGTTGGGATTAATGATGCACCCCAACCTGTTTGACTGGCATCCGTCATAACGGTAAAACTCGGATCCGGCAACTGCAGCGGAACTCCTTGAGTTAACCACTGAATGTTTGCCCAAGTCTGAATCTCTTGTTTCACTTGATCTGACAAGAGAACGTCTACATCGAGCGAATGAATTTTCACACTCCAATTCTGAGTCAGGAAAATTTGAAGAGGACGTGTGCGTAGCCGCCCCATCGGAATGAGATCCGCGGCGGCTCCGCACAGACCTATCAGTCTCATAAATTCTCTCGCCGTGACTTTGTCTGCGTGCAGACAATAGCGAGCGTAACAACTGACTAATTTCGCTCTGGTTAACGGCAGACGAACGAGATTGTTGTGCATCTCGAAGCTCATTCCCAGATGAGTGAATGACTTGAACGGCACCAGATCCGACTTCTCCTCGTTTACTATAAAACCGAGACGTCGGAGCAATAGAAGAAGATTCTGAACATCATTCTGAAGCGTTAACTCGTTGCCGTACCTCTGAAGAATGTCGTCCAGGTAGGCCGACGTTACCGCAGACGAATGAGCTCGGAAGTAGATCATTACCGAGTTCATTACCCGAGTGAAAGCCCAGGGTGCTAGATTCAATCCGAAGCACATGGCCCGGAATTGATACACCACTCCTAGGACTGCGAAGCGTAGATACTTTCGGAATGTCGGATGTACCATGACATGAAAGTACGCATCTTTGAGATCTATGCTCGTTGCATAATCGTTCACCCGAATACTCGCTCTGACCGATCGAATCGTCTCCATATAAAACTTCGGAGCGACGATCAGCTTGTTTATCCAGCTCAAATCTATGACTGGACGGAACGAGCCGTCTGGTTTCGGAACCAGAAACAGATGGCTGTAGAATCCCAGAGATTCCTGGTTTTCTACGACCTCTACCGCGTTCTTCATTAAAAGAGACTGCACCTCTGATAACAGAGCGTCTCTTTTCTGTGGATTTGACGGAAGATGAGTCCACTTTGGACTTCGAGTTAATGGAGGCTTTCGTTTGAAGGATATCTTTAGACCTTCCGAAGTCACTCCTCTCACCCAAGGGTCGTCGGTAATCGACGCCCACTCTTGTGAAAAACTCGACAACCTTCCGCCAACCGGAACGCGATAGAGGTTAAAGCCATCACCTCCTGGACCTGCGAGGCCTGCGGTAGGAGAAACCACGTCTTCCACGACCCGCACCTCGCCTCGTCGACCTCGGGGCGTCCGGCCGATTGTCCCGGCCTGAAGGACGTCCCGAACGAGAGTCGCTATCCTGACGGGCTCTCGAATAAGACCAAGAGGACGCACCGGAACCTCTATAGGAACCTCTCTTGGGCGCATTAGACCCAGAAGTGCCTGTCTTATTCGTGTCTGCTGTATCCGACTTTTTAGGGTTGAAAATAATAAATGTTCCTATCAAGCACTCCTAACACTGCCTGGGGTAGGACCAAAGGTGACAGAATCTACAGCGGTTCAAAGGGAGAGTTTAGGAAATTTAGCTGAGTTGATTTTGTTAAAATCCCATATTTGAGAAGCTCACAAGCACTTGGGAATGCAGTTGATTTCCGGCAGTATGACCCAACTTACCCGGTAACCTTATGACAGGTCAACTGATGTTGATTCAATTAAAATGCTAATTAGAACAGCTACCTCTAGCAACACATCTGAGGGTATGAATACAACTTAAGCTGATGAGCAGCATTTAGATATTCAGCAAAGAATAACAAATAAAATTGGAAAGGCTAATTTACAGGGGTCACCAATTTCTAGTTATGAAACAGACCAAACCAGACCAAAAGGAAATTATGGTAATTCTATACCAAAAAATAGACCAAATTACAATGGGTATAATGACCAGGCACAAAACTGGCCGGGCACAATGCCTGAAATAGACAAATCTTTTGTGAAATTTGAGAATATGGTCTCTGCTTTTGTGTCTGGATTGGAAACAGTTACACAGAATAAAATACCCCAGAATATGTCTGCTAGTATGTCACAACATTCACATGTGCTAGGTAAAGAGTAAACAGATTATTCTCAAGTCTCTTCAGTTCCAAATTATCTGAGATAGTCAGGGTTTTTTTTACAGCATTGGATCCAGCGACTATATGCATGTAACACAACTCAAATGGAGGAAAGCCAGCTTTTCCGACTGTTATATAGCCCCACATTATATTGAGATTGATATATCCTTAGTGGATAATTATATCGAGATTGATATATATTTTTTGCATTTTCTGACTGGTCTGACTCATTTGCACTGAGTGACCTTTGTTTACATCTTTGTTACTCTGATCTATTGTACAAATAGCTGTTGATTGTTTAAGTAGGTCAAGGAACTTGTTTACTTGAACTATGACAGAATCACCTAGAAACTGTTAGAACTTTGTAGAATTTTCATCTTCTGGAACAATCTATCTGGTTACTATATAAAGGTTTGTCAACAGAATTCAAAAACTCATTTTTAGAAAGCATTTCAGAAAGACTCACTTCAGTTAAAACACAGCAGTTGTTTCCATTGGAGATTATTATTGTTTCAGAACAGTGCAATTATTACAGAAGCAGTGCTTCTTTGTGAATTTGGAAGATTGATTCCAAAAGAGAATTTTGAAGAGAATTTATTCGTCTTGGAAAAGAGAATTTATACTTTTTGTGAAACAGAATTATATTATTTTGTGAAAAGCCAGGATTCTACTGGATTATTTGGAAATTACCTGTGGCGCCAATACTTCTTGGATTTTTACTTCATTTGAATTTTGTGGAGCATTTTATTATATTTTATTGGAGACTGCTGAAATTTCTAAGGGAAAATTTTATTACAAATCTACAGGATACTATTTCTGAAGAGACATTCTTGGATTTAATACTACCAGCTGGTAACTTTATTCACAAGATTCCTCACCACTGGATTACTGGATTCTGTCAAACTGTACTTTGGACTAATTCAATAATTGATAAGTACCACTGTTTTTATTTTCTGTAAATCAATTAGTGTAAAAGATCTTTGTATCGCACGGCTTATATTTCGACGAGAATCCGAGAATCGATTCGCACAAAGATTCGCGCAATAAAAGCGGCGAGAATCCATGTAGATTCTTGCTGCACCTCTGCTAGTATTCGCGTGAAAAAAAAAGTGAGTCAATTTAACCCTTTAACTAACACAGCGACAACAAAGTAACCAATAGAAGGCTAACATGCCCTGAAATATCCTGACACTTTGTCAATAAAGTATTACAAATATGGCTGTCGTTGGAACCAGCTCATTGAGCCGGTTCCAACGACTGCCATATTTGTAAGATTTTATTGGTAAATATTGTTCATTTAATTATTTTATCATTTATTTATTATTTGTTGTTTAAAAGTTATCAAATTAAGTTTTAAAAATTAAAAAGGTGTGTTGGGTAAAAGGTTAACATGTGCTATCAGTATACAACAGTGGTTCAACCATGGTGGCGTCATGGGATCCTGGGACACTCATAATAGGTATGGATTCTCGCAACCATTTTCACGAGAATCCAAATGGATTCTCACAAATTTAGACGAAATATAAGCCCTGGTATCGTTTTTTTTTTATATTAATTTTTTTAAAATTAAATTTCAGAATAGTTTTAAATTCATAGTTATTGTTGCTGATTCTCAGATTTCTTTCTGTTACCAATATCATTAATATTTCCATACCGCAACACCGACACTCGTAAGTTTATTTAGTTATTGATCAAATAATAAGTAAATATACAACGACGTTTTTTGTGTTCATAAATTTAGGGCTGTCGCGATTATTCGATTAGTCGACTAACCGTCGACTATTGAAGTAGTCGGCGTTTTTTATTTTTAGTCGATCGTCGTTCATTTTCAAGGTGGTACACGTCTACTACACGTCGGGGCTAAAATGCATTGTTTTGTGAGGTGAATGATCAATGAAGGTGAATAACTTTAAATATCTAACCATAGTTAACATTCATATCCAGAAGACTGTACGCCTGTCACTGACTGTGTAAGAAAGAACACTCACAGTTACTCGAGAAGAATAGATTCTTCTGAATTTCTCCAGTCTTGTACACATGAATGCACCCATTGGAAAACCCAAAGCGCGGAAGTGACAAAATTATGACGAAAGTCAGAACGTCAGATCACTTCTCAAAGTTCAGAACTTCAGACTAAGATCCAATTTTAACAACTGACGAGAGAATGCATAGATCTCAATGTTCAAAATTTCGAGAAACTTATTGCAGAAAGGAAACATATGCAGGAACGTTCTTTGGTAAATTCATTTTAATTCATCGGCTTCAATCTACAGTTAAAACTAGAAGTCCTGTCATCAATTGCGCGCAAACACCTCGCCATTTAGCACGTTTATCGGCGCGTTAGGTCATATGGAAAGGCTATCACATTCTCTACGCAATCTGTGCACAAGCAATGGTTCAGCCAATGGACCTCCGGGTTTAACCCGGAGGTCCATTGGCTGAAGCATTGCTTGTGTTTGCTGTGAGTAATGACAAGACTCTGTGGTAATTTGGGTATTTTCAATAGAAAAATTGCGCGCAATTCCTGTGCGAAATTGTGTCAAGATAAGCACGCAATTCATGACAGGACTTCTAGTTTTAACCGTAGTTCAAACTTGGACCCGCAGTCAGTAATATTATTTTGGGGGTTGGTACGTCCTACAGGACGTACCAACCCCAAAAATTATATTACGGACTGTGGGTCCAAGACTGGACTACATGCAGCTTCAGTTGGGACCGATTTGTTGTTCCCACAACCCCACTTCATCTGAACACACTGGTGCCATTGTCATTTTCAGAGTTTTACGAACAGAAGAATGATTTGCTAAAAAATCATGGGAAGCGACTATTAATCGACTAACCGTCGATTACTGGTCACGATTAGTCGATTACAAAAAATGATAGTCGCGACAGCCCTACATAAATTATATTCAGTTAACAGGGTTATTCAATTAAGAGGTTTTCACTTAACCCTTTACCCAAATGCAGACGATTTCAAAATTTATTATTTTAAATATCATTTTTTAAATTTTTTAAAACATTTCAACAAAACCATATCATGTGACCCCTCTTTGGAACAAGCTCGTTCCAAAGAGGGGTCACATGATATGGCTGTGTCGAAATTTTTCGAAAAATAATATTTCTTCAGCTGCTGAATTTGCATATTATGAGGGCAGACGTGGGCGATTCGTTGGGTAAAGGGTTAAGTGGGCTCCACTGTAATAGTAATGTGGTGGGCAGAGAAAGATAATAGATAATGTTTTGGGCCAAAATGGAAATACGTTCGAGGAACTGTTGTACTCTAGTTAGGTGGAGAAATGAGGTAACAGTGGCAAGTTAAACCACAAGAAAGTGGCTAACTCCCCCAACTGGAATGAGATTCAGGAGTTTTAAGACCGGAAAACTGTGTCATAGGCTTTTCAATCCACCCATCTGTTGAGATTTGTTAACCATCAGCATTCTTGACAAACACTCTTCTCTCAAAATAGGAACAGTGGAGCCCACTTAATTTAATCAGGCCTGGCATTCTGAAAAATGCAGGAGGGCAAAAAATCGCTCTCCTCAATCAGCTTAGGAGAGCAATTAGCTTTACACAGCATTTTAAGTATCCAGTTGAACGAACTCATTGAAACTGAAACCAACAGACTGCATCAGTGATTTTATTAACTTTACTTAGGTAAAGCGAAATCTCTTAGACATCTAGATGTCTCACTCAACAACCGAACACACACTTGACAAGACCTGTGTGTGTACCCAGACCTGTTGTCCAAGAAAGTCATACGCCTACCACTACCACCTTCAACCCCCAAGGGTTGGTAGTGGTAGGCGTATGACTTTCTTGGACAACAGGTCTGCTTGAATCTACAGTCACATCCTGGTGCACGTGCTTCAAGTGACAGGATAGTAGTAATGGTAGTATATTATAGTGTCAATATTCCTTGAATAATTACCCCTCAAACTGTGATGTCAGTTGTTGAACTTGAAACTGACAGAAAAAAAATATTGCTGTGACCCATTTTGCTTCAAATGATTGCAACTGTGTTTGGGTATGGTTGCAGCCATCACCTTTTACCACTAAACCACTTTCAAAATGAAATTACGTGATGTTATGTGACTTCGAAGTTAAATTACATTTTTGCTTTACAACAAAAATTTAATGTGAGCATAATACATGTAATCTCAATCATCCCAGACCAAAATATTTAGGAGGGCAATTTTTCGCTCTCCTTAATTCTTTCAGGAGGGCAGTAAGGAGAGCTAAAAAATCGCTCTCCTGAAATTGCCAAGCCTGTTTAATATCTCTTAATTAAATAACCCTCTTAACTGAATATAATTTCCCAACACAAAACCATTTACCATACCTCCAGTACAAATTTGACCTGTTAATTGAATATAGGTTATAGAGTAAACTCCTGTTAATTGAATAAAAAATCTTGTAACCTGTCAACAAATTACCCTCACTCTCCCTAGTTTTCCTTTGCTTATAGACCTATTTGGCCTCAGTACATCCAATGCAGGCATTTAATCTATTATATCTTCTTTGACAGAGCTCAAGGAGCTCTGTCAAGCAAGATTTAATAGAATAAATGCTAAGTTTATCTGTAGAATACAGGAAAGTGACACAATTCCTGTTAACTGATAATCCTGTTAATTGGATAATTTCCATTGGCAAATGGCTAGTCAATTAACAGGGTTCCACTGTACTTTCACATACAGTCAAGAAGAGGTCCTGCAGACAATAGTCAAGTTTCCATGGCAGGGGTTTCTAGTCAAGTCTTGGCAGCCTCTGGAGGCAACCAGTACTTGACAAGAAATCAATTCTAATCCACTGGACAAACAAGGAGTGGTTCGCTGTAAAAATTCTGGAAAATTACCAATACACTCCAAGGGTTAAAATAGATTTGGTTTTTCCATTAGATTTATTGTGCAATAAAGAATATTATTTTTGGTTGGCAACAGCTGCTCCAATAAGGTGGGCCACAGAGGACAATCACAATCACCTAATTCAAACCAAAAGGTCTGTGAAGAGTTATATGTTTTCGTGTACACCAATAAATCTCTGGATGTGAGCATTCATGATGTAATGATAAAAGGTGAAATCCCACGTAAGACTATAATTTTTGATTTCAAGAAATCAAGAGACTCATCTATTCAACCTATTTTTAGTACTGACACAATAAGCCAGAAAGCCGAGCTGGAAAAGCTTTCAAGTTATTCCATAGACAACTGACAGAAAATTGTATCAAATAACTTTTCTGACAGTACATTTTTGTTATTCATGCATGCACAAATGTTGCATGGTTAAGACAGAAGTCAATAGTACAACAACCCTCTTAAGATATGGCACCAGCACACACCTGTGGCAAAAATCTGAACAATGAGTGTTTTTCTTACAATACCAATTTTCATGCTCCCAGAATAGACATTGACTTAAAAACTTAACAAGAAAGCTTAGAACAGTAAATATCCTTATCCTCAAAAGGGTGATCCTCCAAAAAGGTATGTGAAGAAAAAGCAACAAAATATTGCACTTGACGTGCTGATATACTTCCACCAGTGTCCAGTTGTGGGATAATGCTGTGTCAGATGGACAATATTTCTCACCCAATGGACCGACCCAGCACCCAATCTCAAGCCAAAGTTGATTACATAAAATTATTGAAATCTTCACAAACCCATTTTAAAAAAAACACAAGAGCAACGCTAAGCATGGCATAAAAGGGTTGGTAAGTCTCTTGGGGCATAATTAAAAGGAAGCTTCTTCTAAACATCAAAAATGCATCACAAAATGAATGGGTAAATGACACTGCAGCTTAACTTGACTGAGTGTAGTGTTCGATGAAAAGGATAATGTTCAATGTTTATGAAGGGATTACGAAATAAAACAAATGTGATAATTGAGAATATGTTCAATTCTGTTCCCTGCAGGCTGTAGACCGTACTAAATAGTTAAGACCTGGGTTGATGTGGCTCTCACAGTTAATGTATGTCAACCAAAGTTACCAAGTTACAGTAAAAAAATTCCAAAAGTTACAATGAAATCCCTTAATAAATATAACTTGTAAACTTTGCTAAAGGAATCTAGGTCACATGATGGTTTGGTGGTCACAGTTGACCGATCATGACCAAAATAGGAGACTCTCATCTAGATATCATACCAAGTTACTCTACCAAGTTACATTGAATTCCTTCATAAAAACAACCTGTAAGCAGTGCTAAAGGAATCTAGGTCAAGTGACCAGGCATCGGTAACAGCTGACCAATCGTGACCAAAATATGATAGTCTAGATATTATACCAAGTTATCCTTCCAAGTTACAATGAAATTGCATCATAAATGTGAACTGTAGACTGTGCTGAACAAATCTAGGTCATGTACCTGTGTGGCTGTCATGGTTGACCAATCATGGCAAAAATAGGACATTCTCATCCAGGCATTATACTGAGTCATCCTACAAATTTCCAATGAAATCCCTTTATAAATGCAAGCTGTAGACTGTGTTAAAGGAATGTAGGTAACGTGCCCCTGCGGCCAAAATGCATAACTGAATCCAACGAAAAAAGAACGTTCTCATCTAGACATTATAACAAATGGCTAAATAAACAATAGGAGCAGGTGAATCACATAACCAATACCAACAAGCACAGCTAAAAGAAATGCAAGAAGGGCAGAGAATGACAGCAAAACCTGTAATGGATAAAAGGCAGGAAGGTGCTGAAAAAGATGCGGAAACACAACACTGCAGTGTTGAAAAGAATGAAGCACCTGAAAAGAACAAGACTGAAGTGATAAAAATACATATTTAATGAGGGTGCACAACAGCCTGAGCAGCAACTAGAAGTCCTAAAGAAAAAAGGTCCTCAAATTGCTGTGGTAGGTGGCGGAGATAAAAGGAGGAGAAATTAGAAGCATTCCTCCAGTAAGCCGCTTTCATAACGTCCCTGAGAGAACGCCTTGAAAGTAAAAATGGCGCAAACCTCATGAGCATGAAATCGGTTCGAAACAAGATCCAAAGAAGACAAACTGGAATAAGCCAGCTTGATTGCGAGACAATCCACCTGGAAATAGAATGGGAAGAGAGAGACTGCATTCCAGGAATGAGATTCAGAAAGAATCTCTTCTGATCCCTCCGTATGCACTGTGTGTGATTGATTGCACGAACAGGACAAAGAAGAGGCCTACGGCCATCGACAGAAGGAAATGATCGAATGCAGATGGGAGGAGGCACAGAGTCAGGAAGTTGATTCTAGCCTAGAAAGAGCAATCAGTAGAGAAGGTTAAACTGTAAGCCTCATTTCTGAAGAAAGCCGAATCAACAGAAAGTGCATGAAGCTCACTGACACATCTGGCAGAAGCAAACGCTAGAATGAGTCTTATATGTGAGAAAATGCATATCGAGCTCAGATAAAGACTCGAATGGTGCCCCTCCAAAGAATGCAACACCCATGCCAAGTTCCATTTGGGTGTACATGTAAGACTCAAAACTCGAGGCCTCTTCAGAGAAAAATGCCGAATCAGTTTGGAGAAAAAGAGATTATGACTGATGCACCGCTTTCCCACATAAGAGAGCGTTTCTGACAGCATAGACCTATAGCCCTTAAGAGTAATAGGTTGGAGGCCCTTGGAGTCAAAGAGGTAGACCAGAAAATCTGCAATTTGATCGACTGCCGGATTTTGGTAATCCACATGTTGAGCTGCACACCAACGACAGAAAACTTTCCACTAAGCAGCATAAGTCATGCCAGTGGAATGTCGCCGTGATGCAGAAATACACTCCACTGATCATATCCAGCTGATTGATCCAACCCTTTGTGGAGACAGAGGAGCGTTCAGAATGACCCTGCAGCTTCAAGCACGAATCTTCAACAATACCCGAGGAAGAATCGGTACAGAAGGGAAGACATAGCCGATTGAACCTGTCCAGTCCAGAGTGCCCAGCGCAAAGGCTAGTGGATCTAGACAAGGAGAGACAAAGGCCTCTACCTGATAAGTCTAGCGAGTGGCAAAAAGATTGATAAGAGGACAACCCCAATGTTCGCAAATTGTCTGAAACACCGAACGAGGCAGCATTCAATCAGTGGGAAGGACACTGCCTCATCGGGACAAGGAATCTAGGCTAGGATGTTGAGACATCCGGGGATGTGCCGAATGGTCACCCAAGCATGTACATTCCATGCTCACAGCAGAAAATCCAGAGATAGCCAAATCGGGAATCGAATGCGTGTTTCCTTGATTCCGGACGTAGGCCACCACTGACGAATGGTTCAACAGAAGCAGGACTGTGTGATTCGACAGGTGAGAGATCCATTGCTAAAAATTCAACAGAAGAGGAAGGAGCTCCTTCTGGTTGATATGAAGGGCGACCTGCTCTTGGTCCCACACGCCGTGAGTAGACAGACCAAGAGGATCTAATGTCGTACCCCAGCACTGATCGCTGGAATCTGCAGTTAGGATGCGATCGACCGAAGGAAGATTCAACGGAACACCCTGAGTCAACCAAGGAACACTGAGCCGAGGGCGGAGGTGACAATGCAAGGACCGAGGTCCAGATGATCCACATTCGGATGCCAATGATCCAACGGGAAGTGTTGGAGAGGTAAGGACAAACCAGCGACCCAGCGGAATGAGATCCATTATTGAACCGCAGAGGCCCAACAGCCAAAGAAAAGTCCTGGCCGAGACCGAGGAGGATCGGAGCAGGTACTGAGACAAAGCGGAAAGGATCATCGTCTCAGCCTCGGGAACAGACACCACATTGTGAAAGTGGCTAAATCCATTCCCAAATGCGAAATTTCTGAGAAGGAATGAGATCTGACTTCTTGCAATTTACTCTGAAACCCAGCGATGCTAGCAGGCCAAGCAACCACCTATATCTGACTCCAGAACTGCAGCACTGTGGTGCCGCTGGAGAATGTCATCCAAGTTAGCTGATGAAAGTCACAGCCGACTGAGTACCATGTCGTTGACACTAAGAAAAGTCTCGAGTAGAACCTCAGAGAAAGACTGTTCCAGACTACCTCGATCAACCTTTGGGGGAGGAGAGTGTCAATCTCCTGCACCAGAAGCTCCGGATGCTGATGATCGGAAGGGACCCGAGTCGGGAGGAGCACCCGAGATAAACAGGGGTGTCGATGGAAGGACAGTCGCAGACCTGATTAGATGACGTCGAGGACCCAAGGAGCCGACGTTATCTCTGTAGGGCTGCATGGTTTATCGATAAACCGATATATACCGGTATTCAAACCAATATCGATTGAATACCGGTGTAATTACAAAAATATCGGTTTATCATCATTATTTATTTACCCACAATTTAATTTTCAAGATGTCTTGAGTTTTTTAACTGTAGCCCCCAACGAATAATATTATCCCTTTATCCAAGGAATCGTCTACTTGTGCCCTCGTCATATACAAATTCAGCAGTTGAAAAAATAATTTTAAAAGAAATTTTTTAGGAAAATCTGATAAACTAATTTTGAAAATAATAATTTTGATATCGTCTGCTTTGGGTAAAGGCTTTTCGAACAGCATCATCAAGACGTGCTAATTCGTTCCGACTGTGATGCCTCGAGTCTCGATTGTGGTACTTGTGTTCATACATCTGAACAGTTTTCGATATACCGGTATACCGCGGTATTTTTTCTGAATATCGATACCGGTATTCAGTTTTGAATATTGTGCAGCCCTATATCTCTGTCCAATGGTAAAAAAAACCAGTGACAGCCTTCCCACGACTGGAGGAAAATCGAGGTGAGGATCTTCAGTTGCGTCCTCGATGAGGAGAAACCACTCTCTTGGGAAGCAACAGAGTCCTGAGACTTTCCTCACTGAGGCTGCCAGAGAGCCTGGCTGCGTCGGTGCTTCTTCTGAGCAGAACGAGCGGATGTAGCTGAAGGGGCAGCCTGTGTGGCCGCCCCAGCTTGGCATTTGGAGGACCTGGAACAACCACCACCCGCAGCAGCAGGTGGGTCCAGTTGCCATAACAAAAGCGGTCCTTGGACAGTGCCCACGGAACCATGGAACAGCTGAGGTCCAACCAAAGAGGCAGACCTCAGAACAGCACACTGTTCAGAAGGAAGGGATGGAGAAGTGTCCAAATTGCAGTGTTGCAGGCATGAGCGTGTGTCAGGTTCATAAGAGCTTGAGACAAAACATGCAAAGGCGCTTGAGCATCTCGAACACCCCTGGCTGGAGAAAGGAAGCCAGGGCAGCTACATGTACGAAGTGGTCCACAAGAGAAACATGCCCAGCATCTCTCGGGTCAGGCCCACCATAGATTCAACTATCGACATCGGGAGAACTGCCGACTTGGGCTTAGCTAACCTGAGGGAAGAAGAATCCTCGTCCACAGTAGTCAACCCTTGGAAAACGGTGGAAGGCATATTCGTAGACACGAAACCGCGATGGAGGCAGAAAAGCATCAGGTTGTGAAAAGAAGGAACCCTTTAGGGCCTTGGAACGCATTTTGGCATCCAGTTCTTGGAAGGACTCGACAACCTGAGCCGATTGCAGAGGGCACAAAATCCCAGAGCTAGAAGGCTAGACGACCAAGCGGTCACTGAGGGCTGGTCCAAAGTCTGAACGTCTGGCAGGAAGCCAAAAACAAAATCTAAAGCCTGCCCCAAGACTGACAAGAGGGGCCCGTCGCCAAATAAATCATCATCCTCTGTGGCAGAAGAGACGTAGCCCAACTCGAGCTGACCAGCAGAAACCTACTGTAAATGCTGAACAGCATCCAAAGGGCCAGGTGAGGACTCTCTGCGACTGACCAAAGGAGGTTGCACCTCAGGAGGCACAGGGAAGCCAACTTGAGGGTTGCTAGAAAGCAACCGGGTAAGCGTCAGAATGGCCGGTCTCAGTTCACCCTGAGAATCCATCGGAGCAGCTGCAATGGACCCTTCTAGAAGAACCCAAATCCTCAGAAGTGATCAACAACGAACGTCCATCAGCAGACAGAGTAGGGAGACGGTGAGAAGACACCAGAGGATAGTCTCATGAGTGACACCCAGGGGCATTCAATGACCTCTGCAAAACAGAAGGCCATGTCTGCATATCCTCTAGAGAGATCGACGGCGTACGTCGATCGGCAACTGGACCTGGGACATGATGAGAAGACACCGGAGGATTGTCCCAAGAATGACAGGAAACTGCCATTGGCCTCTGAGAAACAGAAGGCCCCAACTGCTCTGAGACCGACAACAAGCATCGATCGACAGCCAGACTTGGGACACGGTGTGAAATCACTGGAGGAAGGTCCCAAGAGTGACAGCTAACAGGAGTCATCACTGGCCTCTGCCGAACAGAAGGCTTTGGTTTCCAATGTCCCAGCTCATCCTGCTAGTTGGCTCACCAGCAGGGGAATGTGGAACAACAAACGATTCACCCAAGGAAAGAGGAATCGCTGCCGAAGCGACCGAGCACCCCAACCGACTAGGTGTAAACCTAGCCAGATAAGACGGGGCAGTCAGCAAACCCGTACAGCTTCGCTGAGAAGCCAGGGAAGACCGGTGACCTGAGACACACCACCAGATACATCCTCGGGCTCCCGAGACTGTAAACATGTATCATCCCCAGAAGAGATGGTAGGAGCACTATCATGCAAAAAAGAAGCAGAATGAACAAATTCCTCAGCAGCTGTAGATGATGCAGAAATTTCTGAGAAGGAATGAGAGCCTTGGAAGAACTCTTCTCAATGAAAACAGTCATCTCAAGGGTGACCACTGGAGCCAAAGGAAGGGAGACAGTAGTCCCCACTTCAGGCGTCTCAGCAACAGCACCACCAACAGCTGCGGAGGAATCTGCTACTGAAAAAGGCTGCTCAACATCCTGCGTGACAAGTCACCCAGTGCACTCTCAGAAATATCCGAAGAGGCACAGCTACCTTTGCCCCGAGAACGAGGGGTTCTTGCTCTGGTTAGAACCTCCTTGTTAACAGAAGCCCAGAACTTGGAAAACCAAACCCCACAAACACCACAGGGTTGGGCCTGAGAATAATTGTTGCAGGTACTGTGAACATCATCAACATGTTTTACCTGCATATAAGAAGGACAAGGGAGAGTTTTCGGCATTGTCCAAAAAGGTCTGAGAAGAATTTTGAGGGAAAAATCCCCCAAAATAATCCAAAGAACCAAGCTTCTCACCGGTGGAAAACCTATCACTGCAGATCGCGTTTTCGCACGTGGAAAGTGTAAGACACACAGAAATAATACAAGCTAAAATTAGCATAAATTTAATTAAAACAAAATAATTTAGAGCTTGAGAAAAGGATACAATCCTAGAATGCACATGTATCAAATAACTGTAGAGAGTTAATCAAGTTGTTCACGAAGAAACAAGATCAGCAGCAAGAGTCACAGAAAAATCCAACCAATCAAGATGGCGGAAAAAAGGAAATGACATCACGGTTTTTGCGCATACACTCAGTAAATGCAAAAGGTGCGCAGAAAGAGTACATGTAATGTCGAGCGCCTGTCTTGCTCGACCCCTTTTCGATCTCTTTATAGTGCTTTTGCACTCTTCCACTTTTCCAACTTGTTTGGAAAAGTTATTAGCTTGTGTTAAGTTCTGAAGTAGGGCTAGCACTTACATTACCGACAGTTGCAAACAAATGTGAGTAGGTTGAAAAGAAACAGAGAGAAGGTACCAAGGTGGAATCCTTTTTCAGCATGGTTGTCCCAAAAACTTACCAAGTGCCTTGATTACTATCTCTTCTGCACTTTGGCACTGATGACAATTTGGGAGGGGTGGATTATATTGCTTGAATTACCCACACTGACTGGAGAATAATATGAATAGTAGTTTGGAATAGATGGAATTTGAATACATAAAATTTATGGATATTTATTTATTTATTGGTTTTTTAACTGGTAGAGTGCTGGAAGCCCATATTTGGGCTTTATTCTGAAGTGCCGGTACCACAGCCTGAAGGCTCACATTCAGTGGATGAGCTTTGTACTATCTTTGAAGTGATATTATTTAGTCTGTGAGGGTTTGCCTTGTTACAAGTTATGAGAGAGTGCCCATAGGCACTCTCCCATAAATTGTAACAAGGCAAAGACCTGTGTTGAAGTTGTGATGGCCAAAAATAATTTAGCACTCTACCAGTTAAGGTCACATACTTTTGCACAATGGCTAATCGTGACCGTGACAGTTTTACGGGTGGGTGGAAGAAGCTGGAGTACCTGGAGAGAACCACCGAGCATTGATGAGCAACTGTCAGCTCCTCAACATTCTGACTCTGTTCAAACTCCGCTCAAGCAGGGTTCCAGCGGCTGAAGACATGTGCACCAGTGACGTGCAGTGTGCCTTAGTACATGGCATCATCGTGCCCTCATTTAGGCAACCGGAATAAAGTGTCTTGCCAATGCACACAACATGGGTCATCTCAGACAGGAATCAAACTCGGGACCTCTAGCAAAGAGGTCCAACAGTCTACCACTGAGCCATCATGCTCCCATGTTTGTTGTATGCTAACTCCAAAATGAATCCTGCAATTCACTTTAACATGGCTCAGTGACAAACATCATACTGCAAAATTTTTCCTTCTCTGTTAACTAACAGGTGATTACAGAAAAAGTATTTTCAAAGAATAGGGATTTTTTCAAGTACTATACATAACTGAATGCATTTCTTACCTGCATGAACTTCAACATAACCATTTGAGATGTTGCTTTTTAGAAAAGACTTTGTCACAAACAGAACTCCCGAATGCTTTTCCTCATGTCAATTATTTTATGCATTATGAGATTGTAACAAATCTTACATTTGCATGGTCTTTCACCTCTGAAATCTATGTGATGTGAGCTGGAAGTTCTAAACAAAACCTTTGTTTCAGATCTCATACAGGATTAGTTTTTAACCAGTATGCATGCTTTTTAGATGATAAGTAACAGCATGCTTTTGACGGAAGAATTTGTTACAAATTCCACATTTAAATGGTTTTTCACCTGTGTGAATTCTCTCATGTAATTTGAGAGAAGAGTTCCGACTAAAGTCTTTGGAACAAATCCTACATTTGAATGGCTTTTCACCTGTGTGAATTCTTTGATGTGCTACAAGATATGCATTCCAAGAAAAACGACTGTTACAAATTGCACATTCATATGGTTTTTCACCTGTGTGAATTCTTTGATGTGATGTGAGAAGTGAGTTCTCAACAAAACTTTTGTTACAAATTTCACACTTGAATGGTTTTTCACCAGTATGAATGCTTAAATGACGTGTGAGGTTCTTTTTCTGGCTGTAGACTTTGTCACAAATCCCACATTTGAATGGTTTTTCACCTGTGTGAATTCTTTGATGCACTGTGAGATTGGAAATCTGAATAAAACCTTTCTTACAAATCTCACATTTGTATGGTTTTTCACCTGCATGAATTCTCTGATGTGATGTGAGATGGGAGTTCTGAATAAAACCTTTGTTACAAATCTCACACTTGAATGGTTTTTCACCTGTGTGCTGAATTAGGTGATTGTGGAGCAAGTTCTTTGTAGCAAATCTTTTGTCACAAAAAACACAACTGAACAGATTTACACCTAGGTGTGATTGTATGTGAATTCTGAGATAGTCTTTACTACTGAAATTCTTGTTACAAATATCACACTTGAATGACTGTTGACCAGAGTGAAATTGGAGATGATGATTCAGATAGTACTTGGAGGTAAAGGCTTTGTCACAAACACCACAAATAAATGTTTTTTCATTTATGTTCTTTCCTTCCTTAGAGACTTGATCATCAGTATCACACTTGAGAGAATTTTCATCTTTATTGACAACATGACTATTGAAATGGCAAGTCATAAGGTTTTGTCTTTCTTTGAAACAGGATTTCAGGTAATCTTCACAAACATCAAACCTTGATATAGATTCACATTCTTGTCTTGTGTTCTATCATATCAACATGTATGATGCATCTAATATGACTGGAACCAGTCAGTGAAGTGGGTCAATGCTGAAATCTCGTCTCCTTTGATGAAAACAAATATCTATGTTTAAATGAATTACTCAAACTTCTTGCTTCTATTCTCTTCATTCAAAATGAGTGCTGCTGTATTTTGTGATACAAAATTTGACCTCAATGTCCCATCAACAATGTTTCCAGTTAATGGAGGCCCATCAATATATAGCTTCCAGCTCCATTTATTTGGAAAACTCTGAAACATAAAATATCAACGGAATTCAATGACAGGTTACATGTAGGTTGATAAATATAGTATGCATGGTTTTAGCTTATATGTGCATACAAACACAGGGATTGAAGGTGAGCCTAAGGCACTTAAACTGTAATCAAAAGAACTGAAGTGATGCTGTGGCCCATCTGTTATACAGTACGTGGAGAGTTGATTGTAACTAAATCACCCGCAGAGTGGAGTTATCACCCAAATTACAACTTTCAAATTTTGTACATATCGACAAAAGACACAAGCAATGTTTCAGCCAATGGACCTCCGGGTTTAACCCGGAGGTCCATTGGCTGAAACTTTGCTGGTGCTGGTAATGCTTTGCAACGAATTTGCAATTATTCCTCGGGTAGAATCTACACTCTGCAGGTGATTTAGTGATAATACACTCTCCATGTACTGTATTACTAGTAGAGCCGAGTACTGATCAGGCAGCAATCATGATACATCTAAAGATGTTTAAAATATCCTCAAACATTAACCTAATAAAAGACATACATATAGCAAACATCCTCAAACATTAACCTAATAAAAGACATACATATAGCAAACAAATTTCACAAAACTGCTATTAAGATTCAATTATTTTTCATTTCATTTTTTGCTTCCACATGACACCTGTGACCTTATTGTGACAATGTATAGTGTCTGGATATCCCGATAAATTCTTTCTTTTGATTGGTCAGAATGCCTTGACAAATAGCCATGACAAAGGGTGCACCCAACATCCAAGCTTTTTGAGAGCTTGCAACATCCAGGGTATCAGCGACACGTGAAACATCGGTGGTATATGGTTTAAATGAAAGTGGTTTTCATTCACTCGCCTTGGTATAAAAATCGAACCAAAAACCATGAAAATAGTCACAAATATTATCAGATTTCGACAATTCGATCATATTTTGCATTATAAATCAAATAGTCAAGTAATTAAATGAAACTTGAGAAAAATAAAATAAGAGCAAATATCGTCCCCTATGTTCCAATGTGTTCTATGTGCCAGTAGGCACATAGAACACATTTGAACTCAGGGAACGATATGTCAACAAAATACTGTTTACTCATTTCCATAAAGACCTAAGGGACCTCTATCTGTTGTCTTCTGTGTCTATAAAAACAAAAAATGTTCACAAATTTGGTCCAAGTGATTGCGTAGCGTGAGAAATGCATCCACAAATTTATTTCACTATGTTTGTATTGTGTTTCAAATAGGACAAAAATGTTACCTCCGCCAACATGTATGGTATATGGGGAATTAATACCTGGATGTCTCATTTAAACATCTTGCCTACTGCTCGGTGTTTAAAAACCGACATACAGGTATTAAATCTCCATATACAATACATGTTGGCAGAGATAACTTACAGTAGAACCCTGCTAGTCAAAAATCAAATCTGTCCAAACAAATAATTTTCCCTATAGGTATGGTAATTTTTTGTTTGTTTATAAATTATACTGTTAACAGGGTTATTCAATTAAGAGATTTCCAACTTAGAGGACTCCACTGTAATAAGTAACGTTGTGGGCATACATAGATAACATGCAATGTTTTGGGCCAAAATGGAAATATATTCAATGAACAGTTATGTTCCAGATAGGTAGAGTAAAGGTGGTAAGGTAAACACATGCTTGTCATTCTGAAAACAACAAGATAGTGGCTTGCTCCCCTACCTGGAAAGAGATTTGGGAGGTTTCATGATTAGAAGACTGTGTCCTAGGCTTTTTGCTCCTACCATTCTTTGAAATCTGTTGCCATCAACATTTTTTATCCATCTTTGACAAACACTGTTATATCATGTAATTAACATACAATCAACATGTCCTGAAGAGTGAAGACAATAGTCAAATTTCCACTTGGTGGTTTCTAGACAAGTCTTTGCCTCTTGAGATCAAGAAGATTTCCTGTGGACAATAGGTTTTTTTATTTAAACATAATTATATTTCTCAAAATGGAAACAGAGTTTGATGATAGCCGATATCAACAGCGCTCCCCCAACACATTTCACACATTACAAAAGATATTACATGGGTGCAAGTGAATATGCAATGGAGGGCAAAACATAATTGTGATTTTATTAATCACATTTTATGAACAACATAATATCTTTGTGTGCTGCCCCCAAAAGAAAGAAATCCATTCTTCAGTAAATCTTGGGTGATTTTTTCTATTTTGTTGCCAAACAGACATTTTTAAACACTGAAATATGTAATGGTTTATTTGTTTATTTATGACTACTGAAGTACAATAATCTAGTCTCCATGACAGGAGGCCAGAAAATAAGCAGTCAATTTATCCTCTGGTTACCTCTTTCTGTTTAGTTTTGAGACCTTTATTCAGATTGAGGTTCACAGAGGGTAAATTTAGTGTCAGTCTGCTTATTTCCTGGCTTGCATGGCAGTGGTTTCTAGTTAAGTCTTGGTTGCCAATACTTGACAAGCAATCAATCCTAAATCCATGACACACAAGGTGTGGTGTGTAATAAAAATTCTGGAAAATTACTGTTACAATCTAAGTGTTAACCCTTTATCTAACGCAAACAATATCAAAATTTATTATTTTGAATGCGATTTTTCAAAATTTAAAAAAATTCCAACCAAACCATATCATGTGACCCGTCATCGGAATGAGCTCGATGAGCTTGTTCCAAAGAGGGGTAACATGATATGGTTTTGATGAAATTTTTTGAAAAATAATATGTTTTCAGCTGCTGAATTTGCATATTACGTGGGCAGATGTGGCTGATTGAGTCAAGGGTTAAAATAGATTTGCTATGTTTCCATTAGGTTTATCTTGCAAACATTTCTAATTAAATCACTCAGTCGATGAAACTTTATAGGCCTGTAAAGGGTTATATGTGCCTGGCAGTGGTTCTGGGACAGCAAAATGCGAATACATGGTCTTCTCGAGACCACCTTCATTAAACTTGCCTGGATAGTCTGCATCAAAACATTTACCCCTGATGCATTCTGAGGGTCACTGCGAAGCTGGGTTGCTGTGGCAAAGCAGTTCCTACAGGCTTGAATGATAAAAAAACGGTCTTCAGCTGCAGATGTTGCCCTGTGTCCACCATCACAATGTCGTCCTACTGTTGTGCCATGCTGCTGAAATCTTGACCAGGCTCTGGTGATCACCGTATGTGCACACCAAGGGCTTCACCAACCTGACAATGGGTAGCCCCTTGCTCCACCATCCCTACAGCCCGCCACATTTCTGCTTCAGTCAAATGTCTTCTTACATCTGCATTTGCCATATTCAATCATTAAATCACAAGGGTTTGTGTTGAAATGAGGACTGAATACCCTCCACATGTCATGTACATGTAGGTAGTACACGAAAACATCATGGAAATCAAGGGGTACATGCTTCCATGGCTGTCACAACAAGAGGCCCCAAGGGGCCTGAGGGCGCTCACCTGACCTGGTAGCCTAAATATCAACCCAGAGAATTGATTTCAACAAGTTGCATCTGCTCCTCCTAAGAAAAGCTTATACCAAATATCCAAAGATTCTGACCAGTGGATATAAAAAAAGAAGATTT
The DNA here is from genome assembly GCA_031216915.1 of Pictodentalium vernedei. Taxonomy (NCBI): domain Eukaryota; kingdom Metazoa; phylum Mollusca; class Scaphopoda; order Dentaliida; family Dentaliidae; genus Pictodentalium; species Pictodentalium vernedei. Next base: position 109,064,713 of record CM062294.1, read on the forward strand.
TTAAAGAATATTCCTCATATTGAACTAAGTTATAATTCGGGCTCCCACAGGGAGCCCATATATGAACCCAGGGACTTGGATTTAACAAACTTAAATCTCACCCCCCTAAGGATGCTGCACACCAAATATCAAAACATTCCAACTGCTGGATCTGAAGAAGAAGATTTTTAAAGAAAATTCCTCATTTTGAACTAAGTTACAATTCAAGCTTCCACAGTGAGTCCAAATATGGACCTAGGGACATGGCTTGAACAAACTTGAATCTCACCCCCCCCTCCCAAGGATGCTGCATATCAAATATCAAACATTCCAACTGCTGGATCTGAAGAAGATTTTTAAAGAAAATTCCTCAGTTTGAACTAAGTTATAATTCGGGCTTCCACAGTGAGCCCAAATATGAACCCAGGGACTTGGCTTGAACAAACTTGAATCAGATCCACCCCACAATGTTGCATACCAAATATCAAAAGATTCTGCCTGCTGGATCTGGAGAAGATTTTTAAAGAAATTTGCCTGAAATGCACAAAGTTCGAATTCGGGCTTCTATAGTGACTAGTGAGCCCAAATATGAATCCAGGGGGCCGATTTGAACAAACTTGAATCAGATCCACCCCACAATGTTGCATACCAAATATCAAAAGAGTCTGCCTGCTGGATCTGGAAAAGAAGATTTTTTAATCTTTTTCCCATTGCCTACAGTGTTAAAAAGTGTTGACTCAACACTTTTTCAAAGTCCTGAAAAAAGTATCTTGTGATCATACCGATAGGGATTTTTTTTAACCACTCTATTCTACTGGATAAAAGTAAGCTTTATACAAAATAAGAATTCTCTGTGCCGTGTAGTTTTGGAGATATGGCAGTTTTAAGGTTTTTCCTATTTTTAGCTCCCGAGGTTCCCACGGGGCAATGAGAAAAAATTTTTTTGCATCAATCATCTACTTATTCCCCATTATCATCTCATATCAAATTTGGTTCAAATCGACCTCACGGTTCTGAAAATAGAAATTTTAGGCGTGGCCAAAATTTCTGCCCCTCCCATAATGAAGGCAAATAATGGCCGACAAACTTCTCTTGAACAAACTTGATTCTAAACCTCAAAAGGCCTCTGTATACCACATATCAAGTCTCTGCTACTGGTGGTTCATTAGAAGAAGATTTTCAAAACAGTTGGCCATTTTTCCCCCACACCTCTGCTCAATATGAGCTGAAAGCTATTTTGGATAAAAATCAAAATGCCCCTATATAACCACTACTTACATGAAATTTGATTAAAATGTGGCCAGTGGTTTAGGAGAAAGAGGCTCAAACACCACCTTCACGCAGGACGACGGACGAAGAGTGATAAGAAAAGCTCACCCTGACTTTCAGTCAGGTGAGCTAAAAAGTCTGCCTGTCAAGAGAGCTAAAGTAAAAACTGGGGACCATCTCTCAATACATTTCTCAATCATATCCACCAAAAATATTACAAATATGTCACAAGCAAATGTCACAATGATGTGTCAAATATTTGGTGCTTAGCAAACTTTGAGTAGTATATATGAAATCTGAAATGACCTATCAATACGAAGAGGGGAAATTGCCTTTTTTTGGTGTTTTATGAGAAAATTTTATTCAGATTTAGGAAATGTCTGCACACACAAGGTCATTTCTGTAGAAAGAACGATTTTTGGTCATCAATTTGAGACAACTGTTTTGAAGGGAATGGGTCAAATCTCCTCCAGGTTAAGTCGCCACTGGGTCAAGTTGCCCCCAGATATCGGGTCAAGTTGCCGCAAAAAAGTCTTGGACTAGAAAGACTTAATAAAAACATAATTAAAACTAGAACATTACAAAATATATAAACCTATTTAATTCATAAATTACATCTATATTTAATAATTATTTATCTGTGGTTGAAATAATTTATTTTATGTTTTATAAATATGAGAAATTAACAATAGTGTTAAAATTTAGGATTGTAATTCACGTATGGGAAATCGAGATTGTGTTATAGATTGTGATTGCATATTATAACGATGTTTCGTTTAAGTCGAATGGCTTACCTTTACAGTAAAACCTGTCTTGAGAGACCACTGTCATGAGAGACCACCTGTCTTGATAGACCAGTGTGGCCATGCACCGATTGGTTTCACTCTATAATGGACCTGACATGAGAGACCACCTGTCTTGAGAGACCGCAAAACTGTGGCAAAAACTCAGTTTCTCACCTGTTTTGCGAGACCAGAAAATCAGTTTTTGCAATTTCTGAGTATTAAAATCAATTAAGATCAATACAATGTGTACAGAAATCAATAGTTCCAAAATATAACCAGGACATCTGCCCAACAGTAAAATTGTCAGGACAACTGTCCCCTTAAACTGTAATATCTGAAATCATACACATGTATGACAAATATCTTTCACTGTAGCCTTTGCCTCAAAACTATATTAATTAGCTTTCAATTACATTGTCATTCATTTGTATAACTCTTCAAGTCTGAGAAATTTTTTATCAAGATCCCTTGGAAAATATAAAGATTATTGTTAAACAAGAGGCCCCACGGGGCCTGAAGCGCTCATCTTGTACAGAACACAATTTAAACAGAGTCCAAGAATGAGTCTACATTAAGCAAGCCATCTCCATAGGCTACACTGTCAATCCTTGAGTCCATCAGGAGTGACAAAAATAATCCGGGCATCATGCCTTTTCTTCAGTTGATCATAAGTAAAATGTAGAGCTCCCCTATGAAGCCCCTTGATATAACCTATGTGGATTAATCTTAGTACCTCTAGAGGGTACTGAATACAAAATTTTTAATTCTTCAGCAAAATGGCCAATTCCGGCTCCCATAGAGAGCCCAAATATTAACCCAGGCTCTTGATTTGAACACAGTTAAATCTGACTTCCCTAGAGAAGTTGTGTACCGAAAATGAAAGCATTCTGACTGTTGGATCTGAAGGAGAGAAATTGTAAAGAAATTTCTTCGAACTGCACTAAGTTCAAATTTGGACTACCATAGCGAGCCCAAATATTGACCTATGGATCCGATTTGAACAAACTTGAATCTGACCCCCCTAGAGATGTTGTATACCAAATGTGAAAGCATTCTGACAAGTGAATCTGAAGAAGAAGATTTTTGAAGAAATTCCCTCATATTGTACTAAGTTAAATTTCATGTTCCCATATGGAGCCCAAATATTAACCTAGGCATTCGAATTGAACAACCTGGAATCTGACCCCCCTAGAGATGTTGTATACCAAATATAAAAGCATTCCGACTGGTGGATTTGAAGAAGAAGATTTTTAAAGAAATTTTCTCATATTGCACTAAGTAAAAATTTGGGCTACCATAGTGAGCCCAAATATATACCTAGGGATCTGATTTGAACAAACTTGAATCTGACCCCCATAGAGATGTTGCATACCAAATATCAAAGCATTCTGACTGATGGATCTGAAGAAGAAGATTTTTTTAAATTACCCTCCATATTGAACAAAGATAAAATTTGGGCTTCCATAGGAAGCCCAAATATTAACCTAGGGACTTGGTTTGAACAATCTAGAATCTGACCCTCATAACAATGATGTATACCAAATATTAAAAGATTCTGACTGGTGGTTCTGAAGAAGAAGATTTTTAAAGAATATTCCCCATATTTCCCTATGTTAAAACTTCGGGCTCCTGTAGAGAGCCCAAATATGAACCAATGAGCTTTATTTCAACAAACTTTTATCTGACCCCCCCTATGAATGCTGTATACCAAATATCAAAAGATTCTGATGATTGGTTCTGGAGAAAAGATTTTTTTAAACTTTTGCAAATATGCTGACTCAGCATTTTTTCGATGCCCATTACAGAACACCCTAACATAACCGATGGCAATTTTTTTTTACCATTCAATTCTACTGGTCATGAGGATACTTCATACCAAATAAAAGCTCTCTGTTCCGTGGGGTTTGGGAAATATGGGCGTTTGAAAATATTTCTATTTTTAGCTCCCAGGGTTCCCATGGGGATGCGGGAATTTTTTTTTTTGCATGGGTCAAGTACTTATGACCCAATACTACCACAAACCAAATTTGGTTCATACCGGACCATCGGTTCAGAAAATAGAAATTTTGGGCGGGGCCAAAAATCTTACCCCTCCTATTACAAAGCCAAATATTACTTCACGAACTTCGTTTGAACAAACTTGACTCTACACCTCATATGGAAGCTCCATAGCAAATATCAAGTCATTGTACACACTGGTTCTTGAGAAGAAGATTTTAAAAATATTTTGGAGCATTTTCCCCCACTCCCTTCCTATGGGGCTGGGCATGCTGAGTTGAACAAAAATGAAATGCCCCTTTGGGACCATCACTCACACAAACTTTCACTTGAATTGGCTCAGTGGCTTTGGAGGAGAAGACCAAAACATGGTGTTGACGGACGACGGACGACAGACGACGGACGATAAGCGATGAGATTAGCTCAGCTTGACTTTGTCAAGATGAGCTAAAAAACAAACTTAGTTTATGTCCATTATTTGCTCAAGTGTGACAAAATCAAAGAGGATTAACCCTTTACCCAAAGCAGACGATATCAAAATTTATTATTTTAAATATCATTTTTTTTAAATTTTTCAAAAATTTTTAACAAAACCATGATGAGCTCGTTCCAACGAGGGGTCACATGATATGGTTTTGTTGAAATTTTTTGAAAAATAATATTTTTTCAATTGCTGAATTTGCATATTACGTGCACGGATGCGGGCGATTCGTTGGGTAAAGGGTTAAGCAAACTAAAACACCTTATTTTTATTTAAAGTGTGACTGAAATTATTTTTTATTACAACAAAACTTGACAGACACAAAAACAAACTTTTCAAGGTATAACTGTAAATTATTATAAAATATTGTTAGAAAGAGGAGAACACTTTGTTTGTACAAAGTAAGAAATTACTATTTTGGATGGACCAGCCCCTTCACATCATAATCTCAAACAGTTTTTCAATTTATGTACTTTTAACTGTAATTTCTCAAACAATGCCTCTGTACTTGTATTAAAACTGAATTAAAATAAAACAATAATAAAAAAAAAGTTGAAAAATCAGTTCTTCTCCATTTCAGCAAGAAATATTCTCTGGTTGGTCATTCACTGACTAGTGAAAACCTCTAATGAGAGACCTCCCGTCTTGAGAGACCACTTTTGCTTGGCAAAAGGGGTGGTCTCTCAAGACAGGTTCCACTGTACTGCAAAAGAATAACCTTCACTGGATACCAAAAGTCGACCACCACGTTGACTTCCATTAGGCATTTCTGTGTATGTTGTTGGTGCATCTACTGGTAAATCGTCCTCTTCAGTTAAAAGTAGTAAAACAAAACAAGAGCAGGTCAACTCACCCCATACCAGTGGTGACTTGACCCGGAAATATATGTGGGGGCGACTTGACCCAGAACCATTTTGAAGTCCAAGAATGAGTCTACATTAAGCAATCCATCTCCATAGGATAACGCTGTCAATCCTCGAGTCACTCAGGAGCGACAAAAATAATCCGGGCAACATGCCTTTTCTTCAATTTATCATAATGTAAAATGTATACGGTAGCTCCCCTATGAAACCCCTTAATACAACCTAATACCTATGTGGATTAATCTTAGTTACATACCTCTAGAGGGTACTGAATACAAATGTTTTAATTCTTCAGCAACATGGTCAATTCCGGCTCCAATTGGGAGCCCAAATATTAACCCAGACTCTCGACTTGAACAAAGTTGAATCTGACTTCCCTAGAGATGTTGTGTACCAAATATAAAAGCATTCTGACTGCTGGATCTGAAGAAGAGAAATTTTAAAGAAATTTCTTCATATTGCAATGCACTAATTAAAATTTGGGCTACCATAGCAAGCCCAAATATTAACCTATGGATCCGATTTGATCTAACTAGAATGTGATACCCCTAGAGATGTTGTATACCAAATATGAAAGCATTCTACTAGTGAATCTGAAGAAGAAGAGCTTTGAAGAAAGCCCCTCATATTGTACTAAGTTAAATTTCAGGTTCCCATCTGGAGCCGAAGTATTAACCCAGTCACTCGAATTAAACAAACTTACATCTGACCCCCCTAGAGATGTTGTATACCAAATATGAAAGCATTCTGACTGGTGGATCGGCAGAAGAAGATTTTTAGAAAATGTTAGACAGTGTTGCAAATCATTGCCTGTTTTGATTCTGTATTTCTCAAGTCAGTTAAATCATTTCAAAAGTGAGCGCTGATAGTCAAAACTCTATTAATTTCCTTAAAAAATTCAGTCTCATTTACCATGCATGCGCACGTAATATTTGGGATGATTCTAAGCAAAATTCATGGGAATTCAATGGTCTTTAAGATTCAATTTACGGAAAATAAAATGAACAACTGCAAAATCTGAAACAAATATTTGTAATTCTTTTGTAATTCTTCCTTAGTTTATTTTGTTTTATTTTCATTTCTGTGCATTGTCTTTAAATAATACATGCAAAAATATCCATAATAAATGTATGTGCTTTTATGCTTTTGCAACAGTGACATGAAAAACTTTCCGACTAGAAAAACTTTTGACAGATGCAGGTGACATTGAATTCCATTGGATGAGTTCCATTTGTCTATACCACGGTACCTAAGTATTTCGGAACAGACATAAGTATCCTTGGTACTTCCAAAATACTTGACTTCATTAACGTGGCTTGGTGGGTCATTTATGGATTATTTATGTTACAAAGTCATCTCATTTATTTTGTAGTTTTTTTTTTGTTGTCTGAATTTCAAGGATACACATGAATGGCATGCAAACCATTTTGGCCATTGACAATTTTAGTCAGTTGGGCATCAAGTCAATACGTTTTGGCCGGTGGCAATTTTGGACAATTCAGCTGCTGAAGAAATATTCATTTGGGAGTGTATTAATTGAAGACTGGATGAAGTAACATTATTTGCATGATTTTTGTGATATAGAAATTTAAATTTTATAGTAAATTTCCTTTCTTATTATACCTACCACAATTGTTTACTACAGGCTTGCTCTACAGTGGAATTCCGTAATTTGGAAAATATACTCTCTATTTTGTCTCCCAATCACACCTAAAAGAGGACGTTCTCATCTAGACATTATAAGAAGTCAACCTACCAAGTTACAATGAAATCCCTCCATCAATACGACCTGCAGACTGTGCTAAAGGTTTTGGGGATTTGGGCTCGGACAGTCGTCACAGTTGACAGATCGTGACCAAATGGGGAAGTTCTCATCTAGACATCATACGGAGTCATCCTAACAATTGACAATGAAATCCCTCCATATTAAATATGACCTTCAGACTATGCTAAAAGTTTTGGGGTTTCGGGCTTGTGCAGCCATCACAGTTGCCAGATCATGACCAAAAAGGGGACGGTCTCATCTAGACATTATACAGAGTCATCCTACCAAGTTACAATGAAATCTCTTCATAAATATGAGCTGCAGACTGTGCTAAAGGTTTGGGGATTTTGGGCTTGGGTGGCCATCACAGTTGACCGATCGTAACCAAAAGGGGACGCTCTCATTTAGACATGACCTCACACCTGCATATGAAATGTAGTGACGATCGGACAAGAACTATGGGATGTAGCCTGTGCTGAATGAAAATGTGAACAGACTCACAAACTTACATACTCACAGACTTCTGCACGCGTGATGACAATAGCTTATCTTGACTTTGTCAAATTAATCTAAAAACAACAGCAGAAACAACAACAAAAAATCATTAACAACAAAAATTCCCCAAAACAACAACAACAGTTTCCCAAAACAGTGAATTAAACATTACTATTTTCCTGTCATTAGACCAGGCAAGATTGTCTAGCTGAATAATAAAGTGGATTGCCATGAAAATAAATTGTTACAAAATTGGTTAATATTCTCCTCTTATTTTCTTATGAGCAAGCATTTTGAAATTCACACTTACTTTTATACCTGAAATCATTTTTTTCAGAAAATGAAATGATTTTCATAAAATAGAAAAATTTTTTTTTTTCCTGAATAACCAGTAGAAATCTTAGTGCACTGAGAAGAGATGCTTCTCTTGCAATCCCTTCACTAAAAATGAATCCCACTTGTTCTTGCTTCTGTGCAATTTGTTCCCCTCACGTTGCCGAGCTTTTCCATGGGTGAATCTTTGGGTGAATTATGATTGAGCGAGATTGCTATTAATCCATAACCATATCCCTAAAAAACCTCAAGCCCTTTCGTGTTCTTCCCTCCAATGTGTTCCCTTTCCACCTCGCAGCCCAAGCCCTTCCTTATCTCTATCATTGTGTGAATTATGATCAGGCAAGATTGTTTTAGGAGGTTTTCACCAATAATGTCTTCAAGGCAACTATTGGGTCTAAAGACCAAACTAGAGGCTCTAAAGAGCCTGTATTCGCTCACTTGGAACAACATGTAATGAAAGTGTCAATGACACTGTAGCACAACTTGACACCTCTTGAAATGGTAAATTTGAAGATCACTGGTTCCAATGTTATTTGGTAAAACTTCAACATAACAGCATTGTGTGTGCCAATGTAAGAGCAATCCATGCATTTTAAATATAAACTGTAAGGCTGGCTGAAGGAAGAATGTTGATACACAAATGCAGTAAGTTCGGAAGTCATTGTAAACGGCAACTTTTTTCACAGAAATGAATCTACATTTAGAGGTTTTGCCTATTGAGTCCAAAAACAATCCTTCGATAAATGTGCCCTGTATGTCATGTCAAAAAAGAATGTAAATCCACAAATGCAAAAGAATTCAATGATTGTTGCTGACGGCCACAGTTTATCATAGAAATGAAAAGAAAATTGATAGCTCCTATCTCTGTCACCCCAAATGAGCATATGAAGTTTTAAAACAACCCGATATTGAATGTGCCCTCTGAGGCATCTCAAAGGAAGATGTTAATTCACAAATGCACTAAGTTTGATGATCCTGGCTGGTGGCAATGGTCTTTTTATCTTTTCTATGGAAATTCATAAATATACTCTGTAGAGAGTGCAAAAGGGATTAGTAGCTCCAAAAATGCACAAAGTCCAAAGACTGGTAGCTAACAACAATAATTTTTTTATGGAAATGAAAAGAAATCAACAGGTAACATCCATAAGCCACTCAGAACATGCATACCAAGTTTAAAGCGATCCTATCATAAATGTGTCATGTAATAATAATATAATAATAACACTTTGGCCAGCCGATGATTTGTCGCGGTTCTTGGACGAGAAGGCCTTGGTTACCCCTGTACTCCCAACTGCCTCCCTATTCCCACGCTTCTCCTCTCCTCCCAACACCCGGAGACGAACTGCTTGATGACATCCCTTGCCCCATTCTTCCCAATCTCTTCGATTAGCATATTAACTCTCTCCTTTGAGTCTCCTCCTAACCACATGCCCTTCATTCTCCCATCCCACTTCCCCATTATACTCCCAGTGAATCTCATTCTTTTAGACTGATACTTTGGGCATTCTAGAAGAAAGTGTTCCAGGGTCTCCACCATGCCCAAGTTACACATCTGGCACTCCCATTCGCCGTCTTTCCCAATTTTTCCCCTCAGCTCCAGGGATCGCGACCTAAGCTTGAACAACAGTGACCCCCCAAAGGTGCCATCAAGGTACTCTTCAAAACCTGGCTTCTCTTTATCACGCAGGCCACCCAAAGACCTCTTTGATTTGACCCCCCTCTCACCAATTACGGTTACAATCCTCCATGACCCTTTCTCTGACGATTTTTTTACCCTGGTTTGCCCCAACGTCCAGGTCCGAGATCTCCAATGAGTAGTTCTCTACTAGCTCCCTCACTTAGGACATCCACCCATGTTTTGATATTTGAGTTGAAAATTCTCAGGAACATTTCTTTACACCATCGGCTGTTGGGGAGATTTACCAAATAATTAAGATAACAGAGTTTCAACAGGTCTATCCTGTCCTTGATCCTCATCCACCCAAGCTCAACCCTGAGTCCGAGTCTCCATTTGCTCCCACATTTCCTAACAATTCCCAGCAACTACCCCCTCGTCGCTACGCAGGAGTTCATCTCCTAAACCTTTGATGTACAATGCAAACAGGATTGGCGAAAGGATACACCCCTGTTTTAGGCCTATCTCCATAGGCACACGTTTTGTTGTAATGTTTCCCAGGCTAAGTTCACTCTGTACATCTTTGTATAATGCTTTCATAATTCCAACAAACTCGCCTCCTAAGCCCAGAGCATTCAGCTTGTACCACATACCTTCCCTCCATACTCTATTGTATGCCTTTTTGACATTCAAAAAGGCCATAAACATCTTTTTCTTTTTTGCTTTCGCGTATTCTATCATTTGGGATAGCGTGAAAAGATGGTCAGTAACTCGCCTTCCCTTCCTGAAGCCATTCTGGATTTCTCCCCAAAAACCTTTCTCTTCAATCACCTCCTCTAGTCTCCCATACAGGACTTTACAGAAAACCTTTCCAATGTTGCTACTGACAGAGATCCCTCGATAGTTATCCAAAACGTCTTTTTCCCCCTTTTTGTGAATAAATGTCACTTTGCTCTCTCTCCACTCCTTTGGGACCTCTTGATTGAACAGGGCAGTTAGGCTTTCCACGAATTCCTCTCCCCCTTTTTTGATAAACTCGTTAGGAATTTCATCCACTCCTCCCACTTTTCCATCCCTTAATTTTGATATCACCTTTCGAACCTCCTCCGTTTTAATTTCACTGCACACGAAGTTCGATAGGTTTTCCTCGAACTGATTCGGACACTCAGGTGGGCTCCCCATGCCCCATCGCTTATCGTTTACCTTTTCCCAGTGCTTGACTGATGCGACTTGATCTTGCTCGTCTGTAACTCTGCCATCTACTTTAATACCCTGTGGATTACTTCCTTTGTTACGTTTATTTACCCATTTCCAAAATACGTTCGAACTGGACCCCCCCCCCCCCCCCCCCAACCCCCCCCCCCCCCCCCAACCCCCCCCCCCCCCCCCTCCGTCATTGTTATCATCCTAATAAGCCTGCTATTTCGTACTCTCCGATTATCGTCTTTAATCTAATTTACTTTATTTCGTGCTTGGTGGTATTCTTCCTTAGCAACTGTGGCCTCATTGCTTTCCGCCCCCTTAAGTTTTCTACTTCTCCTGTATGCAGCACATTTAGCTTTTCTTCCCTTTATGGCCCTTTTCAGTTCTGCGTTCACTCTGTACCCAAGTTCTCGCGTTGGCGCCCTGATCTTTCCTACACTTTCCTTCCCTGCCTCCACCAGACTCGCAACTATAGCATCTGCCATCTTCTGGACACTGCCCCTCTTGGGTACGGTTGCAAGCTTTGGTTTCAGTTTTTCATTGAACTTCGCCCAGTCAGCATCCTTTTTGAGTTCCCAAATCTCCTTAAAGCTTCCTTTGCTTTTTACTAGATTTTTGGCCTTGATCGTCACTGTAATCAAGTTGTGATCACTATCCACCTCCATTTTACCCTCATCATCCACTTCTATTCCTATCACCTCCCTCCATAAATTAATATCTGTGAGAATGTAGTCGATTATTGATTTTCTGTCGTTCCTCTCCCAGGTCCATTTCCCCTTACACCTCGCCTCCCTGTTCAGAATCTTCAGACAGAGCTTGTTTGTGAAGTTCAACAGCTTCCTTCCATTCCTGTTGACTTTTTTGTCCTCACCCTCTATGCCTTCTTCATTATCACCTATGTGGCCATTAAAGTCACCCATCAGAATTATACCGAGCCCCTTGTTTTGTAGTTCGGTGATATTGGATCTTAGTGTTGAGTATATCGAATCATTCCATTCGGGTTTGCTTCCCTCCACCGCACAATACACAACCCCAAGGGCAACACTTTTGTTTTTCAGACTGATCCTTACCCATCCAATTTCTTTTGATACCTCAGCCGGGGTGCTGATGTTTTCCAGGTCTGTGATCAGCGACGGTTTTAAATCCTCTTTAATGTACATGCCTACCCCTCCCCCTTTTTTCTGGCCTTCCATTCGCCCTACACCTATCCATACGTACCCACTTACTTGGTCTACCCGTTCCTCATGTCTTACCCACATTTCGCTTAAGACCATGACATCGAACTCCTCTGCCTCGATCAATGTAGCAATTTCACTTACTTTCTGGTGGAGACCCTGGATGTTGCTATAACCCACTTTCAGGTATCAAGGTACATTGGCTTCCGCCTACTGGTCCTATTATTATCTAGTCCCTGTATGTTTGTATATCCCACTTTGTGTACCTGCGCTTTCCTTGGTAAGCTATTCCTATTGATTTGGATTTTTGGTCCCTTTTCCTTATCACCCCATTTTTTCCAACAATGGTTTGTGACACATTTCCTGTGTTCATTCCCCCCTTCACTGATCCCCCCCCCCCTATACCAAAAAAGGCTCCACCACCTGCAACATATTTCTTCCTAAAACCTCTGTACCCCTAGGGCTAAGATGGAGACCATCCCTTCCATATAGGTCCTTTCTGCCCCAAAATGATCCCCAATTGTCTACAAAGGGTATCCCAAGTTCCTTACAATACTCCTCCAATTCTTCGTTGGTCCCAATGATCCGCGAATTACGCTCGCCCCCACTACCTAGTACTGGGAGAAGCCCCAAAACCACTACCTGTGCATTCTTGGCATTCAGTTGAGTTATTAAGTCCTTGTAAGTCTCGATAAGCTGAACTGATTTTCTCTCCCTGATGTTGTTGGTCCCCATGATGTTGTTGGTCCCCACGTGTACGACAACCACTGGGTCTGGGCCTGACCCCTTTACTAATCCACCCACTCTGTCCCTTAGGTACTCCACCCTAGCCCCCAAAAAGCACAAATTGGTCCTGTTGACATGGTCGGGCCCACACACTACCCTATCTAACCCCCGCACTATACTACTCCCTGCAACCACCAACTGCCTCTTTCCTGTCCTACTACCCCTGTTACCACCTCTGTTCCCACTGGACCAGTTCGCAGTCTTGCACTCCGCCACACTAACCTCCATGCATACCTCCACCTCTTCAGACCCAACCTGCTCCTCAGAATTCTCGAAATTACCTAACACACTGAATCTATTTTGGACACTGCACTCCACCTTTTTGCCCACTCCCACTACAAGCCACCTTGTCCTCATTTACCACCTTCTTAACCTTCCCTCTGACTCCTGCCCTGGCAGACTCTGCATGGTCATCGCTATCTCCCTCACTATCCGATTCTAAACGAATACGCCTTTTGGCCCCCCGACTCACACTACTAGCCTGGGAATTTGACACTCTAGCCCCTACTTCTCCCATACCCTCAACCCGGCGCACCTTCCTATTTCCAAAAGACCCACTATCCACGTCAAAAGTCCACTTCCTACTACTAACCACCTTCCATCCCCCATCGAATGCTACACTAACTGGGGTAACACCAGACTTTCCTGCCTTCCCCAGTTTTCCCCCTCATCACCTGCACCTCTTCCTCCAACTTTACATATGTCTCTAGCAGCTGCCTGAGCTTTATGCAGATGGCACACATCCCCAACTCCCCCAGCTCACGCCCATCCACAGACACCATATCACAGTGCCTGCACACATCCGACCGCTGGCCATCTGTTGGTAACTCACTAGCACCCCCTGTGCTGGCCTCAACCACTGCCCCCACCTGTACACCTATACTAACCGTCTCTACACTGCTGGTCTGAACCTCTCGCGTCAAGAAACACTTCCCATCAATAGCAACCATAGCCAAAATTAGAATGGGAAACTTAAATTTTGAAAAACCAGTCAAAATCGTAAACAAAACAAAAAAACAAAACACCGAAAATAACCCGCGCAAAGATAGGGAAAACGCTACTGATATCCGATAAAGAAACTAAACTAAACACTAATATAACTATCTTTTATTAAAAATCACATCTATACAACACTAAAACAATATATTTCAATACATTTCCTGTGTTCATTCTGCGTGTGTCTGAAGCTGCATTCATGGTGATATATATCGCTACCTTGGATGGGAGGTGTCCCAGCTGCAGTGCTTTAGCATTGCAGCTGGCGCCCTTCCCCTCTAAGGTGGCGATATTGTCTGAACAAACTAGTCAAGTTAGTAAGTTATATCCCTAGGTTAATTAGTGAGTGTCTCATCATTGGCATCAGAGACACCCAACTCTCTCGATCTCTCTTTCTGTCTCTCTTCTCCATCTCTTACTCGTCATATTTATTCCCTTATAAATTAAAGTAAGCAAGAGGTTAAGGAACAACTACAAACTTATAGCGTTGTGAAATTAATTCTGATCTTCTTGCCATTCTTCAACTGTATATATGTAATTTTGTTTGTTTTGTGGAGACGACGAATAATAAGCTTTTAGCTTACAGCCGAATTCACTACCTTGTTCGCATTCTACTTATGTTTGCTTGTACATTTGGAAATAAATATTGTTTAAACTAAAACAATATATATATATCTGCAGTAACACCTGGAAGAAAAGTTAAAAAATTTATAGTAATTTATATATTTTTTATACTTACCAATGACCCAGACATAGCTGGTGCTAACTCTTAAAATATAGGGCCAAACACAAATTTTGCCCCCCAATCCCCAAAATTTGCATCTAAAACTAAAGAAAACATGTCCTGAAAGGCCCTCCACACTTCGCCCCTACTGCGCATGCGCAGTGTCAAGGACGTTCCGAAATTGGCGCCATTTATCATTCTAATAACCAGTGCCTGGTAAGCGCTATGTACTCAGCGGGGAGGCAAGAGTTCCCAACTCCTGGGAGGGCCATCCCCGTCTGGGTCATTGGTAAGTATAAAAAATATATAAATTACTATAAATTTTTTAACATTTTTATACTGTACCAATGACCCAGACATAGCTGAATAGTAAAAAGGCTGGAGGGCCAAGGACATAGAGCAAAATGGAATACGCTCAATAAAATAAAATAGAGTCATCCCCTGTAGGGAAAAGAAGTAATAGGCCTTACATGTATCTTTCTTATTTATGATAAATTAGAAAGATACAACACCTTCCAAAATTGAGCTTCATACATCCATGTACTCTATTAATATCCAATATAATCCTTATACTAATAATTTTTAAAGTAAGCCAATAATAAAGTAAGTCTAGAGAATAGAGACTCTTATACTCCTAAAAGTGTCTGAGAATTGCATAATCATGTCCGTTGACATATGCAATATTCAAAAGCTATACTTTAAAAACTAAGACTTGAATGAATTTTATAAACTTAAACTTCTCACTAAACAACCATCCCAATAACAGCTCAGAATTACTAACTCCGGAGGAGGTATCCCCTTGTTTTCATAGTAAAACAGGTGACCCAAGGGAACACCCTCCCCCCCCCCCCCCCCCTTTTTCTTGCCCTGGGTCAAATAGCCCAGAGCGAAGAGGGCAGCCGAACGGAGACACTGCCGAAACAGACAGCCTACCTAGCTATAGTAGCAACTGTTAAGTGAATGACATTCTGAGCAGTAGATAATAGACCTAACAAAAGAGGCCTCAAGAAATTGACTCGATATTTCTAAGATAAAATTCATGAATGTGAATGGCTGAGCGCAATGAGCGGCCTTCAAAAATCTATAATAGCGACACTATTAATGTAAGCCCAAGAAGTAGAAGAACTCTTACTTCATGAGCCGAAATCTTAAGCACAACTGCTAAGTCAATGATATACCATAAGCAGTACCGATAGTTAATAGAATCCATTAACAATAAAATGGAGCGTAACGTCCTTCTACTAGACATCAAAGACAGAAGAAGCTTACGCCCTTGTAATAAACAGATATCTGTTTATAAATACATAAACTGTACCCGGAAAGAGTAAAGGCCTATGCCCATACGAAGATGGAAGGACCTTAAAATAATAGGTTCCGGATAATAGGAGCCTAACTCTTATGCAACAATCCAACCTAAATAGTAACGGAAGTATTGATTCCGAAACTATGAAAGTGAAAATCATCCATCGATAGTGCATGAAACTCACTGACTCTACAGTAAAAGAGAAACCAACAGAATTACTGTCTAAAAGGTTAGAATTTGAAAACTACTGTTTCCAGAGGCTCAAATGATTACTTAGCTAAATAAGAACCGAAGTTAAAATCCGTATAGGAATTTAATCTAAAGATTCTAAGTCTATTTATCAAAAGTTACTAACTGACTTAGATAAAGAGACAAAAGACTCAATTGTAAACTATCGTAGAGTGCATAGGTATGAGGTAACATAAACCTATAACCTAAATAATAACAGGCTGCAGTAGATCTTGTGAAACAAGTATACTAAAAAATAGCAATGAGTAGTATGGAGGGATCAACAATATGAACATAATGATCCCTACACCACGACGGAAGAGCCTCCACTTTAGTCGCATAGAATAGCGAAGAAGAGGATCTCCTATAGTAAGAAATCGCGTCCAAAGCTCGTCCAGTACAGTGCTTACAATGCAATACGGACCACACAACGGAATACATGAAGGTTGCGACCTTGCTGGTTGTGATAAAGATGACACGATTTACCCAGTGAAAAAAGATCCTCACATAGAGGAAGATTTCACGTTAAGACCCACAGTAGACAAGAGAGTAAATTACTCATGATCTCTGTGAAGATAGAGATGCTATCAACAGAAATGTATTGTGGTTGTTTATCTTAGCAATACCTGCTAAAACAACAGCGCCGGAGGATACACGTATCCTATCATTCCGTCCTATAGATCAATAGAGCGTTAACACTATTAGCTCAGAGATCTGGACAAGCCAACACATACGTCTGCAATTGATAGCAAGCTGTGTCATAAATAAATCATCATTGGGCGCTCCCATAGATAGCAAATCTGATTGAATACTTGTTTGTTGAGAGTCCATTCTGACAGCAACAAGCGACCCGTAAGAGAACGGGAGTCCGATAAAACAATCAGACGACCCGGAATATGACGGACCAAAACTGAACTTGGTGTACTATAACCAACAGACGGATTCTTTCCATTAAATTGAATAACGGAAACGAAAGAGTGCCTCCCTGGTTCCGGAGATACGCCACTACTGTCGAATTAAAGGACAGGAATTTGGGCATGCGTTTCTGAATAATGTTCATGCAATGACATAAAGCAAGCCTAAAAAAACATTATTCCGCGGAAGTTAAACTGATAGCTAAAAGACTGCGGAACCCAAAGACCCTGGCACTTCGAATCCGTAGGGATCAGTATATATCCCAATCTGTTTGACTGGCAACCGTCAAAACAGCCACACTCGGGTCCGGCAACTGCGGCGGCACTCTCTGAGTCAACCACCGAATGTTTGCCCCAGTCTGAATCTCTTGTAACACTAGATAGACAAGAGAACGTATAAATCGAGCAATTCATGGATTGCCGGAAAGTTGCCGTCGAAGAGAAGCTCCTCCGAGAACGAAGCGACTCTGAGAGAGTTCTTAACCTTACTATCCACGCGTGTGGATGTAGCTAGGGCTGCGTCACGTCTAACCAACTCCAATCAGCCACTGAAGGGCGGAGTTATACGTGAACAAACTACTGCCCTCAAAAGAAATTACATTGAGAATAATATCCCGTAAATCTTTTCTTGAAGACGACCGAGAAACTGTCAATTGCTGGGATGCTGCGAAACAACTGTGCTAACTCGGATAGCACGTCCGTCACTGAGGCCTGAGGAGAAGCGGTCTTACGATGCATTGCCGCTGGAAGCTCCGTGATCGTTACCCCGTGCATACTTCCAATATGCGAGCGAACGGAGTGTATAGGCCTCCTGTCCCTTGGCTACCGGATGGCGCGACCTATTCGCCGTGGAATCACTGAATGCCGAAACTGATCGGATACTCGAGGTCACGTAGCCAATGTGCGGTCGTGTGCCCTGCTGTGAGGATGAGGAAGCATTAAAGACAGTCTCTCGGACTGTCAATATAACGGAGCGTCCCGAGCAACGGACATATGCTCCGAATGTAAAATATCTGAACCACAACATGCGGTCCCCTATGTTGTTGGGCGAGAGAGGAACCTCTCTCGCTCACAGCCCGGACGGACCTGGACAAGCCAGGAACCGGACTAACAGGCTTCCTCCGATCTGTCCTCAATCTGCCGTCACTGGGTGAGTACTAAAGTAATTAAAGTGCTCGCATCACCCAAATCTCCTTCCTAGACCGCAACGGACGAACCCGGCAGCCGAACCATTCGATGAATGTACGCTACACCGGGTGAGCTAGCGAATGTCACTCCGTAAGTGATAGACATATTCCATGAGCACTTATTGCCGCTAACTCTTCATTAACTATGACGACAGAGGCACACTTTTGAAAGACATCTCCATAACTCTTCGAACAAGAAACCAGAAATGCTTGGATAGCAAGCATAAAATAATAATATATATAGCGTCGTTCAATAATTCGAAAGTTTGTGTGACATTATTGGACTATGTCGGAACTGAGGGACGATGTCCCTGAACCGAACCAAAAATTTCTAAGTCCACCGACGCTATCAGTTTCTTATCCGGCATCGCAGCATATGTTGTTCCGAAAGGGAAAGCTTGAAATCCTCCGAATCCCTTTCGGTATCCCGTCGGACCGGATGAAACTTTCGGACGTCCGTACCCGCTTCCGCGGAGCGTCCCGACCCAGCATCGTCGGATAAAATATATGCGACAGATTCAGTTGATGCTGGGATGCTGCGATAAACTGTGCTATTAAGGAAAGCACATCCGTTCCCGAGGCCTGTGCAGTAGCGGACTTACGATGCATTGCCGCCGGAAGCTCCGTGTACGTTGACTCCCGCACACTTCCTATGCGAACGTCCGGAGTCTGCAGGCCTCGAGTCCCCGGTTACCGACCCAGCGCTGTCGGATAATTCTCGATCCGACACCGTTTCTGTCGGCTGCTGGGATGCTGCGATAAGCTGTGCTATGTGCACAAGAATGTCCGGCGTCGAGACCTGCGGAGGCGCAGTCTATCGCTGCTTCGCCGAGGGCAGCTCCGCATCAGATGGCTCCCGCATACTTTCCTATGCGAACGTCCGAAGTCCATCGGTCTCGAATCCCTGGCTGCCGGATGGTGTGACCTGGTCGCCGAAGAATCCTTGATCGGCGAAGCTGGTAATATATCGGCGGTCACGCAGCCAAGGTGCGGTCGTGTGCGCTGACGAGAAGAGGAAGCCTTAGCAGTCTCAGCGGACTGCCTATACAACGGAGCGTCCCGAGCGACGGACGTATGCTCCGCTAGCGACACATTTTGTACCACAACATCTGGGGCCAGATGTTGTTGAACGAGAGAGGGGCCTCTCTCGCTTGCCGTCCGGATGGACCGGAACGAGCTATGAACCGGACTAAAAGGCTTCCTCCGTTCTCCCTCCGATCCGCCGTCACTGGGTGTGCATTAAGTTAATTTTATAGTGCTCGCATCACCCCAAAATTCCTTCTAGACCGCAACGGACGAACCCGGCTGCCGAACCATTTGGTGAATGGACGCTACACCGGGCGAGCTAGCGGATGTCAAAGGCCGTCGAACCTACTAGGGTCCTCTTAGGCAATTGGCGTATTACATGAGCACTTTTCCGCTAGCCCTTCATTAATTGTGACGACGGAGGCACACTGTTGGAAGACATCACAGATACATCACCCTAATCTTGATCGTCTGAAATAGAAATTGATAAAGTAGAGTGACCCTGCGGGGAAAGGACCGGAGTGTCCAAATCCCCAACAACATACCGTGACATACGCTTCCCATATTGTCATCGAAATCATACGATACAGAACAGGAGTTAATGCGAGTACACTGACCACATATAGAATGATAATAAAGTCAGAGGAAGACTTCCTCTTAAAACAATTGATCAATATCCTTTCAATGTGAAAAGAAAACAAGTCCTGGTACTCGCACTAACCCCTGGCAATCAAAATACATAATAATAATATGATCCATTAATATAGAAAAAATAATTGAAATCAAAATATTTTGAAAAAATATTTTTTCAGAACAGCCCAAGTTTCTGAAAAGTAACGTTGAGCCCCAATGGATCCCAAGCCTAAGTGTGGACAAAAATTTTAAAAATATTTTAAACAATTTATTCAACACTTACGAACAATAATAATGTATCTAGTTATGATTAAAATAACATAAAGATATTATTTTTTAGAAATCCCCCCCTCACACAGAGGGCTGTTGTAAATGTAAACAATGAGTGTAAAAACACTAAAATAAGACTCCAGGCACCCAGGCCCGAAATCAGTTACCAAAAATACACTATCTGATGCAAAACAGAGACTTCCAGGGAAGAAACTGCAGAACATCAGATGGTAGATGCAGAACACAACGCCTAACCACCCGTAGGTGAAGACGTAAACATGGGGAAAGAACAGAATTCATTCTGTTATTCAGCTAAAACTCCCAAGAAATTTTAGTAATAATAATTACAGAAACTATGCCAAAAGCATGGGAGAATAGCAAGGGGGAACTTAAAGGACAGGGAGAGAGGAAAACACTTGAAAAAACAGTGTAACTAAATAATTAGAATGACAACAAAATGGCTGCTGCCTTGAAAATAGGTAACTTAACATAATTTCATTAAAAAATTTTAAGTTACAGCCCTGATAATATTCTGTCACACATTCTTTTCCTCTCCTCCTTCTCTATCCTCCTTAGAATCACCATTTCACTAATATTTATGTGTCTGGCATCATTTAAACTGAGATTTAAAAGCACAAAGATCAGTCAGATGTTAACTGATGAAGGGCCAAACTTAGAATGATAAATGGCGCCAATTTCGGAACGTCCTTGACACTGCGCATGCGCAGTAGGGGCGAAGTGTGGAGGGCCTTTCAGGACATGTTTTCTTTAGTTTTAGATGCAAATTTTGGGGATTGGGGGGCAAAATTTGTGTTTGGCCCTATATTTTAAGAGTTAGCACCAGCTATGTCTGGGTCATTGGTACAGTATAAAAATATATGGATAATTGAGGTAACTTTTGACAACTGAATCGAAAATACTCCCTGTTGGTTCGGAGATGGGCACGATTGTAGGGCACGCCAGAGGGATATACTGATGCCTGACAAAACTAAGTTCAATGGTCGTTGCCAAAGGCAACTATTTTTGACGGAAATGGAAGAAAATTGACAGTTCCCATTAGGGCTGCACGGTATATTGATAAACCGATATACATGTATACCGGTATTCAAACCAATATCGATTGAATACCTGTGTAATTACAAAAATATCACTTTATAGTCATTATTTATTTACCCACAATTTAATTTTCAGGATGTCTCGACTTTTTTAACTGTAGCCCTGAATGGATAATATTATCCCTTTACCCAAGGAATCGTCTGCATGTGCTCACGTAATATACAATTTCAGCAGCTGAAACAATAATTTTCAAAACTTTCAACAAAACTATATCATGTGATCCTTCATTGGAACGGGCTTGTTAAGCTCGTTCCAATGAGGAGTCACATGATATTGTTTTGTAGAAATGTTTGGGGATAATCTGATAAACTAATTTTTTAAATAATACATTTTGATATCGTCTGCGTTGGGTAAAGGTTTATCTCATTTGTTCCGACTTTAATGCCTCAAGTCTCCATTGTGGTACTTATGTTCATATATACGAACAGTCTTCATGTCTCCCTCCAGAAAAAATAGGGAGACTGCAGAGTCATGCAGGGAGACTTCATAAGCAAGTGTGGAAAATGAAGAATATCCATGTACCACCCCCCTTGCCGTCCCATCATATTTGCAATTTGTGGTCCTCCATTAACGTCTGATCAATCCAGGTCCAGTTGTCTATGATGCATCTATGCCAGGTTAAAAAAAATCACAAAGTAATTATTGACTGAAAAGCCCCCACTGCTACCCTCTCCTTCATGGCCCCCTCACCTCTTCTTCGTGCCAATCCCCCAGCACCCCCTGTGGTTGCCCTTCACCGGTTTCTAGACATTTCATGAAAAAACCATTTCGTAGACAAGACGTTTCGTAACAAGTCATTTCGTAGATATGTACTGGTCGTTTCGTAGAAAAACAATGGACATTTCACAGAATATTTTATTTCAATTTAATTAGTTGTTTGTGTCTCTGCCCATTCATCCAGTGTTTGTTGCTTTGGAGCAACACCGTATTCATCAAGTCTGATAATTAATTGTGAGTACGGTAATTATTAAACGACAATCACCTGCCATGACAAACAGTAAGGAGCAACAGGGCTCACGTAAGGTGGGCAAGCCCCCCCCACCCCCTCTCCCCAACCTAAAAAAAAGCCAAGAATTCTTTGTGGTTGTGACCAGGGTTCACCCTGAAACACCTAAGGACAGTATCAGTAATTTACCTAACCTGCACAACATGGTTCTTGCTGCAAATAGATATCGACAGAACATGCGTCCAAATGATCCAACAGATTTAGAATTTGATTTGGCAACCGAGTTTCTCCCAGAGGGTTTTTTCAGAAATGATTTGCGTGTAGACAATCAGAGATGCATAATGTTTGCCACTGATGAACGATTGCATCTACTTAGTCGGGCTAAAAAATGGTATCTGGATGGAACATTTAAAGTTGTCAGAAAACCTTTCACTCAGCTTTTATCCATACATGCATTTGTTAAAAAAGATGACACCACAAAGCGAGTGCCACTGCTTTTCTGTTTGATGAGTTCAAGAAAGTATAAGGACTACAAAAAACTCTTAAAAACTGTAAAAAATATGCTACTTTCTCAACCAGCAGTTAAAGAATTTATACCTGATATTGAGGCTGCTTTATGGAAGGGAATTCGTAAAGTATTTCCGAACTGTGATGTGAAAGGGTGTAGTTTTCACTGGGGTCAAGGTGTGTGGAGAAAAGTTCAAAATGTTGGATTAGCCCCTACTTATTCCAGGCATGGTGAAGTTCACAGATTTGTAAGACGTTTATTTGCTCTTCCATATTTGCCGGCTGAACATATTTCTACTACATTTGACAGACTGAACCAACAGGTCGATGGTCAGCAAAATGTTGAGCAACTTATGGCTTATGTACAGGATACATGGCTTAATGGAAATGTGTGGAGTGCTGAGGACTGATGTGTCTTTAACAAAAGTGTATGAACAAACAATGATGTTGAAGGGTGGCATCGACAGCTGAATGCACGTGCTGGGAAATCAAATTTACCTTTTTACGTTCTCATTCCATTATTGTTTGATGAGGCTAAAGTTGTGTCACTACAAGTGAAACTTGTTTCAGAGAAAAAACTCAAGCGCTATCAGCGCAAAGTGTATCGCCAAGCACAGAGTAAATTGTTTGAATGTTGGGAACTGTATTTATCTGGTGATTTGTCATCTTCTAACTTGTTACGTAAATGTGGTGATATATTTGGTCCTTAAATTTCAAAACATTTGTAATGTAAATTGTTACAAAATTATTATGCAACTGCTCATTGGACTACATCTGAGAGTAAATTTGATAATTCCGTAATGTGCGGTAAAGGTTAAATTGTATATTTCATATTATTTTTTCTTCAGTGTGTTGTCTCAAAACATAGCTCATGCTCCCTCATTGAAATGAACTCAATTGATGTCGTTTCAGTGATGAATCATGAGCTATGTTTAGAGTAAAAAAAAACCCTAAAAATTCGATGTTCCGTAATTTTTATAAATGTGTGCCGTAAAGGTTAAATTGTAAATTTCATATTATTTTTTCTTCAGTGTGTTGTCTCAAAACATAGCTCATGCTCCCTCAATGAAGCGAACTCAATTGATGTCGTTCCAGTGATGAATCAAGAGCTATGTTCCACGCATCACACCCCCCACCCACTCCCCCCCCCCCCCTGCAAAAAAAGAAATAGAGCAAGTTGTTAATAATTTATCCAGCAATTGGTACATGTAGATTGGAGCTGAGAAACTTGTTAATTAAAATTTTTTACACATGAGCTACAATTTTGTTAATTTTACGGATACTTGATTTTTAAGTCTGAAATAAATTTGGTGCTTCTCAATGCGTTTTGTTTTTCTATTTTTATTCCCAAAAATACATACACCACGGCACTATGTGGCTGCCCACTACGTTCAAATTCCAGGTGTGCAAACAAGTTGGAATATTTCCCAGGGATTTGACTGGGAGATAGGCCAATGTCCAAATCCCGGAGATACTCAAACTTTTCTGCACAAATTGAATCTGAACGTTGTGAGGTAGGTGCTAGCCGAACTGTCCAAAAAACTGTCCAAGAGAAAGCCTGTTCTCTTTCCTTCTCTGATTGGAACCCAAAGCAATTGCCCTCTCCCCACCCTACTAGAAGTTGTCTACGAAACGTCCATTGTTTTTCTACGAAACGACCAGTACATGTCCACGAAATGGTCATTCTACGAAATGACTTGTCTACGAAACGTCTTGATACCCCTTCACCAAAGTCTACTAAGCTAATAAATTCCTAAGTCTGAAAGTGTGAACAGGACCAGATGTAAGAAGGTTGCTTGGGAGGTACTTTGTAAGTTAATAAACAAAATACATTCTGGGGTCGAGTATTTTGTAAAAGAAATGTCATTCCGCATCATTTTTATGGCATTCTGGTGGCATTCCGCGTCATTTCATGTCATTCCGGTGTTTAGGAAGACCCTTTTTCAAGATCGTCCACATGCACACTGGTGCCCTGTACAACGCTTTTCTTGTCATCACTAAAGATTTTTTTCATGTGTTTCAATTCCATTCGTGTTTTTCTGGCAATAGACAGCCCAACAGTTACAGTTGTCAGCAAAACGAAATAAAAATATGTGTTATAAAATACGTCCGTTGTGTATACATTTTCGGCATCTTAAGGGGACGTCCAATCTAACTTTGGTCAAATTTCATGCAATTTTCTTTCAAGTCTAAAAAAGGCCCAAAATGAATAACCCCAATAAATTATATACCAAAATGCTTGGAATGAAACATAGAACATGTGGAAACTGAAATTTGCCATGAAACTGCTGTCATGCGTAAATAGCACCACCTGAAAGTCTGCTATGGCATAAGTAAGAGAACAAAAGTTTAACAATAAAATACCTCAAAATAAAAAAATAACAGCTGTATTCTATAAACATTGAAGTACATACTCGAAGAAATCTTTTCCTAATTCTTGAAAGTAATAAAGATTGAGACCAAATGTTATAAGTGGAGTGCTCACTGATTAAAGGCAGACATTTTCTTTTGTTTATGTTTTGATTTGGGGAGTTCAACACAGGTCAACTTGAAGGAGTCCACCAGAAGAAGTATGGAAGGACAAAAGAGTGTCTCCCAATATAAAGATGTATGTGTCACTGTGGTGGTTTGGAAAGAAACTATGATATTCTCCTATGTAGAATGCACTGCAAAGTCATATATTGTAGTTGAATAAATATATTTACAAACCCCTTTTATCCCATGCATCAATTTGATAGTGATTAAATTGTTAAATTTGTCTGGTTTATCAATAAGTATAATAGCTTTGTTTACTCTTGGACACAATACACTCAAGATATCTGTTGGAGAAGAAATAAGGGTAACTGTAACCTGTCACTACAATAAACCATCTAATGTACTTAAAAGTACATTGTTATTCAAAACACATCAAATCAACCTTACATAACCATTATTGCATGTACTTTCCCCAAGGAGGCTTATTGGCATATTGAGATCAGAAGGGCACATTCAGAGGGTCTCACATATTTTTTTTAAGAACGCAGTACACAAAGCAATCCCCAAAAGGTGACAAGTGAGCTCCATTTAACACAAAAATTTCCTGGGGGGGGGGGGGGGAGGGGAGGGGGGGGGGATCTCTTCCTTGTATGACTCTACCTCCGGCACTCTCTTCCTTGTATGACTCTACCTCCGGCCCTCAAGGCATATGCCTTTTTTCTCAAAGTTTAATTCTTTTTTTCTTTTTGAAGATCCTGGCCACACATGTTCCAAACTCTATCAGACAGGTTACCCTTCAAATAAGTGTATCTGCAAAAATCATGTTACATTACAAAATATTCTTTTTAGACTTTAAGTTCTGGACCTTTCATGCTTCTCACTTCCAACTATAACACTTAATTTATCGATTAATGTTTGAAGAGAAAAGTCCTGCCCTAATCAACATTTTGAGTTCCAGAAGCCTTCATAACAGCTCCGATAAAAGTGTCAAACATCGGATTGGTGGCTTTATACAGAATATTCATTAGGTTATTGCTTGGTAAGTAATAGGAACGAAATCTTCTCCAGAAATATTTTATAGCAAAACATTTGAGGGTATCAGCAGACACTTTCCAACAAATTGTAACAAATCAACTAGTTATAAACAAAATTTTCTAACTCAAAAGAGTGAAAAAAGTACCACAACTCTGAAAAAATGTGGGAAGAAACACATGCTACAGCAGCTACACAGGCATTGTTTTCCCATGATGCTCGATCACAACACCAAATATCCTTCAAATTGGAGTAGCAGTGGTTGAGATACAAGGAAGAATGTTGGTACATGTAATGATGAATGGGTAAGACTAAGAGGACAGAGGTCACCACCGCACGGTCCTAGATGCACCTTCGATTTTTCCAACTTCCAGGTCTGGGGCATAATAATTGCAACACACCCACCTTATCAATTCATAATTTCAGTAAAATAAAAGGAATTATCAATTTTAATTAATTTATAGATGATGGGAAATATTTGGCTTCTTTCGCCTTCTCGTACTATTATTAATTACCACAAACAATATCAGTTTGATGCCGACAAATGAAACTAAATGCATGTGTTCTGGTTAAAAAGTAACTCGGCATGGATAATGAAGAAATTGCGAATATTTCATTTGTTTAAAAGCCAATTGCTGCTAATTTTGACCGTGGATTCGATAAATCGTTTCGGTTTTGACCACACGGTCACGCTGACAGCGGTTATGTTTATTGTGATATGCAAATTGGGAGATAGTTTCCAGTGAAGAAGATTTGTCACATTTGTCAGTGTAAAACATTGACAAAAGACACTGATCGACGCTTGTGTTAGTATGGTTGGTTGCAAGAAAAAACTAAATTCTCAGCATCGTCCAAACGCACCTTATTTAAAAGCGTGAATGCATCATTTTCAACCCATCTTGAATCGGTCCTTTGCAGATTTCAAACAGAGCTGCGACAAATTCCATGGTTACTAGGAAGTAAACAACATCGGGGGAAATCAACACGCTCAATATAGTTCCAGGTCACTTGGAATATACTTCGTGAAAAAGTGATTTCTGAAGCATTCTGCTTACTTTGTTATGAATATTGCCTTATTTTATGTGTATCGCCCCGATTTTATACACTCGGTTATTTTTTTACAAGTGGTTCATGTTGTCTTTCTAGTGCGCAATAATTCAGATTTTTTGTCAACAAAAAAGTTCAGACGGCCTGTAAACACGAGAGGGAATTTCGAACCATATTTTGCAGTTATGACATTAACAGCTCAAGTATTTGCTGTCACCTGTTTGCAAATCCACTCATACACTGTCTCGAACAAATAAAGGGCGTGATCATGTCCTTGCATTCTTGCGATTGCCCAAATTGTGTATTTCTGCAAGAACCACATCGTAATCACATGACCGGAATAAACATCATTGAAACATGGCCACATCTGGAACATCCAAAATTTGTGTTGGTGTTATTACATTCAAACATCAAAACCCAGCAGAGTGTGTGTCAAAAAAATGCTTTCTCAGAGTCTGAAATATGTTATCATTATATTGAGGACAAGGCTTTCGAATTACCGATTATTTTGTGGTTTTACCGGTTCGTTACTTATGCCACTGGCAAATTAATCTTCTTCAAAATCATAAAATTCACTTTTTTTCCTGAAAAAAGTTAAAAAATTTATAGTAATTTATATATTTTTTATACTTACCAATGACCCAGACATAGCTGGTGCTAACTCTTAAAATATAGGGCCAAACACAAATTTTGCCCCCCAATCCCCAAAATTTGCATCTAAAACTAAAGAAAACATGTCCTGAAAGGCCCTCCACACTTCGCCCCTACTGCGCATGCGCAGTGTCAAGGACGTTCCGAAATTGGCGCCATTTATCATTCTAATAACCAGTGCCTGGTAAGCGCTATGTACTCAGCGGGGAGGCAAGAGTTCCCAACTCCTGGGAGGGCCATCCCCGTCTGGGTCATTGGTAAGTATAAAAAATATATAAATTACTATAAATTTTTTAACATTTTTATACTGTACCAATGACCCAGACATAGCTGAATAGTAAAAAGGCTGGAGGGCCAAGGACATAGAGCAAAATGGAATACGCTCAATAAAATAAAATAGAGTCATCCCCTGTAGGGAAAAGAAGTAATAGGCCTTACATGTATCTTTCTTATTTATGATAAATTAGAAAGATACAACACCTTCCAAAATTGAGCTTCATACATCCATGTACTCTATTAATATCCAATATAATCCTTATACTAATAATTTTTAAAGTAAGCCAATAATAAAGTAAGTCTAGAGAATAGAGACTCTTATACTCCTAAAAGTGTCTGAGAATCGCATAATCATGTCCGTTGACATATGCAATATTCAAAAGCTATACTTTAAAAACTAAGACTTGAATGAATTTTAAAAACTTAAACTTCTCACTAAACAACCATCCCAATAACAGCTCAGAATTACTAACTCCGGAGGAGGTATCCCCTTGTTTTCATAGTAAAACAGGTGACCCAAGGGAACACCCTCCCCCCCCCCCCTTTTTCTTGCCCTGGGTCAAATAGCCCAGAGCGAAGAGGGCAGCCGAACGGAGACACTGCCGAAACAGACAGCCTACCTAGCTATAGTAGCAACTGTTAAGTGAATGACATTCTGAGCAGTAGATAATAGACCTAACAAAAGAGGCCTCCAGAAATTGACTCGATATTTCTAAGATAAAATTCATGAATGTGGATGGCTGAGCGCAATGAGCGGCCTTCAAAAATCTATAATAGCGACACTATTAATGTAAGCCCAAGAAGTAGAAGAACTCTTACTTCATGAGCCGAAATCTTAAGCACAACTGCTAAGTCAATGATATACCATAAGCAGTACCGATAGTTAATAGAATCTATTAACAATAAAATGGAGCGTAACGTCCTTCTACTAGACATCAAAGACAGAAGAAGCTTACGCCCTTGTAATAAACAGATATCTGTTTATAAATACATAAACTGTACCCGGAAAGAGTAAAGGCCTATGCCCATACGAAGACGGAAGGACCTTAAAATAATAGGTTCCGGATAATAGAAGCCTAACTCTTATGCAACAATCCAACCTAAATAGTAACGGAAGTATTGATTCCGAAACTATGAAAGTGAAAATCATCCATCGATAGTGCATGAAACTCACTGACTCTACAGTAAAAGAGAAACCAACAGAATTACTGTCTAAAAGGCCAGAATTTGAAAACTACTGTTTCCAGAGGCTCAAATGATTACTTAGCTAAATAAGAACCGAAGTTAAAATCCGTATAGGAATTTAATCTAAAGATTCTAAGTCTATTTATCAAAAAGTTACTAACTGACTTAGATAAAGAGACAAAAGACTCAATTGTAAACTATCGTAGAGTGCATAGGTATGAGGTAACATAAACCTATAACCTAAATAATAACAGGCTGCAGTAGATCTTGTGAAACAAGTATACTAAAAAATAGCAATGAGTAGTATGGAGGGATCAAGAATATGAACATAATGATCCCCACACCACGACGGAAGAGCCTCCACTTTAGTCGCATAGAATAGCGAAGAAGAGGATCTCCTATAGTAAGAAATCGCGTCCAAAGCTCGTCCAGTACAGTGCTTACAATGCAATACGGACCACACAACGGAATACATGAAGGTTGCGACCTTGCTGGTTGTGATAAAGATGACACGATTTACCCAGTGAAAAAAGATTCTCACATAGAGGAAGATTTCACGTTAAGACCCACAGTAGACAAGAGAGTAAATTACTCATGATCTCTGTGAAGATAGAGATGCTATCAACAGAAATGTATTGTGGTTGTTTATCTTAGCAATACCTGCTAAAACAACAGCGCCGGAGGATACACGTATCCTATCATTCCGTCCTATAGATCAATAGAGCGTTAACACTATTAGCTCAGAGATCTGGACAAGCCAACACATACGTCTGCAATTGATTAGCAAGCTGTGTCATAAATAAATCATCATTGAGCGCTCCCATAGATAGCAAATCTGATTGAATACTTGTTTGTTGAGAGTCCATTCTGACAGCAACAAGCGACCCGTAAGAGAACGGGAGTCCGATAAAACAATCAGACGACCCGGAATATGACGGACCAAAACTGAACTTGGTGTACTATAACCAACAGACGGATTCTTTCCATTAAATTGAATAACAGAAACGAAAGAGTGCCTCCCTGGTTCCGGAGATACGCCACTACTGTCGAATTAAAGGACAGGAATTTGGGCATGCGTTTCTGAATAATGTTCATGCAATGACATAAAGCAAGCCTAAAAAACATTATTCCGCGGAAGTTAAACTGATTGCTAAAAGACTGCGGAACCCAAAGACCCTGGCACTTCGAATCCGTAGGGATCAGTATATATCCCAATCTGTTTGACTGGCAACCGTCATAACAGCCACACTCGGGTCCGGCAACTGCGGCGGCTCTCTCTGAGTCAACCACCGAATGTTTGCCCCAGTCTGAATCTCTTGTAACACTAGATAGACAAGAGAACGTATAAATCGAGCAATTCATGGATTGCCGGAAAGTTGCCGTCGAAGAGAAGCTCCTCCGAGAACGAAGCGACTCTGAGAGAGTTCTTAACCTTACTATCCACGCGTGTGGATGTAGCTAGGGCTGCGTCACGTCTAACCAACTCCAATCAGCCACTGAAGGGCGGAGTTATACGTGAACAAACTATTGCCCTCAAAAGAAATTACATTGAGAATAATATCCCGTAAATCTTTTCTTGAAGACGTAATGATAACGCCTCAGTAAGGCGGATTACGTATAATAAAGCGTCTAAGTTAAGTCTACTATACATAATGTCGTTCCCAACATTGAAATTGGAAAAGACATAAACGGCGAAAAAGAATATATGCAGTCTTTAATCACACCGTCTAGACGCATATGAACTCTCGGTATGCCCTGCTCTGCCAAAATAAACTATTTGTAAAAATGATAAAATGGCAGAAATGAGCAACGCGGACAAGAAACTAAACTATCATGCTTAGTAGCAGGCTTGTATATATATATATATATATAGCGTCGAAAAATAAAACACATGTTGTAATGACAATATTGGACTGCGTCGGTAAGTCAGGGACAATGTCCCTGTACCGATCGAAAAAACCGAGTCCAATGACGCTATAAGTCTCTTATCCAAGATCGCAGCAATGAAGTCCGAAATAATAATCACAGGAAGATAATGCCAGAAGATATGAAAGGCATCTTCCGATACTACTAAAGGGAAAACTCGAAATCTTTCGAATCCCTTTCGCCATCCTGTCGGACCCTATAAAGCGTTCGGTCGTCCGTAGCTGATGCAACCGCGGACCGCACCGACCCAGCGCCGTCGGATAATTCCTGATACGACCGAGAAACTGTCAATTGCTGGGATGCTGCGAAACAACTGTGCTAACTCGGATAGCACGTCCGTCACTGAGGCCTGAGGAGAAGCGGTCTTACGATGCATTGCCGCTGGAAGCTCCGTGATCGTTACCCCGTGCATACTTCCAATGTGCGAGCGAACGGAGTGTATAGGCCTCGTGTCCCTTGGCTACCGGATGGCGCGACCTATTCGCCGTGAAATCACTGAATGCCGAAACTGATCGGATACTCGAGGTCACGTAGCCAATGTGCGGTCGTGTGCCCTGCTGTGAGGATGAGGAAGCATTAAAGACAGTCTCTCGGACTGTCAATATAACGGAGCGTCCCGAGCAACGGACATATGCTCCGAATGTAAAATATCTGAACCACAACATGCGGTCCCCTATGTTGTTGGGCGAGAGAGGAACCTCTCTCGCTCACAGCCCGGACGGACCTGGACAAGCCAGGAACCGGACTAACAGGCTTCCTCCGATCTGTCCTCAATCTGCCGTCACTGGGTGAGTACTAAAGTAATTAAAGTGCTCGCATCACCCAAATCTCCTTCCTAGACCGCAACGGACGAACCCGGCAGCCGAACCATTCGATGAATGTACGCTACACCGGGTGAGCTAGCGAATGTCACTCCGTAAGCGATAGACATATTCCATGAGCACTTATTGCCGCTAACTCCTCATTAACTATGACGACAGAGGCACACTTTTGAAAGACATCTCCATAACTCTTCGAACAAGAAACCAGAAATGCTTGGATAGCAAGCATAAAATAATAATATATATAGCGTCGTTCAATAATTCGAAAGTTTGTGTGACATTATTGGACTATGTCGGAACTGAGGGACGATGTCCCTGAACCGAACCAAAAATTTCTAAGTCCACCGACGCTATCAGTTTCTTATCCGGCATCGCAGCATATGTTGTTCCGAAAGGGAAAGCTTGAAATCCTCCGAATCCCTTTCGGTATCCCGTCGGACCGGATGAAACTTTCGGACGTCCGTACCCGCTTCCGCGGAGCATCCCGACCCAGCATCGTCGGATAAAATATATGCGACAGATTCAGTTGATGCTGGGATGCTGCGATAAACTGTGCTATTAAGGAAAGCACGTCCGTTCCCGAGGCCTGTGCAGTAGCGGACTTACGATGCATTGCCGCCGGAAGCTCCGTGTACGTTGACTCCCGCACACTTCCTATGCGAACGTCCGGAGTCTGCAGGCCTCGTGTCCCCGGCTACCGACCCGGCGCCGTCGGATAATTCTCGATCCGACACCGTTTCTGTCGGCTGCTGGGATGCTGCGATAAGCTGTGCTATGTGCACAAGAATGTCCGGCGTCGAGACCTGCGGAGGCGCAGTCTATCGCTGCTTCGCCGAGGGCAGCTCCGCATCAGATGGCTCCCGCATACTTTTCCTATGCGAACGTCCGGAGTCCATCGGTCTCGAATCCCTGGCTGCCGGATGGTGTGACCTGGTCGCCGAAGAATCCTTGATCGGCGAAGCTGGCAATATATCGGCGGTCACGCAGCCAAGGTGCGGTCGTGTGCGCTGACGAGAAGAGGAAGCCTTAGCAGTCTCAGCGGACTGCCTATACAACGGAGCGTCCCGAGCGACGGACGTATGCTCCGCTAGCGACACATTTTGTACCACAACATCTGGGGCCAGATGTTGTTGAACGAGAGAGGGGCCTCTCTCGCTTGCCGTCCAGATGGACCGGAACGAGCTATGAACCGGACTAAAAGGCTTCCTCCGTTCTCCCTCCGATCCGCCGTCACTGGGTGTGCATTAAGTTAATTTTATAGTGCTCGCATCACCCCAAAATTCCTTCTAGACCGCAACGGACGAACCCGGCTGCCGAACCATTCGGTGAATGGACGCTACACCGGGCGAGCTAGCGGACGTCAAAGGCCGTCGAACCTACTAGGGTCCTCTTAGGCAATTGGCGTATTACATGAGCACTTTTCCGCTAGCCCTTCATTAATTGTGACGACGGAGGCACACTGTTGGAAGACATCACAGATACATCACCCTAATCTTGATCGTCTGAAATAGAAATTGATAAAGTAGAGTGACCCTGCGGGGAAAGGACCGGAGTGTCCAAATCCCCAACAACATACCGTGACATACGCTTCCCATATTGTCATCGAAATCATACGATACAGAACAGGAGTTAATGCGAGTACACTGACCACATATAGAATGATAATAACGTCAGAGGAAGACTTCCTCTTAAAACAATTGATCAATATCCTTTCAATGTGAAAAGAAAACAAGTCCTGGTACTCGCACTAACCCCTGGCAATCAAAATACATAATAATAATATGATCCATTAATATAGAAAAAATAATTGAAATCAGAATATTTTGAAAAAATATTTTTTCAGAACAGCCCAAGTTTCTGAAAAGTAACGTTGAGCCCCAATGGATCCCAAGCCTAAGTGTGGACAAAAATTTTAAAAATATTTTAAACAATTTATTCAACACTTACGAACAATAATAATGTATCTAGTTATGATTAAAATAACATAAAGATATTATTATTTAGAAATCCCCCCCTCACACAGAGGGCTGTTGTAAATGTAAACAATGAGTGTAAAAACACTAAAATAAGACTCCAGGCACCCAGGCCCGAAATCAGTTACCAAAAATACACTATCTGATGCAAAACAGAGACTTCCAGGGAAGAAACTGCAGAACATCAGATGGTAGATGCAGAACACAACGCCTAACCACCCGTAGGTGAAGACGTAAACATGGGGAAAGAACAGAATTCATTCTGTTATTCAGCTAAAACTCCCAAGAAATTTTAGTAATAATAATTACAGAAACTATGCCAAAAGCATGGGAGAATAGCAAGGGGGAACTTAAAGGACAGGGAGAGAGGAAAACACTTGAAAAAACAGTGTAACTAAATAATCAGAATGACAACAAAATGGCTGCTGCCTTGAAAATAGGTAACTTAACATAATTTCATTAAAAAATTTTAAGTTACAGCCCTGATAATATTCTGTCACACATTCTTTTCCTCTCCTCCTTCTCTATCCTCCTTAGAATCACCATTTCACTAATATTTATGTGTCTGGCATCATTTAAACTGAGATTTAAAAGCACAAAGATCAGTCAGATGTTAACTGATGAAGGGCCAAACTTAGAATGATAAATGGCGCCAATTTCGGAACGTCCTTGACACTGCGCATGCGCAGTAGGGGCGAAGTGTGGAGGGCCTTTCAGGACATGTTTTCTTTAGTTTTAGATGCAAATTTTGGGGATTGGGGGGCAAAATTTGTGTTTGGCCCTATATTTTAAGAGTTAGCACCAGCTATGTCTGGGTCATTGGTACAGTATAAAAATATTATATGTACCATTTCTATGCACTTTACTCATTATTTTGATATATAATTTGCCTTTCCTTATTTCTCTTATCTGTTGTTGAGGCATTGGGAAAAATGTCAACAAATTGACCAAAGTTAGGCTGGACGACCCCTTAAGCGAGGTAACCTACTTTTAAACTGGGTTATTTTGTTGAGTCGCGTAAGTCACCTATTTTTGTTTCGACACTTGAAGCTCCTACTGAAACGCAACAAAATTAAATAGAAATAAAATAACCTGCCAAAAGCGACAATGGACAATTGATTGTCGTGTGATTTGAAATAGATGGTCGTTTTATATACCGTATACCGCGGTATTTTTTTTGAATACCGATACCGGTATTCAGTTTTGAATATCGTGCAGTCCTACTAGTAGTTCCCATCAAGAGGTCACCCAGAACAAGCATACCAAGTTTCAAAACAATCCATTGCATCCAATTATAAATGTGCTCTGCAGGGTGTGCCAAAGGGAAATATTGTTGCACAACTGCACCAAGTTCATTGAATGTTGTTTCCAGCGGCAACTTTTTTTGACGGAAGTGGAAGATAATTGACTGCTCCCATCTAGAGGTAACCCCAAATAAGCATACCAAGTTTCAAATTGATCTGATCATAAATGTGCCCTGTAGGGAGTGCCAAAGGGAAATATTGAGGTCTGACTAAACAAAGTTCAAAGGCCATTTCCAGCGGCAATTATTTTTTTTGACGGAAATGGAAGAAAATCGATACCTCCCATCTAGAGGTCAACCCAAACAAGCATACCAAGTTTCAAATTGATCTGATCATAATGAGTCCTGTAGGGTTTGCCAAAGGAATATATTGATGCCTGACTAAACTAAGTTCAAAGCTCATTGCCAGCGGCAACATTTTTTGCTGGAAATAGAAGAAAATCAATAGTTTTCATCTAGAGGTCAACCCATAATAAGCATACCAGGTTTCAAAGAAATCCGATTTTAAATGTGCCCTGAAGGGTGTGCCAAAGGGAAATATTGAGGTCTGACTAAAATAAGTTCAAAGGCCGTGGCCTGTAGCAACATTTTTTGATGGAAATGGAAGATAATCGATAGCTCCCATCTAGAGGTAACCCCAAATATCCATACCAAGTTTCAAACAGATCTGATCATAAATGTATCCCGTAGGGTGTGCCAAAAGAATATATTGATGCCTGACTATGGAGGGAGGTGATAGGGGTAGAAGTGGATGATGAGGGTAAAATGGAGTTGGATAGTGATCATAACTTGCTTACAGTGACGATCAGGGCCAAAAACCCAGATAAAAGCAAAGGAAGCTTCAAGGAGATTTGAGAACTCAAAAAGGATGCTGACTGGGCGAAGTTCAAAGAAAAACTGAAACAAAAGCTTGCAACCATACACAAGGGGGGCAGCGTCCAGAAGATGGCTGACGCCATAGTTGCGAGCCTAGTGGAGGCAAGGAAGGAAAGTGTAGGAAAGATTAGGGTGCCAACACGGGAACTTGGGTACAGAGTGAACGAAGAATTGAAAAGGGCCATAAATGGTAGAAAAGCTAAATGGTCTGCATACAGGAGAAGTAGAAAACTTAAGGGGTTAGAAAGCAATGAGGCCATGGTAGCAAAGGAAGAATACCAACAAGCACGAAATAAAGTAAATAAGATTAAAGATGACAATCGGAGAGAGCGAAATAGTAGTCTTATTAGGACGATAAGAACGACAGGGGGGTCGAGTTCGAACGTATTTTCGAAATGGGTGAACAAACATAACAAAGGAAGTAACCCACAGAGTATTAAAGTAGATGGCAGAGTTACAGAACTAGTCAAGCACTGGGAAAAGGTAAGCGATGGGGCATGGGGAATGCACCAGTGTGTCCGAACCAGGTCGAGGAAAATCTATCGAACTTCGTGTGCAGCAAAATCAAAACGGAGGAGGTGCGATGGGTGATCTCAAAATTAAGGAATGGAAAAGCGGGAGGGTGGATGAAATTCCTAACGAGTTTATCAAAAAGGGGGAGAGGAACTCTTGGAAAGCCTAACTGCCCTATTCAATTTTGCCATAGAAAAACAAGAGGTCCCAAAGGAGTGGAGGGAAAGTGACATTTATTCACAAAAAGGGGGAAAATGACGTCTTGGTTAACTATCGAGGGATCTCTGTGAGCAGCAACATTGGAAAAGTCTTTTGTAAAGCCCTGTATGGGATATTAGAGGAGGTGATTGAAGAGAAGGGTTTTTTGGGAGAAATCCAGAATGGCTTCAGGAAGGGAAGGAGAGTCACTGACCATCTTTTCACGCTATCCCAAATGATAGAATCCGCAAAAGCAAAAAAGAAAAAGATGTTTATGGCCTTTTTTGGATACGATAGAGTATGGGGGAGGGTATGTGGTGCAAGCTGGAGGCTCTGGGCTTGGGAGGCGAGTTTGTTGGGATTATGAAAGTGTTAAAGATGTTCAGAGTGAACTTAGCCTGGGAAACATCTATGGAAATAGGCCTAAAACAGGGGTGTATCCTTCCACCAATTCTTTTTGCATTGTACATCATAGGTTTAGGAGATGAACTCTTGCATAGCAACAAGGGGGTTGCAGTTGGGGACTTGAAGATCCCAGGGCTACTTTTTGCAGAAGATATGGTGCTAGTATCAGAAAGCAAAGAGGGGCTAGCGAAGATGCTAGGAATTGTTGGGAAATATGGGAGCAAATGGAGACTCTAACTTAATGAAAGCAAAAGCAAAGTTATACCTGTGGGCCGCATAGTGGACCCCACTCGGAGGTGGAGAGTGGGGGAATTCTGCATTCTGGAAGGTAGCAGCAAACTTCTTAGTGTGGGAGAGACAAGTGACTACGAGTATCTGGGGGTAAATATAAACATCACAGGAAGAGGCATCTACCGAAACCACACAAATAAATTGATTCTGAAGGGGAAGCGAATCCTTAACCAAATGAAACTTATAGGGAGAAACAGTTTCAATAAGGTTTTCGTGGGGAAAACCATTTGGGAAATGGTGGGTCTGACAACTATAACATACGGTACGGAAGTTGTACCCCTAAACCAGACGGCTGTTAAGAGCTTGGAAATCCTGCAGAAAGATGCAGGCCGATGGATAACAGGGTCGAGTAATGCCGCAGCACTAGAAGCAATCAGGGAAGAGCTTGGGTGGATGGGGATCAAGGACAGGATAGACTAGCTCAACTTTTGAGCTTTGTTTGCAGTTTATATTTAAAATCGGATATTTATTGCTGCAAACAAAGCTCAACGAACGAATCGATTTTTCCAATCAGTTGCACGAACTGGGAAACATGAGTCACATGACCACATTATTGTTCTTCATGAAATATATATGTAGTATTTAACAAATATACAACAATTCGTGTCGCTCAGATATCGCTCCCAGGGCGTCCAAATATGAAAATGTTTCCTGGGAAGATCCCCCAGAACCCCCCCCCCCTCCAGAAATGGGAAGGGCCACCCCCTCCCTAGTTCAGCGACCTGAACGTTGTTGCTACACCCTTTCGTTCAGATCGCTAAACTGCCTCCTCCCCTATTCTGCTCTAGCTCAGGCTTGCGGCGTTCGGGAGATGCCTTCGGCATAACGACCTTGGACCCCCATATCTTACTTGGGACCCCCCTAAATTGAAATGCTGGCGCCGGCACATCCACCTCCCCCTCATATTTTCAAAAGGGTCCTGTAAGTTCAGTGAAGTTGACGTAACAGGATAAACCTAAGACCCAAATTTGCTGTATCCAGCCCTGACTGTCACACTAAGAGCTCGCATATTCAACATTTTACGATCGTCATTTTATTTTTATGACATATTTTAATTGTTGTGTAAATGATTTAGAAGAATCATATTCTTTTGTATAAATGTTACACCCGAATATCTTCATATATTTAGAAACACCAAGGCTCGAAAATTGTCCCGTTTTGTTGTGTGAGATACTAAGGAAAGCCAGTCCGTTTCAAATTCCGGAATTCCATATTTTGATTATTTTCAGCACGTGCAAACCAAAAACGTCACAAATGTGTGGTATTTCCCAGTTTGCTTGTTTTGTTTTGTGAGAAAAATTGGGGGTCCGTTGATTATAATTGTCTCTCATGCATGAAATGCACCGTGCTCAGCCATCGTTTTGTTCAAAAATATAGAAGGGATGACCAGCTTCAAATTGGAATCGAAATTACATTGTCAATTATTAATCTTAATTATTTGATAAATCTACCCGATAGCCGATGGTGTAAAGTAATGTTCCTGAGAATTTTCAACTCAAATATCAAGACGGGGTGGATGGTCCAAGTGAGGGAGCTAGTAGAGAACTACTCATTGGAGATCTCGGACCTAGACGTTGGGGCAAACCAGGGTAAAAAGATCGTCAGAGAAAGAGTCACGGAGGATTGTAACCATAATTGGCGAGAGGGGGTCAAATCAAAGAGATCTTTGGGTGGACTGCGTGAAAAAGAGAAGCCTGATTTTGAAGAGTACCTTGATGGCACCTTTGGGGGTCACTGTTGTTCAAGCTGAGGTCGTGGTCCCTGGAGCTGAGGGGAAAAATTGGGAAAAACAGTGAAAAGGAGTGCCAGATGTGTAATTTGGGCGTGATGGAGACCCTGGAACACTTTCTTCTAGAATGCCCAAAATACCAGTCTAAAAGAACAAGATTCACTGGGAGTATAATGGGGAAGTGGGATGGGAGAATGAAGGACATGTGGTTAGCGACTCAAAGGAGAGGGTAAATATGCTAATCGGAGAGATTGGGAAGAATGGGGCAAGGGATGTCATCAAGCAGTTCGTCTCCGAGTGTTGGGAGGAGAGAAGAAGCGTGGGAATAGGGAGGCAGTTGGTAGAACAAGGGTAACCAAGGCCTTCTCAAACGAGAACCGCGACAAATCGGCGGCCGGCCAAAGTATTATTATTATTATTACTAAACTAAGTTTAAAGGCCGTTGCCGGCGGCAACATTTTTTGACAGAAATGGAAGAAAATCGATAGCTCCCATCTAAAAGTCACCCCAAACAAGCATACCAAGTTCCAGCAATCTGATCATAAATGTGACCTTGCAGCGTCCCAAAGGAATGTGTGGACGTATGTACATACATACGCCGACAGACAAGAAGTGACGGCAATAGCTCAGCTTGACTTTGTCAAGTTGAGCTAAAAATGTGATTTCCCATAGGCTTTCCATGGTAACTATGAACTACAATTGTGGCCAGGTTTGCAACATTACATCAACATCACATGAGGATCATTGGTAGAAGGTGTCCCAGTCCTCAATCATGTGAAGTTTTAAAACATTTGACTTTGTAGTTTCAGAGGGTAAGATTTTTGCAAAATCCATCAAGCAGAATCAGAGAATGTCTCTGGTGGCCATATTTTCCAACCCACGGGAACAAAATGAGAACTGTTTACAGAGGGTCTCCTATAGACCATTCCTCCGAATTTTGGTTCACGTCGACTCAGTAGTTCCAGAGAAGAAGATGAGGAGCATTTGTAGAGGACCTACAGTAACTATAAACCACAATTGCAGCCATGTTTGCAACATGATCAACATTACATGAATATCATTAGTAGAGGGGGATTAGCAATCATTTATGAGAAGTATCAAAACATTTGGCATGGCAGTTTCAGAGAAGATTTTTGAAAATCCACCCATCAGAATCAAAGAATGCCTCTGACGGCCATGTTTTTCAACCCACAGGAACAAAATTAGGATCGTTTGTAGAGGACCTCCCATAGTCTATCCCTACCAGGTTTGTTTTCACGTCACCTCGGTAATTCCAGAGAAGAAGATGAAAATGTGATTTCCCATAGGGTTTCTATAGTAACTATAAGTTGCAATTAAGGCCATGTTTACAACCCAATCAACATTAAATGAGGATTGTTGGTAGAAGGGGCCCCAGTCATCATTTATGTGAAGTATCACAACATTTGGCCTGGCAGTTTCAGAGGAGAAGATTTTTGAAAATCCACCAATCAGAATCAAAGAATGCCTCTGGTAGCCATGTTTTACAACCCACGGGAACAAAATGAGGATCGTTTGTAGATGACTTCCCTTATACCATCTGCAAAGTTTGTGTCCCGTCAGCTAAGTAGTTCCAGAGAAGATGAAAATGTGATATCCCATAAGTTTTCTATAGTAACTATAAGCTGCAATTGAAGCCATGTTTGCAACCAAATCAACATTAAATGAGGATCGTTGGTAGAGGAGTGGGTCCCAGTCATCAACCATGCAAAGTTTCAAAGCATTTTGGCCCTGCGGTTTCAGAGGAGAGGATTTTTCAAAATCCACCAATCAGAATCAAAGAATGCCTCTGGCAGCCATGTTTTTACAGAATGAGGATCGTTTGTAAAGAACTTCCCATAGACTATCCCTGCCAGGTTTGGTTCACGTCGGCTCAGTAGTTCCAGAGAAGATGAAAATGTGATTTCTCATAGGGTTTCTGTAGTAAGTGTAAGCTGCACTTGTGGCCATGTTTGTAACCTGATCAACATTAAATGAGGATTATTGGTAGAGGGGTCCCAGTCATCATTGATACGAAGTTTCATAACATTTGGCCTGGCAGTTTCAGAGGAGATGATTTTTGAAAATCCATCCAGAATTAAAGAATGCCTCTGAAAGCCATGTTTTTCATCCGCCGGGAACAAAATGAGGATCATTTGTAGAGGACCTCCCATAGACCATTCCTGCCAAGTTTGGTTCACATCAGCTCAGCGGTGACAGAAAAGAAGGTGAGGATCATTCATTGAGGGTGTCCCAGTCATGAATCAAGTGAAATTTCAAAACATTTGGCCTTGCCGTTTCCAACCCATATCTACTTCTCTGAATCCATATGTGCAAGTTAGAAATCAACATTATCATAGTAATACTGTTTACCAAATAGAGGCAGCACACATTTATGAACTCTGTTTCAATAAAAATCAGTAAAAGTAGCTTAAGGATAAAGAACATTTTGAAAATTACAGTTTTTCAGACTCTCTCTTTAAAAGAGCTTTGATAGTAAAGGGTTACACAAAGAACATTTTATTCAAAGGATTTGCCATTATGTCTATCTTGAATGAATGATTAAATCAAAAGAATAATAATGTGGAGAATATTTTTTATACAATCATTTAGAGTTGACCAGTATAAAATTACACAAAGTTTTCCAAACACCTGTCATCAATCACAACTTGACAGTGAAGAAAACTGCTACGGTACGTGAGGAGTGTATTATCACTAAAACCATCCACAGAGTGGAAATTTCACCCAAGCAATAACTGCAAATTTGTTGCAAAGCATAACAATCACAAGCAAAGTTCCAGCCAATGGACTACCATGAAACCCAGGGATCTATTGGCTGGCACATTGCTTGTGGGTTTTTTTTGTTCATATGTACAGAATTTGAAACTCGATACTTTAAGTGATTATTCCACTACACAGGTGATTTAGTTGCAATCCACTCTCCACTTACTGTACTGTTTAATCTACCCTGCCGGCATAGGGTTTATATTTTCATAATAGAATATAACAGCAAAGTTTCAAAACATCTCGCCTGGCTTGTAGTTTCTGAAAACATTTTTCATAATTGACCAGAGAAAGAGAGAATGCCTCTGGCAGTCATGTTTACCAACAGTCAGGAACAAAACGAGGATTGTTTGTAGGGGACCTCCCATATACCATTCCTGCCAACTTTGGCTTAGTAGTTCGAGAGAAGATGAAAATGTTATTTCCCAAAGGGTTTCTATAGTAACTATAAGCTGCAATTTTGGCCATGTTTGGAACCCAATCACATTAAATGAGGA
Source organism: Pictodentalium vernedei (assembly GCA_031216915.1). Classification (NCBI taxonomy): domain Eukaryota; kingdom Metazoa; phylum Mollusca; class Scaphopoda; order Dentaliida; family Dentaliidae; genus Pictodentalium; species Pictodentalium vernedei. The sequence continues at coordinate 109,107,292 of CM062294.1, forward strand.
TCGTTGGTAGAGGATGTCCCAGTCATCAACCATGAAAAGTCTCAGAACATTTGGCTCTGTGTTTTCCAAAAGATTTTTCAAAATCCAGCAATCAGAATCAAAGAATGCCTCTGGCAGCCATGTTTTTCAACCCACGAGAACAAACTGAGGATCACTTGTAGAGGACTTCTCATAAACTATTCCTGGTTTGGTTCACACCGGCTCAGCGGTTTCAGAGAAGAAGATGAAAATGTGAAACCTTTACGAACGCCAAGTGGCAGCAGAGGCTCACATGACCTTATAGGCCAGATGAGCTAAAAAGGGCAAACAACAGAACATAACGCAAAATTTCCAACAAGAAGAGCCCATGGACTATGTATTTCTAAAGGTGTTTGCCACTGGTCATCTGATGTAACCAAAAAGGTTGAGAGAAAATATCAATACCAAGGGATATTTATAAAAAGGGATATTTTCTGTCAGCATTTTTGTTATATCAAATGACCGGTGGTGGGGGACTGTGTTACTTCCAGCATTTTACAGCTTTACATGAGAAAACTGCAACATGGTGACCTACATCTGGGCAGTATACCAGAAAGATCATCTGATACTGGTATTGGGGTACCCACTTGTTTGTTGTTGACACCGAATGCAATACATGTACCAATACAGAGGTAAGGCCACACAAAGTAGATCTTCTGTTTCGCAGACCATTATTTGTGAAATTGCATGCGGGCGAGCGGTTTTTTATTTTATTTTTTATATCAGTAATTACTTCTTTGCCATCAAAAGTTCATGTTCTTGGTTCAAGTTTTAGACCTCATAATCTACAGAATAGCATGGGTGGTGGTGTATTTCATCCCTTGAGAGCAAGAAGGCTTTGCAATGCAAAAGCATTGCAAAGCCTTCTTGTACTCAAGGGACAAATTCATCAATTTTTTTAACTTGGGTAAAATATCAGACATAAACCATTTAATTTTAATTTTTTTTTAAGTTTAAATTGGTTATAAAAAGAGAGCATGCGGCAGCCAATAGGACCATGCGGGAGGGCCTGAGAAACAGATTTTATTATTTTTTTAGACCTAAATCATCCTCAAAATTCCGATACTGAAACAAAATGTGAAATTTTGATGCCTCCCAGCACTAGTAGCTTGTTTGTAAGAATTCCAATTTAAAAGTCAAATCATTGTTGGAAGCTATAAATTTAATGAAACATTTTAAGTAAATTTCTATAAAATGTTATTCCAATAGCAGAGGGTGCGGTGGCTCAGTACGTATAGGTGCAGGGCCTGCAGGCTGCAAGCCGAGAGGTCCTCGGTTTGAATCCTACCTGCAGCAACTGCAGTGTGTCCTTGGGCAAGAGACTTCACCCCACTGCCCATGTGTGGGCATTGTGTACTAAGGCATACTGCATTTCGATGGTGCACTTGTCTTCGACCAATGCTAACTCTGCTTGTGTGGAGTTAGTACATGTATGTTTGGAAGCTGACCGTTTCTCGCTGTTGCTCAGTGGTTCTCTTCAGGTACTCTGGCTTCCTCCACCAGCAAAACTGTTGTGGTCATGATTATCCATTGTGCAGAAATATGTGACCTCAAACACCAATAAATAAATAAATTCAAACAGCATCACATGAGTTTGATTTAAACACAATTACGTTCTTTGATTTAAATGAGCCTTTCTTTTTTTACACTGATTTGGGGTAACAATGTCCTTTAGTTAAAATATGGGTTCCCATCAAGAGCCCCAAAATGAACCCAGACACTTGATATAAACAAACTTGACTCTGGCTCAGACAAGGCCACTGAATACCAAATATGAAAAATATTTGACCAGATGATCGATAAATAAAATTTGAGCTATCGGGAACCCAACTATGAAGACACAGACATGCTCTGAAAAAACATGAACCTGATACCCTCACCACTTACCTCCCTCCCAACAGATCCCCCCTAAGAATACTGTATACCAAATATGAAAGGATTTCAGCTGGTAAATCTAAAACCAGAAAGAAGATGAAAATGTGATTTCCCATAGGGTTTCTATAGTAACTATAAGCCATAATTGTGGCCATGTTTGCAACCCGCTCAACATTAAATAAGGGACATTGGTAGAGGGTGTCCAAGTCATCAACCATGCAAAGTTTCAAAACATTTGACCCTGTGGTTTCAGAGGAGAAGATTTTTGAAAATCCAACCAGAAGCAAAGAATGCCTCTGAAAGCCATGTTTTTCATCCAACGGGAACAAAATGAAGATCGTTTGTAGAGGACCTCCCATAGACCATTCCTGCCAAGTTTGGTTCACACCAGTGATTTTCCATAGGGTTTCTGTAGGATCTGTAAGCCGGAATTGCAGTCAGGTTTGTAACCAAATCATCATTAAATGAGGATCGTTGGCTAGAGGGGTCCCAGTCATCATTTATATGAAGTTTCAAAACATTTGGCCTGGCAGTTTCAGAGAAGATTTTTCAAAATCCACCAATCAGAATCAAAAAATGCCTCTGGCAGATATTTTTTTCAATGCATGGTAACAAAATGTGTAGCGTTTGTAGAGGATCCGGCAATAGACTATCCTTGCCAAGTTTGGTTCATATCAACCGTAGTTCCGGAGAAGATGAAAATGTGATTTCCCATAGGGTTTCTACAGTAATTATAAGCCACAATTGCAGCCATATTTGCAACTCGGTCAACATTAAATGAGGATCGTTGGTAGTGGATGTCTCAGTCGTCAACCATGTAAAGTTTCAAAACATTTCGCCCTGTGGTTTCAGAGAAGATTTTTCAAAATCCACCAATTAGAATCAAAAAATGCTTCTGGCAGCTATGTTTTCGATGCACAGTAACAAAAATGAGACGCATTTGTAGAAGATCTCCCATAGACTATCCCTGCCAGGTTGGGTTCATGTCGGCTTAGTACATGTAGTTCCACAGAAGATGAAAATGTGATTTCCCATAGGGTTTCTATAGTAACAAGAGCTGGACTTTCGTCCGGCGCATACCCCCACGTGGTGTACCGCCTAGTGTGGGCATACCTATGACCAACAAATATAATTTATGAATATTCTCAAACGGACTGACGGACAGATGGACAGACGCAATCCAGTATACCCCCACCCCCCCTTCCATTTTCTTCGAAAGTTTTCAACAATTTCCAACAATTTCTAAGTCAAAAGGTATGGTGAATGCAATGAGGCAGAAGCCTTTGTCATAGGCAAACTGCATGCCATATTTCACTGAAATCTGATAACCCCAATCCAGTATCCCCCCCCCCCCCCCCACTCCCATTTTCTTCGGAAGTTTTCAACAATTTCCAACAATTTCTAAGTCAAAAGGTATGGTAAATTGCTTGGCATTTGGAAGTTTTATGCAATGAGGCAGAAGCCTTTGTCATAGGCAAACTGCATGCCATATTTCACCAAAATCCGATAACCCATACCTGAGATACAGGCTGAACAGACAAATAATGTCTATTTCCTACAATTTCTAAGTCAAAAAAGGGGGATAACTCTAAAAAGGAGAATGTGAGAAATATCGTTGAATCCTTTTTTTAAAGCTTATATCATAAGCAGTGTTCATGGCAAATTTTATTGCAACAGAACATTCAATACCCGAGATACAAGCTGAACAGACAAAATTTGGCTCGGACGGACACAATTTCTAAGTGAACAAGTAATAAATAAAAAAAATAATAAAAAAAAAAAATAACTAGTGTGGGCATACCTATGACCAACAAATATTATAAAAAATAATAATTTACTTAAGTTATGAATACTTCCGGATGGACTCACACACGGACGGACAGACAGACGCATGTAATCCAGTATACCCCCATTTTCTTCGAAAGTGGGGGTATAATTATAAGCCATAATTACAGCTATGTTTACAACCCTATCAACATTAAATGATGAGCGTTGGTAGAGGGGCTTCCAGTCATCATTTATGTGAAGTATCAAAAAATTTGGCTTGGCAGTTTCAGAGGAGAGTATATTTTTGAAAATCCACATAATCAAAGAATGCCTCTGGTGGCCATGTTTTTCAAATCACGGAAACAAAATGAGGATCTCCCATAGACCATCCCTACCAAGTTTGATTCATGACAGCTCAGTACTTCAAGAGAAGATGAAAATGTGATTTCCCATAGGTTTTCTATAGTAACGATAAGCTGCAAATTGAAGCCATGTTTGCAACCCGATCATTTATGTGTTCAAAGCTTCAATACATTTGGCCTGGCAGTTTCCTTCAGAGAAGATTTTTGAAAATCCACCAACCAGAATCAAAGAATGCCCCTGGAAGCCATGTTTTTCATCGCAGGGGACCTGCCAAGTTTGGTTCACACCGGCTTACGGGCTCAGCGGTTACAGAGAAGAAGATGAAAATGTGAAAAGTTTACAGGCGCCGGATGCCAAGTGATGTGAAAAGCTCACTGGCCTTTTAGGTCAGATGAGCTGAGAAGGAACTAGAGGCTCTAAAGAGCCTGTAATCGCTCACCTAGAACTACATATAAAAATGTGATTTCCCATAGGCTTTCCATGGTAACTAACTGAGCTGTAACTGTGGTCAGGATCATTGGTAGATGGTGTCCAAATCCTCATTCCTCAATCATGTGAAGTTTCAAAACATTTGACTTCATAGTTTCAGAGTGGAAGATTTTTGCAAAGTCCATCATTCAGACTCAGAATCAGAGAATGTCTATCGTGGTCATATTTTCCAACCAATGGGAACAAAAAGAGGATTGTTTGTAGAGGGCTTTAGAAACAATTCCTGCAAATTTTGGTTCACATCAGCTCAGTAGTTCCAGAGAAGATGAAAATGTGATTTCCCATAGAGTTTCTATAGTAATTATAAGCTGCAATTGTGGCCATGGTTACAACACGATAAACAATAAATGTGATTCGTTGGTAGAGGGTGTCCCAGTTATCAACCATGCCAAGTTTCAAAACATTTGGTCCTGTGGTTTCAGAGGAGAAGATTTTTGAAAGTTAAAAAATTTATAGTAATTTCTATATTTTTTATACTTACCAATGACCCAGACATAGTTGGTGCTAACTCTTAAAACATAGGGCCAAACACAAATTTTGCCCCCCAATCCCCAAAATTTGCATCTAAAACCAAAGAAAACATGTCCTGAATGGCCCTCCACACTTCACCTCCACTGCGGATGCGCAGTGTCAAGGACGTTCCAAAATTGGTGCCATTAATCATTCTAATAACCAGTGCCTGGTAAGCGCTATGTACTCAGCGGGGAGGCAAGAGTTCCCAACTCCTGGGAGGGCCATCCCCGTCTGGGTCATTGGTAAGTATAAAAAATATAGAAACTACTATAAATTTTTTAACATTTTTATACTGTACCAATGACCCAGACATAGCTGAATAGTAAAAAGGCTGGAGGGCCAAGGACATAGAGCAAAATGGAATACGCTCAAAAATATAAAATAGAGTCATCCCCTGTAGGGAAAAAGAAGTAATAGGCCTTACATGTATCTTTCTTATTTATGATAAATTAGAAAGATACAACACCTTCCAAAATTGAGCTTCATACATCCATGTACTCTATTAATATCCAATATAATCCTTATACTAATAATTTTTAAAGTAAGCCAATAAATAAAGTAAGTCTAGAGAATAGAGACTCTTATACTCCTTAAAAGTGTCTGAGGATTGCATAATAATGTCCGTTGACATATGCAATATTCAAAAGCTATACTTTAAAAACTAAGACTTGAATGAATTTTTAAAACATAAACTTCTCACTAAACAACCATCCCAATAACAGCTCAGAATTACTAACTCCGGAGGAGGTATCCCCTTGTTTTCATAGTAAAACAGGTGACCCAAGGGAACACCCTCCCCCCCCCCCCCCTTTTTCTTGCCCTGGGTCAAATAACCCAGAGCGAAGAGGGCAGCAGAACGGAGACACTGCCGAAACAGACAGCCTACCTAGCTATAGTAGCAACTGTTAAGTGAATGACATTCTGAGCAGTAGATAATAGACCTAACAATAGAGGCCTCCAGAAATGGACTCGATATTTCTGAGATAAAAATTCATGAATGTGGATGGCTGAACGCAATGAGCAGCCTTCAAAAATCTATAATAGCGACACTATTAATGTAAGCCCAAGATGTAGAAGAACTCTTACTTCATGAGCCGAAATCTTAAGCACAACTGCTTAGTCAATGATATACCATAAGCAGTACCGATAGTTAATAGAATCCATTAACAATAGAATGGAGCGTAACGTCTTTCTACTAGGCATCAAAGACAGAAGAAGCTTACGCCCGTAGTAATAAACAGATATCTGTTTATAAATACATAAACTCTAACCGGAAAGAGTAAAGGCCTATGCCCGTACGAAGACGGAAGTACCTTAATAACAATAGGTTCCGGATATTAGGAGCCTAACTCTTATGCCAAAATCCAACCTAAATAGTAAAGGAAGTAGTGATTCCGAAACTACGAAAGTGAAAATCATCCATCGATAGTGCATGAAACTCACTGACTCTTCAGTAAAAGAGAAACCAACAGAATTACTGTCTAAAAGGTCAGAATTTGAAAACTACTGTTTCCAGAGGCTCAAATGATTACTTAGCTAAATAAGAACCGAAGTTAAATTCCATATAGGAATTTAATCTAAAGATTCTAAGTCTATTTATCAAAAAGATACTAACTGACTTAGATAAAGAGACATAAGACTCAATTGTAAACTATCCTAGAGTGCATAGGTATGAGGTAACATAAACCTATAACCTTAATAATAACAGGCTGCAGTAGATCTTGTGAAACAAGTATACTAAAAAATTGCAATGAGTAGTATGGAGGGATCAACAATATGAACATAATGATCCCTACACCAACGACGGAAGAGCCTCCACTTTAGCCGCATAGAATAGCGAAGAAGAGGATCTCCTATAGTAAGAAATCGCATCCAAAGCTCGTTCAGTACAATGCTTACAATGCAATACGGACCACACAACGGAATACATGAAGGTTGCGACCTTGCGGGTTGTGATAAAGGTGACACGATTTACCCAGTGAAAAAAGATCCTCACATTGAGGAAGATTTCACGTTAAGTCCCACAGTAGACAACAGAGTAAAATACCCATGGTCTCTGTGAAGATAGAGATGCTATCAACAGAAATGTATTGTGGTTGTTTATCTTAGCAATACCTGCTGAAACAACAGCGCCGGAGGATACGCGTATCCTATCATTCCGTCCTATAGATCAATAGAGCATTAACAACATTAGCTCAGAGATCCGGACAAGCCAACACATACGTCTGCAATTGATTAGCAAGCTGTGTCGTAAATAAATCATCATTGGGCGCTCCCATAGATAGCAAATCTGATTGAATACTTGTTTGTTGAGAGTCCATTCTGACAGCAACAAGCGACCCCCTAAGTGAACGGGAGTCCGGTAAAACAATCAGACGACCCGGAATATGATGGACCAAAACAGAACTTGGTGTACTATAACCAACAGACGGATTCTTTCCATTAAATTGAATAACGGAAACGAAAGAGTGCCTCCCTGGTTCCGGAGATACGCCACTACTGTCGAATTAACGGACAGGATTTGGGCATGCGTTTCTGAATAATGTTCATGCAATGACATAAAGCAAGCCTAAAAAACATTATTCCGCGGAAGATAATTGGTTGCTAAGAGACTGCGGAACCCAAAGACACTGGCACTTCGAATCCGTTGGGATCAGTATTATATCCCAATCTGTTTGACTGGCAACCGTCATAACAGCAACACTCGGGTCCGGCAACTGCAGTGGCACTCTCTGAGTCAACCACCGAATGTTTGCCCCAGTCTGAATCTCTTGTAACACTAGATAGACAAGAGAACGTGTAATTTGAGCAATTCATGGATTGCCGGAAAGTTGCCGTCGAAGAGAAGCTTCTCCGAGAACGAAGCGACTCTGAGAGAGTTCTTAACCTTACTATCCACGCGCGTGGATGTAGCTAGGGCTGCGTCACATCTAACCAACTCCAATCAGCCACTGAAGGGCGGAGTTATACGTGAACAAACTACTGCCCTCAAAAGAAATTACATTGAGAATAATATCCCGTAAATCTTTTCTTGAAGACGTAATGATAACACCTCACGTATGATAAAGCGTCTAAGTTAAGTCTACTAGACATCATTGTCGTTTCCAACATTGAAGTTGGAAAAGCCATAGACGGCGAAAAAGAATATTTCCAGTCTTTAACCACACCGTCTAGACGCATATGAACTCTCGGTATGCCCTGCACTGCCAAAATAAACTATTCGTATAAATGATAAAACGGCAGAAATGAGCAACGCGGACAAGAAACTAAACTATCATGCTTGGTAGCCGGCTTGTATGCATATATAGCGTCGAAAATAAAACACATGTTGTAATGAAATTATTGGACTGCGTCGGTAAGTCAGGGACAATGTCCCTGAACCGATCGAAAATTCCGAGTCCAATGACGCTATAAGTCTCTTATCCAACATCGCAGCAATGTAGTCCGAAATAACAATCACTGGAAGATAATGCCAGAAGATATGAATGGCAGCTTCCGATACTACGAAAGGGAAAACTCGAAATCTTTCGAATCCCTTTCGCCATCCTGTCGGACCCTATAAAGCGTTCGGTCGTCCGTACCTGATGCAACCGCGGACTGCACCGACCCAGCCCCGTCGGATAATTCCTGATTCGACCAAGAAACTGTCAATTGCTGGGATGCTGCGAAACAACTGTGCTAACTCGGATAGCACGTCCGTCACTGAGGCCTGAGGAGAAGCGGTCCTACAATGCATTGCCGCTGGAAGCTCCGTGATCGTTACCCCCGTGCATACTACCAATATGCGAGCGAACGGAGTGTATAGGCCTTGTGTCCCTTGGCTACCGGATGGCGCGACCTATTCGCCGTGGAATCACTGAATGACGAAACTAATCGGATATTCGAGGTCACGTAACCAATGTGCGGTCGTGTGCCCTGCTGTGAGGATGAGGAAGCATTATGGACAGTCTCTCGGACTGTCAATATAACGGAGCGTCCCGACCGACAAACATATGCTCCGAATGTAAAATATCAGAACCACAACATGCGGTCCCCTATGTTGTTGGACAAGAGAGGGACCTCTCTCGCTCACAGCCCGGACGGACCTGGACAAGCCAGGAACCGGACTAACAGGCTTCCTCCGATCTGTCCTCAATCTGCCGTCACTGGGTGAGTACTAAAGTAATTAAAGTGCTCGCATCACCCAAATCTCCTTCCTAGACCGCAACGGACGAACCCGGCAGCCGAACCATTCGATGAATGCACGCTACACCGAGTGAGCTAGCGAATGTCACTCCGTAGGCGATAGACATATTCCATGAGCACTTATTGCCGCTAGCTCTTCATTAACTATGACGACAGAGGCACACTTTTGAAAGACATCTCCGTAACTTTGCGAACAAGAAACCAGAAATGCTTGGTTATAGCAAGCATATAATAATAATATATATAGCGTTGTTCAATAATTCGAAAGTTTGTGTGACATTATTGGACTATGTCGGAACTGAGGGACGATGTCCCTGAACCGAACCAAAAATTTCTAAGTCCACCGACGCTATCAGTTTCTTATCCGGCATCGCAGCAATCTCGTCCGACGAAAGAAGCTGTAGAAGACCAAGTCAGATGACATACACAACAGCATATGTTGTTCCGAAAGGAAAAGCTCGAAATCCTCCAAATCCCTTTCGGTATCCCGTCGGACCGGATGAAATTTTCGGGCGTCCGTACCCGCTTCTGCGGAGCGTCCCGACCCAGCATCGTCGGATAAAAAATATGCGACAGATTCAGTTGATGCTGGGATGCTGCGATAAACTCTGCTATTTAGGAAAGCACGTCCGTTCCCGAGGCCTGTGCAGTAGCGGTCTTACGATGCATTGCCGCCGGAAGCTCCGTGTACGTTGACTCCCGCACACTTCCTATGCGAACGTCCGGAGTCTGCAGGCCTCGTGTCCCTGGCTACCTGATGGTGTGACCTGGTCGCCGATGATTCTCTGACTGGCGAAGCTGACTGGATATCCATGTCACGTAGCCAAGAGCGGTCGTGTGCGCTACCATGAGAATGAGGAAGCCTTATTGACAGTCTACTCCGGACTGACTATATGTCGGAGCGTCCCGAGCGACGGACGTATGCTCCGAATGCGAAACATTTTGTACCACAACATCTGGGGCCAGATGTTGTTGTACGAGAGAGGGGCCTCTCTCGCTCGCCATCCGGATGGACCAGAACGAGCTATGAACCGGACTAAAAGGCTTCCTCCGTTCTCCCTCCGATCCGCCGTCACTGGGTGTGCATTTGGTTGATTTATAGTGCTCGCATCACCCCAAAATTTCTTCTAGACCGCAACGGACGAACCCGGCTGCCGAACCATTCGGTGAATGGATGCTACACCGGGCGAGCTAGCGGACGTCAAAGGCCGTCGAACCTACTAGGGTCCTCTTAGGCAATTGGCGTATTTACATGAGCACTTTTCCGCTAGCCCTTCATTAATTGTGACGACGGAGGCACACTGTTGGAAGACATCACAGATACATCACCCTAATCTTGATCGTCTGAAATAGAAATTGATAAAGTAGAGTGACCCTGCGGGGAAAGGACCGGAGTGTCCAATTCCCCAATAACATACCGTGACATACGCTTCCCATATTGTCATCGAAATCATACGATACAGAACAGGAGTTAATGCGAGTACACTGACCACATATAGAATGATTATAAAAGTCAGAGGAAGACTTCCTCTTATTACAATTGATCAATATCCTTTCAATGTGAAAAGAAAACAAGTCCTGGTACTCGCACTAACCCCTGGCAATCAAAATACATAATAATAATATGATCCATTAATATAGAAAAAATAATTGAAATCAAAATATTTTGAAAAAATATTTTTTCAGAACAGCCCAAGTTTCTGAAAAGTAACGTTGAGCCCCAATGGATCCCAAGCCTAAGTGTGGACAAAAATTTTAAAAATATTTTAAACAATTTATTCAACACTTACGAACAATAATAATGTATCTAGTTATGATTAAAATAACATCAAGATATTATTATCCAGAAATCCCCCCCTCACACAGAGGGCTGTTGTAAATGTAAACAATGAATGTAAAAACACTAAAATAAGACTCCAGGCACCCAGGCCCGGAATCAGTTACCAAAAATACACTATCTGATGCAAAACAGAGACTTCCAGGGAAGAAACTGCAGAACATCAGATGGTAGATGCAGAACACAACGCCTAACCACCCGTAGGTGAAGACGTAAACATGGGGAAAAGAACAGAATTCATTCTGTTATTCAGCTAAAACTCCCAAGAAAATTTAGTAATAATAATTACAAAAACTATGCCAAAAGCATGGGAGAACAGCAAGGGGGGACTTAAAGGACAGGGAGAGAGGAAAACACTGAAAAAACAGTGTAACTAAATAATCAGAATGACAACAAAATGGCTGCTGCCTCGAAAATAGGTAACTTAACATAATTTCATTAAAAAATTTTAAGTTACAGCCCTGATAATATTCTGTCACACATTTTTCCTCTCCTCCTTCTCTATCCTCCTTAGAATCACCATTTCACTAATATTTATGTGTCTGGAATCATTTAAACTGAGATTTACAAGCACAAAGATCAGTCAGATGTTAACTGATGAAGGGCCAAACTTAGAATGATTAATGGCGCCAATTTCAGAACGTCCTTGACACTGCATATGCGCAGTGGAGGTGAAGTGTGGAGGGCCTTTCAGGACATGTTTTCTTTGGTTTTAGATGCAAATTTTGGGGATTGGGGGGCAAAATTTGTGTTTGGCCCTATGTTTTAAGAGTTAGCACCAGCTATGTCTGGGTCATTGGTACAGTATAAAAATATTCACCAATCGGAATAAAAAAATGCTTATGGCAGCCATGTTTTTCAATGCACGGTAACAAAAATGAGGAGCAGAATGCGTAGAAGACCTCCCATAAAATCTCTGCGAGGTTTGGTTCACGTTGGCTCAGAAGTTCCAGAAAAGAAAAATGAAAATGTGATTTCCCATAGGGTTTCTATAGTAACTATAAGCCACAATTGTGGCCATGTTTACAACCCAATCAACATTAAATGAGGATCGTAGGTAGAGGGGTCCCAGTTATCAACCATGCAAAGTTTCAAAACATCTGACCCTGTGGTTTCAGAGGAGAAGATTTATCAAAATCCACCAATCAAAATCAAAGAATGCCTCTGGCTGCCATGTTTTCAAATGCATGGAAACAAAATGAGAACTGTTTATAGAGGACCTCCCATAGACTATCCCTGCTAGGTTTGTTTTCATGTCGCCTCAGTAGTTCCAGAGAAGAAGATGAAAGTTAAAAAATTTATAGTAATTTATATATTTTTTATACTTACAGGTTTTTTTTTGACCGACGAGAGGGGCCGAATATCGGCCCCATTCCCAATCGAAAATAGTCACTTTTTTTTCCCAATTTGCTCCCCAAAATTCCCAATTCACGGCAGTTGAGAATTTATTTCTGTGTGACCAGTCAATTATTTTTAAGTGACCAGCACCGAATAATATTTGCCAGTGGACTTCGCAGTGTGAATTGTTTCAGTACGAAGGGTATTCACTTGTGTTGTTTTGAAACCATTTGACAGTGTCAAGGAGCGTCCTTGACAGTGTGTTCCTAGAATCAGCACTCTAAATTAGCTCCCTTGATGTGCATAGAATCACAACTGAATGACGCGACTCGCAGTGCGTGAGTCAAAGTGACAAAATGCATCGCTGTCAACCATAACGGCTCACGAATGGTACCTAAATTTTGTTACAGGCGAGTTCCGTGCTTCTTAAAGCACGGTACCAATTTTTAGGTTCAGCTCACGTCTGAAATCCTGTCTGGTAACCTGTATTTTATTCAAACCGTTCCCCAGGTCTGATACTCCTGCTGACTGATGTCATGAAACCTGAATAGACTTTCGTCCCCAGAACGAACCGTCCACAATTATTTTACCCAAACCGTCCACCAAGCCAAGTGACTGAACTTGGCTTGCTTAGGTGAGGACTTATGTATGTGGGTGATCATTAACCAATCCTTTTTCATCACTAGGATTGATTAATCACCAGTACAATTTAATAATTCTAAGCAGCCAGTGGGTAAATACAATTATACAACAGGTTTTCATTGATTAATAGACTGATTTCTCACAAGGATATGCTAGTAAGTTTATTTATTTCTTGTTGATAGTCGCTCAGATAAATTCCCACTTGTGGCCTCTGCGATGCTAATTTTCCCAATTGGAAAGGCCCCTGGACCCTTTCCCAAAAAGGGTAGAAAAATCCCTGACTTACCAATGACCCAGACATAGCTGGTGCTAACTCTTAAAAATCTAGGGCCAAACACAAATTTTGCCCCCCAATCCCCAAAATTTGCATCTAAAACCAAAAGAAATCATGTCCTGAAGGACCTCCATACTTTGCCCTTACTGCGCATGCGCAGTGTCAAGGACATTCCGAAATTGGCGCCAATCATCATTCTTACCGGCAGTGCCTGGTCAGCGCTATGTACTCAGCGGGGAGGTATGAGTTCCCAACTCCTGGGAGGGCCATCCCCGTCTGGGTCATTGGTAAGTATAAAAAATATATAAATTACTATAAATTTTTTAACATTTTTATACTGTACCAATGACCCAGAAATAGCTGAATAGTAAAAAGGCTGGAGGGCCTAGGACATAGAGGAAAATCCAATAAGCTCAACTATATAACATAGAGTGAACCCCTCAAGGAGAAAAGGAGTATTAGGCTTTACATATATCTTTCTTATTTAAAGATAAATTAGAAAGATACAATACCCTTCATAATTGAGCACAATAACATTCATGTTCTCTATTAACATCCAGTATAACCCTTTATACTAATTATTTTTAAAGTAAGCCATTAAATAAAGTTAGTCCAGAGAATTGAGACTCTTTATATTCTTTAAAAGTGTCCGAGGATTGTATATTAACGCCCGTTTGACACTTGACATTTACAAATGCTTCACACCGAGCTACACTTTAAAAATATGACATGAATGAATTTTTAACATTAATATTACACTTTAAAACCATCCCGGAAACGACTCAGAAATACTGACTTCAGAGGAGGCATTCCCTTGCTTTTCACTATAAAGCAGGTGACCTAAGGGAACATCCTCTCCCCCACCCCCTTCCCCTTGCCCTGGGTCAAATAGCCCAGAGCGAAGAGGGCAGCAGGACGGAGTCACTGCCGGAACAGAAAGCCTACATAACTATAGTTGCAACTGTTTAGTGGACGACATTCTGAGCAACAGATAACGGACCTAAACAATGCAGGTCTCCAGAAATGGACTCAATATTTCTGAGATAAAAATTCGTGAATTAGGATGGCTGAGACCAATAAGCAGCCTTCATTAAATCTGTAATAGCCACACTATTTGCGTAAGCCCAAGATGTAGAAAGAGCTCTTACTTCATGAGCCGAAATCTTAAGCACAGACTGCTGGAAAGAAGATAAATTTTCATAAGCAGTACGGATAGTTAATTGAATCCATCTAGCAATAGAATGGACCGAAATGTCCTTTCTATTAGGCATCAGAGACAGAAAGAAACGTTTTCGTCCCTTTCTGATAAACTGAGATCTCTGTTTATAAATACGTAAAGCTCTAACAGGACAGAGTAAAGGCCTACGCCCGTCTGAAGACGGAAGAGCCTTAATAACAATAGGTTCCGGATATTTATTAGGAGCCTGATTCTTAGCTAAAAAATCCAACATTAGTAGTGAAGGTGATAGTGTTCCCGACACTACGATAGTGAGAATCGTCCACCGATAGTGCATGAAGCTCACTGACTCTTCTAGCAGAAGAGAAAGCTAAGAGAAAAGCTGTCTTATAAGACAAGAATTTAAAATCTACTGTCCCAAGAGGCTCAAATGGCTTTTCCTTTAGTTTAAGAAGAACCCAAGCTAAATTCCACTTAGGAATTAATCTAAGAGTTCTGGGTCTATTTATCGAGAAGTTTCTAACTAACTTAGATAAAGAGACATTAGATCCAATTTGTAAACTATCATGGTGTGCATAGGTATCAGATAACATAGACCTATAACCCTTAATAGTAACAGGCTGCAGTTTGATTTCGTCAAACAAGTATACTAGAAAGTTTGCAATGTCTGGTATGGAGGGATCAAAAATATCAACAGAATGATCCCTACACCAACGACGAAAAACCTTCCACTTAGCCGCATAGTTTAGCGAAGAGGAGGTCCTCCTACAGTTAGAAATCGCGTCCACTGCTCGTCCTGTAAAGTGCTTACCATGCAAGAAGGACCACACAACGGAAAAACGTGAAGGTTGAGACCTTGCGGGTTGTGATGAAGTTGACGCGGTTTCCCCTGCGAAAGAAGATCCTCCCGTGGAGGAAGCTTTCGTGGTAGATCCCACAACAGACACCTGAGTAGATTTATCCACGGTCTCTGTGGAGACAGAGATGCTACCAACAGAATCTTGCATTGAGATTGTTTTATCTTTAGCAATACTTGCTGAATCAACGGCGCTGGAGGATACGCATATCCTATCATTCCGTCCCATGAGATCGATAGAGCGTCTACTGCAAATGCTCTTGGATCCGGGCACGGTGACACATACGTCTGCAACTGATTGTTGAGATGTGTCGCAAATAAATCTATCATTGGCCGTTCCCACTGGTAGCAAATCTGATTGAATACTTGTTTGTTGAGAGTCCACTCCGACGGCAACAAGCGACCCTTCTGTGAAAGGGAGTCTGCTAGTACATTCAGACGACCCGGTATATGACGGACCGAAAGTAGAACTTGATGTTCTAGAGCAAACAGAAGGATTCTTTCCGTTAGATTGAATAACGGAACGGAATGAGTGCCTCCCTGGTTCCGTATATACGCCACTACTGTCGTATTGTCGGACAGGATTTGGACATGAGCTTTGTGAATAATGTCCATCCAATGACATAACACAAGCCAAATTGACATCATTTCCTTGATGTTTATGTGCTTGCTTAGGAACTGTGGATCCCAAAGACCCTGGCATCTCGAATCCATTGGGATCAATGATGCACCCCAACCTGTTTGACTGGCATCCGTCATAATCGTAAAACTCGGATCCGGCAACTGCAGCGGAACTCCCTGAGTTAACCACTGAATGTTTGCCCAAGTCTGAATCTCTTGTTTCACTTGATCTGACAAGAGAACGTCTATGTCGAGCGAATGAATCTTCACACTCCAATTCTGAGTCAAGAAAATTTGGAGAGGACGAATGCGTAACCGCCCTATCGGAATGAGATCCGCAGCGGCTCCGCACAGACCTATCAGTCTCATGAACTCCCTCGCTGTGACTTTGTCTGCATGAAGACAATAGCGAGCGTAACAACTGACTAATTTTGCTCTGGTTAACGGCAGACGAACAAGATTGTTGTGCGTCTCGAAGCTCATTCCCAGATGAGTGAATGACTTGGACGGCACCAGATCCGACTTCTCCTCGTTTATAACAAAACCGAGACATCGGAGCAATAGAAGCAGATTCTGCACATTGTTCTGAAGCGTTAACTCGTTGCAGTACCTCTGAAGAATGTCGTCCAGGTAGGCTGACGTTACCGCAGACGAATGAGCTCGGAAATACATCATTACCGAGTTCATTACCCGAGTGAAAGCCCAGGGTGCTAGGTTCAATCCTAAGCACATCGCCCGGAATTGATACACCACTCCGAGGACTGCGAAGCGCAGATACTTTCTGAATGTCGGATGTACCATGACATGAAAGTACGCATCCTTGAGATCTATGCTTGTAGCATAATCGTTCACCCGAATACTCGCTCTGACCGATTGAATCGCCTCGGAGCGATGATCAGCTTGTTTATCCAGCTCAAATCTATGACTGGACGGAACGAGCCGTCTGGTTTCGGAACCAGAAACAGATGGCTGTAGAATCCCGGTGTTTCCTGGTCTTCTACGACCTCTACCACGTTCTTCATTAAAAGAGACTGCACCTCCGATAACAGAGCGTCTCTTTTCTGCGGATTTGACGGAACTTGAGTCCATTTTGGACTTCGAGTTAATGGAGGCTTTCGTTTGAAGGATATTCTTAGACCTTCCGAAATCATCCCTCTCACCCAAGGGTCGTCCGTAATCGACGCCCACTCTTCTGAAAAACTTGACAACCTTCCGCCAACCGGAACACGATAGAGGTTGAAGCCATCACCTCCTGGACCTGCGAGGCCTGCGGGAGGAGAAACCACGTCCTCCATGACCCGCACCTCATCACGTCGACCTCGGGGCGTCCGACCGATTGTCCCCGCCCGAAGGACGTCCCGCACGTGAGTCGCTGCCTTGACGGTCTCTTGAATAAGACCAAGAGGATGCACCGGAACCTCTATAGGAACCTCTCTTGGGCGCATTAGTCCCAGAAGTGCCTGTCTTACTCTTATCTGCCGTATCTGACTTTTTGGAAGCGGATTTAAACAGCAGAGAATCTGAAGCTTTCTTAGTAATTTTATCGTAGATTGCAGAAAGCTTGCCGTCGAAGAGAAGTTCTCCGGAGACCGAAGCGACTCTGAGAGAGTTCTTCACCTTACTATCCTCGCGTGTGGATGTAGCTAGGGCTGCGTCACGTTTAACCAACTCCAGGTTTGCCACTGAGAGGGCGGAGTTATACGTGGAATAAGCTACTGCCCTTGAAAGAAGTCTTAAAGAGGATTGTATATCCTGGAATTCTTTCCCTTGAAGACGCAGTGATAACGCCTTTGTAAGGTGGTCTGCGTAAGATAAAGCGTCTAAACTGGCTCTATTAGACGTAATAGTCGTATCCAACACCGCGGCTGGAATGGACGTAGACGACGGTAATGACAATTCTAAGTCTTCCGCCTCGTCGTCCATACGCAGAGGAACTCTCGGAATACCCTGTCCTGCTGTATCGAATTTATTCCTTGCATTAATGAAAGGCTGGTTAAGAGCATTGGAGGACAAGAAACCAGCTTTGCCTGTTTTGGAAGCAAGCTTGAATATAGCGTCGTTCAATAATTCAAATGTCCTTGTGACATTATTGGACTGAGATGGAAACTCAGGGACGATGTCTCTGAACCGCTCGAAAAATTCAGTGTCCAATGACGCTATCAGTCTCTTGTCCGGTACCGCAGCAGTCTGGCCCGACGGAACAACCTGAGGAAGGAAGTGCCGGATGAAATCCACGGCAGCTATATGTTGTTCCGAAAGGGATAGCTCCAAGTCATCCGTATCCCTTTCGCCATCCGGTCGGACCTCATGATGCTCCCGGTCGTCCGCACCCGATGCTTCGGCGGAGCGTACCGACCCAGCGCCGTCGGATAATTCCCGATCCGACACGATTCTGTCGATTGCTGGGATGCGGCGATAATTTGTGCTATCTGAGCTAGCACGTCCATCATCGAGGCCTGCGGAGTAGCGGTCTTTCGCTGCTTAGCCGCGGAAGCTCCGCATCAACTGACTCCCGCATACTCTTCCTATGCGAACGTCCGGAGTCTACCGGCCTAGTGTCCCTGGCTACCGGATGGCGTGACCTGGTCGCCGAAGAATCCCTGATCGGCGAAGCTGGTAGAATATCCCCGGTCACGTAGCCATGGTGCGGTCGTGTGCGCTGGTGAGAGGATGAGGAAGCCTGAGCAGTCTCCGCGGACTGCCTATACAACAGAGCGTCCCGAGCGACGGACGTGTGCTCTGCTTGCGACACATTTTGTACCACAACATCAGGTCCCTGATGTTGTTGTACGAGAGAGAGGCCTCTCTCGCTCGCGGCCCGGCTGGACCTGGACGAGCTAGGAACCGGACTAGAAGGCTTCCTCCGATCTCTCCTATTATCCGCCGACACTGGGTATGCACCTTGTATGTTTATAGTGCTCGCATCACCCAACATTTCCTCCTGGACCGAAACGTACGAACCCGGCTGCCGAACCATTCGGTGAATGGACGCTACACCGGGACGAGCTAGCGGACGACAGCGCCGTCGATCCTACTCGGGACCTCTTAGGCAACTGTCGTATCTCCATGAGCAATTTTGCCGCTAGCTCTGCATTCAATTGTGACGACGGAAGCGCACTCTTGGAAGATAACATGGAAACACCACCCTGTTCTTGTTCCTCTGAAATAGAAACTGATAGACAAGAGTGACCCTGCGGAGAAAGGACCGGCATAGCCCTTTCTCCACTACCAACATACCGTAACACACGTTTCCAATGTTTGTCATCCCAATATTGACATATTGAACAGGAGTTAGTGCGAGTACACTGACTACAATTAATACAATGATCATGAAAGTCAGAGGAAGATTTCTTCCTATTACAATTTGAACAATGTCCTTTCATTGTGAAAAGACAACAGCAAGTCCTAGTACTCGCACAAACCCCTAAAAACAAAGATACATAATAACATGATCCATTAATATTGAAAAAAGCAATTGAAATTCAAAATAATTTTTGAAAAATATTTTTTCAGCGAAGCCAAAGTTTCTGAAAAGTAACGTTGAGCCCCAATGGATCCCAAGGGTAAGTGTGGTCAAAAATTTTAAAATTATTCTAAATAATTAATGCAACACTTACGGATAATAATAATGTATCTTGTAATGAGATAAACTACTCCAAAGGCAAAAAGCCCCCCTCAAAAGAGACTGTTGCCAATGTAAACAAGAAGTGTATAAACACCAGAAAACATGACTCCAGGCACTGACAATACTGGCCTGAAATCAATTATCAACAATACACACTATCTGATGCAAAACAGAGACTTCCAGAGAAGAATCTGCAGAACATCAGATGGTAGATGCAGAACACAACGTCTAAACACCCATGGGTGAGAACGTAAACATGGGGAAAATAACAGAATTCATTCTGTAACCAAGCTAATTCTCCCAAGAAATTTTAGAAGTAATCTTACTCAAAAATATGCCAAAAGCATGGGAGAATAGCAAGGGGGGACTTACAGGATAAGGAGAGAGGAAACACTGAATAAGCAGTGCAACTTCATAGCAAGAATGACAACAACAGGCCCATGCCTCGAAAATAGGCAACTTAACATAATTTCATTACAAAATTTCAAGTTACAGCCCTGAATATTTTCTGTCACTCCTTTTTCCTCTCCACCTTCTCTATCCTCCTTAGAATCACCATTTCTCCAATATTTATGTGTCTGGCATCATTTAAACTGAGATTTACAAGCACAAAGAGCAGTGAGATGTTAACTGATGAAGGGCCAAACAAAGAATGATGATTGGTGCCAATTTCGGAACGTCCTTGACACTGCGCATGCGCAGTAAGGGCAAAGTATGGAGGTCCTTCAGGACATGATTTCTTTTGCTTTTAGATGCAAATTTTGGGGATTGGGGGGCAAAATTTGTGTTTGGCCCTAGATTTTTAAGAGTTAGCACCAGCTATGTCTGGGTCATTGGTACAGTATAAAAATATATGATTTATCATAGGGTTTCTATGGTAACTGTAAGCAGCAATTGTGGCTATGTTTACAAGCCAATCAAAATTAAAAGAGGATTGTTGGTAGAGGGGGTCCCAGTCATCATTTATGTGAAGTATCAAAACATTTGGCCTGGCAGTTTCTTCAGAGAAGATTTTTGAAAATCCACCAGAATCAAAGAATGCCTCTGGAGGCCATGTTTACAACTCATGGGAACAAAATGAGGATCGTTTGTCGAGGACCTCCCATAGACCATCCCTGCCAAGTTTGCATCACGTCCACTCAGTAGTTCCAGAGAAGAAGATGAAAATGTGATTTTCCATAGGGTTTCTGTAGTAACTGTAAGCTGCAATTGCAGTCAGGTTTGTAACCCGATCAACATTAAATGAGGATCGTTGGTAGAGGGGGTCCCAGTCATCATTTATATGAAGTTTCAAAACATTTGGCCTGGCAGTTTCAGAGATTTTGAAAATCCACCAACCAGAATCAAAGAATGCCTCTGGCAGCCATGTTTTTCATCCGACGGGAACAAAATGAAGATTGTTTGTGGAGGACCTCCCATAGACCATTCCTGCCAAGTTTGGTTCAGGCTGGCTCAGCTGTTACAGAGAAGATGAAAATATGAAAAGTTTACAGACGACGGATATCGGACGACACCAAATGATGAGAAAAGCTCACCTGGCCAAAAGCCAGGTGAGCTAACAAGAAATTATCCGTCGAGTGCTCTAGTTATCTCAGTTTTTAAAAGGCTTCTGCATCACTTGGATCACTGTCTGGTTTGTCATGTACATGTATGGGAGCTTCTTGGTCCCACGTAATTTTTTAGCTCAACTTGATGAAGTCAAGATAAACTATGGCCATTATGCATGCGGAAGTATGTGAGTCTATTCACATTTTCTTTACCACAGGCTACACCCCCGTAGTTCTTGTCTGATCATCATGAATTTCATATGCGGGCCTAGTTCAGCAATCCGAACGTAGTGGCTACCCCTCTACGTTTAGATTCTTACCATTCAATCCTATAAAAAAAGTTAAGTTTTTATGGGAACTCAACTCGAAATTAGGAATATATATCAAGCTTTCGCTCTTATTACCAACTGCAATCGATAGTACACGTATTTCCTTACATTTGTGAAGAGTTTATTGATCCAAACGAATACCACCCAAATTGTCCCCTGGCCAAACCATCCCCCGATATTTTACCCAAACCATCCCCTAGATTTTTTTTTTCATTTTTTCCCCCTTTATATCTTTTCATTGTTTTTTTATAAATCAAAGTAGGTGTGTTTTTGCATCTACTTTAATTTTTTTAAGTTAAGTTGAAAGGGACAATGTAATAAACAAGAGGCCTCAAGGGGCCTTAAATTTCTCACCTGACAAAGTAGTTCAAAGGATCATTTTTAGGTCACATTCAGCTAGTCATGGCTTATCAATGTGGTCTGGAAAAAATGTCCGATTGCCAAAATGTTAAATATTATTTAATAAAACACTCCCTTAGAATACATAAGCTGTATGCCGCCTCTTATATACCATTTCCAAATATTCAGGATATGTTGGATTATACTTATACAATATAGATAAGTCAGTAAGTGAATCTTGTTTTCATACATTTTGTCCACTGATCATTAGACATTTTGTCCAAAACTATCGGACATTTTGTCTAAAAAGATCGGACATTCTGTCCAGCCATCGGAAATTTTGACAATCGGACATTTTGGCGATCGGACATTTTGTCTAGTAATCTTTTCCTCTGCAAAAGTTGTGACTTGTGTGGTGAAATTTATTCAGAGAAGACACAAAAGACCTTTTGTGTCCAATAAATACATACAAAGTGAGAAAATAGATCGTCAGTGGACGCCAAAGAGTGTGATTCTTTATAGACACAAGCGACCTTTTACTGACAAAATTGCGACAGTCAAACGATATAATTTTATTAAATAAACAGAAGCTTTATCTGAAGATTTCTGCTGCAATAATGAGTGTCAGACACCTGTCTGTCAATAACAAAAAACAGAATTTCGATAACTTATTTTATTTGAGAGAAATAAACGAATATTTGAAAAGTGGCCCCTCATAGTACACTGAATGACTGTACTAGTGTTGAAACGACTAGGGTATTTCGTAGTCGACTAGTCGATAGCCATTAGTCGAATACTAGTCGGCACCTAATATAAGGTTAGAACACAGGGGTTTTTTTAGACCGACGAGAGGGGCCGAATATCGGCCCCATTCCCAATTTTCGATTGGGAATGGGGCCGAATATCGGCCCCATTCCCAATCGAAAATAGTTACTTTTTTCCCCCAATTTGCTCCCCAAAATTCCCAATTCACTGTAGTTGGGAATTCATTTCTGTGTGACCAGTCAATTATTTTTAAGTGACAAGGACTGAATATTTGGCAGTGGGATTCACAGTGTGATTTGTTTCAGTGCAAAGGGTATTCATTTGTGTTGTTTTGAAACCATGTTAACAATGTCATGGAGCGTCCTTGACCATGTTCTCCCAGATGTCGGCTCTAAATTAGTTCCCTTGATGTGCAACAATGATAAATGATCGACTCACAGTGGAGTAAGTCAAAGTGACAAAATGCATCATTACCCTGTGTTACCAAGCATAACTGCTCACAAATGGTACCTAAATTTCAATACTGACGGATTCTGTGCTTCTCAAAGCATGTTGCCGATTTTTAGGTTCCGTTCACGTCTGAAATCCTGTCTGATAACCTGTATTTTACCCAAACCGTACTCCAGGTCTGATAGTGATACTCCTGCTGATTGAGGTCAAGAAACCTGAATCGTCCCCAGAACGAACCGTCCCCAATTATTTTAACCAAACCGCCCCCAGGTCTGATGCTCCTGCTGACTGAACTCGGCTTGCTGAGGTGGGGACTTATGTATGTGCTTGATCAGAGACCGAAACATCTCAAAAGGCCAAAATGTCTCGAGGTCGAAACGTCTTTGGGCACATCCATATCGAACAGTAACATGAAAGTTGGACGATTTGGTGCTTTCATGGTTTTCATTAAAGGAATCCCAACTTCTGGGTCATGACGATGTGTTATGCTCCAAGTGACGAAAAAGCGCACACTACGGCTATAATTTATGCGGAGCTAATAAATTTGCTCCATTGATGAATACTGAATGGTGATTGGTCCAGGGGCACTGACCTCTCAGAGAACACCAGGTTTTTCCAAACAGTAGAAGTGAATAGAATTTGTTCTGAATACATTCACACTGTTACTGAAGCCCACTGCCATAATTCGTCCCTTGTTACCAAATAAAAAATAATTGGCTGTTCACACAGAAATGATTTCTCCACTGGAATGAATTACCAAATTTTGATCGCTCTCTTAGCAGAGCCGAGGCGCGTTGTTGTTGACTCGCAAGAAGTCAACATTGTGGGCACCATGGGGTGCAAGAGCGATAGCGCACCTCAAAATCGAAAGACTGCTACAATGTCATTAAATGCATATATTTTGCAATGTCAGATCTGACCGCATGGCATTAGAAACTCAATCAATACCAGTCTGTCACTCTGTTAAATTATTTCAATTCATGCCATCAGCAAAGTGCATTTTTTCAAGTTTAATTCTCATCCGTACTCGTCTGTCTGCAACTGCTCTTGACTCTGTTGGCGTTTGCTGTCAGTGACCGACCACTGTGTTTATTAATTTACAAAATGTATGTATCTGTGGAAAACGGCGACTGGTCGACTAGGAAATTGCTAATCGATTATCGGCAGAATCCTAGTCACGTCGACTAATTGTTTCAACACCAGACTGTACTGTTTTATAAACTAAAATTTATTTTGCCAAGTGGCAACTGCAATCGATTTTTATTTTTTGCTCGTACTTTTGAATTGAAAAGAGGTATATTATGTAGTTTCATTTGGTTAGTTTTGTGCTTTAGTTACTTTCGTTTGATTTCATTTGGGTAAAACGACGTGCCCGTGGGAATTTGAAAATAAAACAAAATTCTGTTACTTAAAATTATATATCACCTAACAACAAGTTTGTCTTCAACTCGGGTTTATACCTTCCTGCATATTGTTGTCACTTCGACTGTGGACTCACTGCTTCTCGAAATATTATACAGCGATCGTAAATGAAAAGATGCAAGAAATCTTTCAGCAAATCCAACTTTTAAGGGTTTCGAAATTTTACAGAAAAACGAATGCGAAAAATTCCGGAACCGGTCATACTAAGAAGCTCTCAGCATCGGTTCCGAACTCCCAAGTAAAGTCCTAGTGCGTCCCGATAAATTAATACTTAATTAGACTAAGGTATACTTACCTGTAGGATAATTGGGATTATCCTAGCCTTCCTACATAGATATATAGTTCAAAGTGCAGATTCCAACGCATGCGTAGAAAACCCACTTTTAAAAGCTAAACAACTAAAAATAGAAGTCTGTGACCCAATTTCATAGTAATGAAGTGCGAATTCTGAATACAAGAAAAAAGGGTTGGGACAATGTAAACCCAGATAAATCCGGGTGGAATTGAACTATATATCTATGTAGGAAGGCAAGGATAATCCCAATTATCCTACAGGTAAGTATACCTTAGTCTAATTAAGTATTATCCTTCGCCTTCCTTACATAGATATATAGTTCAAAGTGCAGACTTCAAAGCAGAGAGAGACCCAGTCTTATACAGCGTAAAGCTAGAATGGCCAGAGGGAAAACCCACATATATGTACATGTACACTGTAATAAAGAAAAGACGCAATTATCATGCATAGAAGTTAAACCACATACCTCAATTGTTCCCCAAGGATAATACTACTGTACCAAATCCAGGCAGCACAGCTTCACGGTGGTAAAATGTCCGGAATGTAGACTCCTGAGTCCAATTAGCAGCTTTAAGAATATCTGAGGTAGAAAGACCAGCATGTCTGGCTGCTGAAGTTGCTGCGCTTCGAGTAGAATGAGCGCCAAATCCGTGAATGCCAGATTTGCACAAAACAAGTTTGATCCACCGAGCCAGTGTAGTTGAGGTCACAGGTGGATGGGGTTTCAAGTATGAGAGAAACAATGGATTGGTAGCAGCGGAAGAAGAGCGAAAGGCACGAGTTTGTTGTAGATACACTTGCAGAGTTGATTTAACACACAGTTTAGGCTCTGGCGTATATGCTGGAAGAACGATTCTACGTAGTATCCTGCCAGGTCTGGAAGTTTTGGTGCGTTTGTGAATAACAAAAATAGCACAGTCTTCTAAAAAGGATAAATTATTTACATCCAACAGCGCTAACGACTGACCACGGTCAGCAGATACTAATGAAATCAGCATAACAAGTTTTAGTGATAAAATCTTTAGTGACAAATCGTCATTCGGAGGTAGCGATGATAAGTACTTGAGAACAACAGACACATCCCAAGTTATTGCATATTTAGGAATTGGTGGTTTAGAGTGGAAGACGCCTTTCAAAAGACGGGTGATCGTTGGATGCTTGCCAATACAAAAACCATCAACTGGATACAGCATAGAAGATAGACATGAGCGATAAGAATTGATGCAACTGTATGATTTCCCTTGACGAAATTGGTCAGTTAAAAATTCAACAACATGAATTATACATGCTGAAAAGGTATCCACGTTGTGCCGATGACACCAGCCCATCCATAATTTCCAAGCTGACGAGTATTGTTGATTTGTTTTATCGCGCCAGGAGCTGCACAACAAGTCTGAAGCATGTGTCGAAAAACCCTGACTTTGGAATCGATGGCGGATACATTCCAGGCGACTAACTGAAGCGTGTCGGCCAAGGGGTGTACCGACTGTTGACTGTGTGGTAGACATAATAGATCCACAGCAGGGTGAAGTAAGATTGGAACTTGACATGAGAGTCTCAGAGCAACAGGAAACCAAGGCTGAGTTGGCCAGTTCGGAGTGATGAGAATCACTGTCGCTTGATCGTGTTGAATCCTCTGAAGGCATCTGGTGATCAAATTGAAGGGGGGAAATGCATATGAATTTAGGTTTGTCCACGGGAGGGAAAAGGCATCTGTCGTCAAGGCTTCCGGATCCGGTTTCCAAGAAATGAACGTTGGGGTTTGGTGATTCAGACGGCTGGCAAACAAATCGATTTCTGGAGCATAAAACACTTGACTTATGTTCTGAAATACCTGTTGATTGAGCATCCATTCTAAATGGTCCGAGAAGCTTCGGCTTAAAAAGTCGGCGTGGTTGTTGTGAATTCCGGCAATGTGTACTGCTGAGAGATGAATGTGTCGTTTGAGAGCCCACTCCCAAACCTGATGAGCTAAACTGTTGAGGGTGACAGAGTGAGTTCCACCCATATGGTTGATGTAAGATACGGCAGTCTGATTGTCTAATTGCAACTGGATGTGACAATTGTTGAGCTCCCCTGCTAGTGACTGCAGAGCAAAAAGAGCTGCTTTGAGTTCCAAGACGTTGATATGAGCTAAACTCTCTACTGGCGACCACCGTCCGGATGCTGTTTTCAGGGCCATAACTCCTCCCCAGCCCTCTTTTGATGAATCTGAAGATAGTTGATGAGTCACCTCCATAATGTGAATAGGCTTCCCTGGAAGATTGGACAGCCACCACAACAGGTCGTCTCGTGATTTGTCTGACAGATGCATTCTGGCTTTGTACGAGAAGTGATGAAAAAGCGCTGTGGATTTGTCCATCTCCAGATGTCGATAATGTAGACGACCCTGATATACTGCAGGAAAGGCGGAAACCAGAAGGCCTATGATTCGGGCGACGTGTTGAATGGTTGAGCGAGGATGTTCCAACAAATTGTGGATTTCTTGGCAGAGAGTGGTAATTTTCTCCCGAGGAAGGGAAATAGTCATGTCTTTGGTATTGATCAGAAAACCGAGGAAAACAAGTTGTTGTGAAGGTTTCAGCTGGGATTTTTGAAAGTTTATAATGAAGCCGGTACGCTGAAGAAGGTGAATAACTTCGGAAGTTTGATGTTGGCTGGTATCTTGTGTCTGTGCCATGTTCCATCCAAAGAGAGTCGTCGATGTACATGGTTCCTCGGAAACCTCGAGCCCACAGAGAAGAGAGAATTGGTTTGGTTACTTTGGTGAAAATGCGAGGAGCCGATTTCAAGCCGAACGGGAGACATTGAAATTCGAACAGCTGGCCTGTCCAAATGAAGCGCAGATATTTCCGATGAGCATGATGAATCGGTATGCTGAAGTAAGCATCTTTCAGATCGATTGATGTTAAGTAATCGTTTTTTTTTAAAAATTTTGATTGAGGTTTTTGACTCCTCTTGTGGGAGTTGTACATCGGTTGGCGTGTTGAAGTGTGGTTGTGGTTGGTGTGCCAAGCCTTCTGAAAACTCTGATGGGATGATTTGTTGGATTTGAAGGGGGTGCGTTTGCCATTATTGTTGCTGAAAGGTGTGGATGCTGATGAACGAAAGGATCGAAAAGATGCTGTCTTTCCAGAATAAATGATCTTTTTGGTTGCTCTGGCTGTGTCAGGCAGATCCTTACAAGATTTGGACAGATCTGAACCAAATAATTCGTCTGTAATTGGCTGACTTTTCTTGCACAAATCTCGGTAGTCATAACTGAAATTTTATCGGAGACTTCACGACGTCCTTGAGAAATGAGATACGACGAGTGACCGAGGAGAAAACATGCATCTTCAGCTGTGCTTTGTAGCTCATTCAAAATTTCCGAGTCTGGGTGTTCATGTGCCAGCTGCATAATTTTGTCGGTGAGAGACGATACGGCGTAAATTCCAGACACTAAGGAGCCCTGTGATCTTTGCTGCAAATGTTCAGTCTCCTTTGCTGATTTGGGCAAGTTGGTTCAAATACGGTTGTTGACAGTAGGAACAACAACATGCGGAACGTTTTTAGGTCGAGAATAGCGGTCTTTGCATTCTTTCAAAAAGGTGGCATCAACTTCCTGTGTGTTGGTGGCAGGACGACCAGAAATCTTACCGTCAACAAGTGCCTCGGATAATTTCTCAAGTGTTTGCTGCATTTTATCGATACCCAATGTTGTGTAAAGGTACTGAAGCATCTGGTCGCCAACGACCGTGGGCGCAGCCATTTTGTTTTCAGATCTCGTCTGAACTCTCGCTGAAGACGAGACAGCTGTTTGAAATTCCGAATATGACCGAGTGTCACCGGAAACCACCGAACAGGTTGGTGCAGAAAAAGCTGCCACATGCGAATTAGTTTTCGCCGGAATATCAGTCGAGGTTGAACGTGGCATGTCATCAATGACTTCATCGATACATTTACTGATTGTTGCTGAAGGAACAGCGGTCAAATTCCGACCAAATCCCGTTGAAGAACAAAGCGACTGTGACATCGTTGATGTGAGGGTTGATGTTGGTCTCAAGTGCAAACTCAAAGAAGTTGAAATAAACGGCATTGCCGTATCATAAACCGGTACTGAAGACCGAACTGGCTTATATTGAGATGGTATTGGCATTTCATACAGCCTATTGTCCATTGCTACGATGGACGAATTGCCAGTTGAAGAAGGATTGGACCTTGCATGACAAGGTGAACTCCAATCCCTGTCCGTCAAATTCTGGAATGTAATGGTGTCGGTAACAGGAATTGCCAAAATTTGACCAGGTTGAAAAGAATCCGACGAGGGTGGCAGTCCAGGCGACGAAGTAACAATATCCTCAGCCCCCCTCGTTTCCATGAGTTGAGAGCTTGCATCTGGTTGAGACATAGCTGAGAAAGGTCGTAGATACGATGTGTAATTAGGTGAAAAGTAATTAAGAAATAACAGGTGGATTTTCTGTTGAAGCACTGAAATTACTATGAAATTGGGTCGCAGACTTCTATTTTTAGTTGTTTAGCTTTTAAAAGTGGGTTTTCTACGCATGCGTTGGAATCTGCACTTTGAACTATATATCTATGTAAGGAAGGCGAAGGATAATTTAGTACGGTAAGTGATGAATGAATGGATTCGCGCACCGGTTGGGGCAAGCCCATTTCAGTCAGCCCTACTTTGATGTTCTGAATCTGAAGTTTTCCGTAGATCACAACCATGGCAGGAGACAGCTGAGGAGGAAAAGTTGACGGAGAAGGCGTTGGTGTGGATGCTGTTTTTAATATTCGACAAAACATTTCATATGAGCTTGAAGGTTATCATCCCTTTATTACTCGTACGCGACCTCCAGAAGATGACGGTACGGGTGGGGTAGGAGTATTTATAAAGGATAACTTATCCTACAAAGTACATGAAGACTTGTCAATATTTATACCCCATGTCTTTGAATCGGTTTCGTAGAAATAACAACGAAACATAAATGCATTGTTGGAATCATTTATAGACCTAACACTGCTCCTAAAGCCGATCTTGATATGTTTTTAAATACATTATGCGAATTGGTGGATAAAATACACTCTGAAAAGAAAACAACAGTCTACCTTATGGGTGACTTCAACATCGATTTACTTGGTTTTAATCGTCACACTGAAACAAACTCCTTTGTTGATTCCATGTTCTGCGAAGGCCTCATGCCTGTTATCACAAGACCTACAAGAATTACTAACCAATTAGCGACCCTAATTGACCATATATTTCGTAATAATACCCGTAACTATACTTGTGGAATCATAATTACAGATGTGGGCGATCACTTTGTCCCGTTTTACATTGAGGAGATCCATAAAAAACAATATAATGACAGCCGTATACTTAAACGATCCTTTAAACAGGAGAACGTTGATAAATTTAAGGCCCTATTAAATACGTGTGATTTTGCGGACACTTTCACTTCATCATGCCCATCTGAAGCTTATGACTGCTTTCTAGATAACTTTACCAAATCATTTGAAACTGCATTTCCTCTAAAACGCGTGTCTATTCCGACGAAGTTTATTAAGCGTACGCCTAAACCTTGGATGACATCTGGACTGCTCCAATCATCATTATTAAAGAAAAAAATACTTGTGAAAAAACTGAAGTCCCCCACAATCGAAAATGTGGAACAGTACAAAAATTACTGTATAATTTTGAATAGACTCAAACGTGTTTGTAAGGCAGACTATTATAATGCGGCTCTAACAGCCAACAAAAACAACCTTAAAAAAATGTTGGGAAATATTGCGACAAGCAATTTGCAAATCAAATCGTACTGAAGTGTTATCACCAAGTTTTCTTGACGGAGGGGTGGAATATACCAACCACACACATATTGCTCCTTGACTCATTTCAGTATTTGAGGATACCCATGGATACACTTTCACTTCATCTACCACGGGGAATTGTGAGACTTAGTGCCCGAAACATCACACAACGCGAATTTCGCCTTTATTGTGACACTGGGGAATTAGCTCTCATGCTTGGCTTGTGACTGCTGGGGCATCCATCGACTGATGGTTGACCTGGAGAGAGACGAAATACTTCCTGTAAATTGTTAATCACACAACTGGAGTGTCGCTTTCCAGCTATGCACACAAATTTATAGAAGACTTCGCGACTCTCCATCACCTAGGTTTTCCATTGACAACGCGGACTATTTAACAAGCTATCGTTTGGAGCCGGTGAACACCTGTTCCAACATATCAATAGTCTTAGAAAACAGTTCCTTTATATCTAATACGCTATTGAAATTAAACATGTCCGGGTGTCCCGCATTAGAAAGTATACATTTAAACCCAACTCTACAATGTGATTGTGAACAATTAATATAGCGAAAATACACTGCTGACAATAAATGGAGATTAATGTATTATTCATCATAAAACCATACAACTTACAGATTCGCAATAATAAACTATATGCAATTCAATGTGGTGATTAATATTCTGTTTCGTAACATTTCTGTCCACCGTAACTCAAAATTCAAAGACAAAAAAAAACACTTTATATTTTTACGTATCTTACACCGAGTCACCCAACAACAGAACAACCATTCATAACACACTATTAATTGAAAATAGAAGATGTTTTCATTTTTGGAATTCACTTTAAAAAATTTCCGCAATCCAGTATAAGTATTTCCAATAATTAATTGAATCCAGCACCCTATGTAACGACATGTAACTAACTTACCTAAAACATTTTTACAGTCTTAGTCATTATATATTTTCATGTAGCATGTGATATGGCAGTTACCAATTTTTTATAACCAGAAAGTGTGACTAACCCTGTGCACTGCACAGGGTTAGCCACACTTTCTGGTTATAAAAAATGTTCATTTCTTACTGAATAACTAACCCTGTGCACTGTACAGCCTTAGTGTAAATGCCATCTATATCAACTCTTTACCCAATGTAATGGTCAAACACAGCCAGTACTATTCAAACACAGCTCAAGAACCCTCGTTGTGTTTGTTTGTTTGTTGGTGGTTAACGTCACATATTTATGCACCATGGCTAATCGTGACACAACATGGAGATGAAGTCAAGTTTAGTCAATCGTTGACCTACATGTTGCCCATTTTAGAGGACTTTCACCCCAAGCATTGGTGACTGGGTCCTATTTTACTAGTAAAGCGGAACTGGTTTACCACAGTAAACAAGTGCTGCTTACTTCCCGGGGTTTCCACGGGGACCCTCGTTGGGTTTATTTTAGTGAATTCCAAAAATGAAAAGAGATTCTATTTTCAATTAATAGCTTGTTTCAACAGAAACCACTAATGAACCAACAAATACACAAAATGCTCGACTTTTGCGAAACCGACGCACTCCAACAAAATTCAAAGATTATGTGTTGTACTAATTCCATACAAGTACGTGTTATTCTTGTGAGGATTCCAAGTTTTTCTTTTTTTTTGTGCCGTAAATTCATTCCATTAGAGTTTTTTTTAAATGTGGTCAGTGTGTGTCAGAGTATAATAATCCCTTGTAACCACCAACTCTTGAAGAGAGTCAAGATTTGTTTTGTGTAGTTAATTATGGTTATAGTGTCAGAGCATAATAATCCCTTACAACTATAAACTCTTGAAGAGAATTGTGTTCAACTTCACTTAATTATTTGTGGTAACAGTTTCAGGGTATAGTATTCTCAAACTCCGAAAGGTTATTCATATTGGTAGTTTGCTGATTCAGCTTATATTAGTATATTAGTGACAGCTCGCCAAAGTTACTTTTCCACGAGCAATATGTTGTCAGTATAGTTTAACAGAGTTACTTCCCTTTGGCCAAGTTATGTTGTTAGACAAAGAAGTATATGGTAAAACACTGATCCAATAAAGGGGGGTAGGGGGGGGGATGTAGTGTCCTCGTTGACGGGAACAATTTGAGTGAGCACACACTTTCTGATATGCAGTCGAACTCTGGTTCCTGATCGAGGACGTGGTTGAAACTTTGGAGAATAAAGATGTGTTGACAAGATACGACAATTCTGTTATAAATATTAAGGGGTCGTCCAACTTAACTTTGGTCAATTTGTTGACATTTTTCCCAATGCCTCAGAAACAGATAAGAGAAGTAAGGAAAGGCAAATTATAAAATAATAAGTAAAGTGCATAGAAAAGGTACATATAATTTTTTTCAAGAAAAAAGTGAATTTTATGATTTTGAAGAAGATTAATTTGCCAATGGCGTAAGTAACGAATCGGTAAAACCACAAAATAATCGGTAATTCGAACTTTTTCACTCTTTTGAGTTAGAAAATTTTGTTTATAGCTGGTTGATTTGTTACAATTTGTTGGAAAGTGCCTGCTGATACCCTCAAATGTATTGCTACAAAATATTTCTGGTGAAGATTTCGTTCCTATTACTTATCAAGCAATAACCTAATGAATATTCTACATGTATATAAAGCCACCAATCTTATGTTTGACACTTTTATCGGAGCTGTTATGAAGGCTTATGGAACTCAAAATGTTGATTATGGCAGGACTTTTCTATTCACCCATTAATCGATAAATGAAGTGTTATAGCTGAAAGTAAGAAGCATGAAAGGTCCAGAACTTAAAGTCTAAAAAGAATGTTTTGCAATGTAACATGATTTTTGCAGATACACTTATTTGGAGGGTTACCTGTCTATAGTGTTTGGAACATGTGTGGCCAGGATCTTCAAAAAGAAAAAAGAGTTAAACTTTGAGAAAAAAATGCATATGCCTTGAGTGCCGGGGGTAGAGTCATACAAGGAAGAGAGCCCCCCCCCCCCCCCCCGGAATTTTTTTTGTGTCGAATGGAGCTCACTTGTCACTTTTTGGGGATTGCTTTGTGCACCACGTTCTTGAAAAAAATATGTGAGACCCTCTGGATGTGCCCTTCTGATCTCAATATGCCTCCTTGGGGAAAGTACATGCAATAATGGTTATGTAAGGTTGATTTGATGTGTTTTGAATAACAATGTACTTTTAAGTACATTAGATGGTTTATTGCAGTGACATGTTAGTTACCTTATTTCTTCTACAACGGATATCATGAGTGCATTGGTGTCCAAGAGTAAACAAAGCTTTTGTACTTATTGATAAACCAGACAAATTTAACAGTTTAATCACTATCAAATTGATGCATGGGATAAAAGGGGTTACAGTGCAAGGGGTTTGTAAATATATTTATTCAACTACAATGTATGACATTGCAGTGCATTCTACATAGAATATCATAGTTTCTTTCAAAACCACCACAGTGACACATACATCCTTATATTGGGATTCGTGCTCCCGCGTTGTGTCCTTGGGCAAGGCACTTAACCCCGATCGCCTACATGGGGGCACGATGACGCTGTGTACTAAGGCGTACTGCACGTCGATGGTGCGCATGTCTTCAACCAATCTAACCCTGCCTGTGCTGCGGTGCAGAGTTCAGAGTTACGATGTTGGAGAGCTAACAGCTGCTCGTCGTTGCTCGGTGGTTCTCTCCGGCTTCCTCCACCATAAAAAAACTGTCACCGACATGATATGACCCTGGCTGTTAATGTGTCGTTAAACCTTAATAAAAAGAAAAAAAAATCTTTATATTGGGAGACACTCTTTTGTCCTTCCATACTTCTTCTGGTGGACTTCTTCAAGTTGACCTTTGTTGAACTCCCCAAATCAAAACATAAACAAAAGAAAATGTCTGCCTTCAATCAGTGAGCACTCCACTTATAACATTTGGTCTCAATCTTTATTACTTTCATGAATTAGAAAAAGATTTCTTCGAGTATGTACTTCTTGTTTATAGAATACAGCTGTTATTTTATTTTGAGGTATTTAATTTTAAAAATTTTGTTCTCTTACTTATGCCATAGCAGACTTTCAGGTGGTGCTATTTACACATGGCAGCAGTTCCATGGCAAATTTCAGTTCCCACATGTTCTATGTTTCATTCCAAGCATTTTGGTATATAATTTATTGGGGTTATTCATTTTGGGCCTTTTTTAGACTTGAAAGAAAATTGCATGAAATTTGACCAAAGTTAGGTTGGACGTCCCCTTAAATAAATTTAACATCCACAGCATGCGCAAAGAACATTACATGCGAGGCATCACGAGAGTCGATTCATTTTCCAAGATGACAATGCAGGAGAACATAGGGACCATGTCGCTACAGAGTTCCTCCAGGAGCAGAACATCAGTACACTGCTTTGGCCAGCACTAAGTCCAGAGACTTTCACCAGTCGGGGACATCTGGGATATGCTTGGCAGACGCCTACGACAATGCGAACATCCCCCCACCAATATTTAGGTACTCGCCGCTGCACTGCAAGAAAAATGGAATAACACCAGCCAAGCTGATATTGGACATTTGATGAATAGTATGCCACGTCGGATCCGCGCTTGTCTCGCGAACCGAAAAGGATTTGAAAAGGTACTGAGGTCTTGGACTGAATGTGGTAAATTCTCTGACTGACCATCCACGTCTTCTACAGCTCAGTGCGTGGAATGTGTGCTTGTAAGACACTCAACTGTTGCTGAAATCTTTGACATGAAAATATAAATATATTCCTTCATGCGTCTTACTTTTATCAAATATCCCCCTACTTTTTGTAACAGTATATTTATTTATCGATATTTAAGGTCACATATTTCCGCATAATGCATAATAGCTGATCGTGACATGAATATAAAATCAAATCAAGCAAATCATTTATACCCATGTCGCCCATTTTAGAGCTGGCTGGGCCTATTGTACAAGTACAACTAAAACACAGCTTGTTTACTACATTAAACAAGCACTGTTTCACTTTCTAGGGTTCGCACGGGACAACCAGAAGCTGTTTTTTGGGCCATTAGTTTCCGCAGGTCCTTGGAAAGCTTCTCGTGCAAAAACAAAGCTCTGTTCTGTGAAGTCTTAAAAGGTGTCTAGAAATTTTTTGTTTTTAACTTCTGTGGTTCTCTCTACCCCACCGAAATTTTCGTCGGACATCAATGAAGTATTATGACCCAATCATGTACTGCATGACAAATTTGGTTCAAATTAGCCCATTGGTTCTGGAAATAGAAACTTTGGATGGATCTAAAAAGCGCCTTTCTACAGAGAGCCCAAATATTGACCAACTGAGTTCCTTTGAAAAAATTCTGTATCACTAAATATTTCCAAACCAGAAATCAAAGCATGATTTTGAGTGGTTAATGAGATGATTTGTTAAAGAATTTTAGGCTTTTGGATATTGACCTCACTCCAAGAGGCATAGTGACAGTTGGGCGAAAAAACTCAGAAAAAAATACTCCACTAAGATGCTGTTTATCCAAAGGTTCTGAAGAATACTTAGTTGATGGACAATAAGAAAGATGATGACTTGGAATTTTCCCATTGCCAACAGTGTTAAAATGGACATCCCCATACAGCACCCCAAGACAAAATCGATAGCCATGTTTTTACTCCATCTGATTCCACTCGAACTAAGGAAGCTTCATACCAAACAACAATATTGTGATCCAGAATTTCTTTCCATTTTTAACTTCAGGGGCTACCATGGGACAGCAACAGAATTTTTCGGGCATAAAGTGCTTATGACCCAATCATATTACATGCTAAATTTGGTTCAAATCAGCCCATCGGTTCATGAAATTTTAGGTGGATCCCAAAACGGGCATGCTACCACAGAGCCCAAATATTGACCTGCCAACATCTCATTAACATATTTTAATCTCCACCACCAGAGGACGTTTCATACCAAATATCAAGGCATTCTCTCTGGAGGTACGAGAGAATATTTTAAAGGATTTTTAGGCATTAACCCAAGACCCAAGAGGAGAAACAACTTTTGGGGCAAGAATGGGGCACAGGATCTCATCAAGCAGTTCGTCTCCAAATGTTGGGAGGACAGAAGCATGGGAATAGTTAGGTAGTTGGGCACACAGGGGTAACCAAGGCCTTCTCACCCGAGGACCACGACAAATCATCGGCCGGCCAAAGTGTTATTATTCATTATTATACTCACCAAATATACTTTGTACCAAATTAATTTAGATTTGGCCCAAAGATTCTGAAGAATACTTAGTTGATGGAACACAAGATAGATGATGATCTCTGCATTTTCCCATTGCCAACAGCGTTAAAATGGGAACCCACCATACAGCACCCCATGACAAAACTGACAGGAAGTTTGCTGTCCCTGATTCCAATGGTACTAAGGAAACTGCACACTTAAAACAATGTTCTGCTCCGTGCATTTTTTCAAATATAAGCATTTGATTTTTTGTCTTTTTTGGCTCCTGGGGTTCACAATCAAGTACTTATGACCGAATTTTTCCACATGACAAATTTGGTTCAAATCATCCTTTTGGTTATGAAAACTGAAATTTGGAGTGGAGCTCAAAATAGACATCCTCCAGCGGGGAGCAGAAATATTGACCTAAGTTCCTTTCACAAACTATTGAAAGTGTCAGTGACACTGAAGCTCAACTTGACTGTGTAGAGTTTTTTGTTTATTTGTTTATTGGTTTACTTTACAGTATACATAATACAGAAAAAAGTACATTAAACACATTGAAAAATAGTAATAAAAATAATAAATAAATAACAATTGCGTTTGTGAACAAATACAAAAATAATGCATACAGTTGGGAGATGGCACAGCCAGATTGGCTGCCCACCTGTCATCTCCCTGTTAGCTATAGTTTCAGCCTGTGTCAGACCAACAATTGGAAATATAATCTAACAGATAGTTATTTGCATGCACTATGTGTACTTATATATAACTAGTTATCCTGTCGACTTTTCCAATGTTGGCCTATATCGGAAGCTGATGAGTGATGACGAGACAGAGAGCGAAAACTATTAGACAGAAAAAACGAAGTATCTTGTTATTTAGTAGACAGAGGTAAGGAAATCTAGATCCCTTACCCAAGCGGTGGTAACGGCTGACTGATCGTGACCAACTTTGACAGTTTCATCTAGACATCATACTGAGTTATCCCACAAAGCTACAATGAAATCGCTTCATAAATGTGAACTGTAGACTGTGTTTAACAAATCTAGGCCACATGCATGTGCCGCCATCACGGCTGACAGATCCCAGCCAAAATAGAAAATTTTCATCTAGAAATTTATCGAATGATCCTACCATGTTACAATGAAATCCCTTTATAAATGCAACCTATAAACTGTGCTAAAGGAATCTAGGTAACGTACCTCTGCAGCCATCACAGTTGACTGAACCCAAGAAAAATAGGACGTTCTCATCAAGACATTATACAGTGTCATCCTACCAAGTTGCAATGAAATCTCTTCATAAATAAGACCTGTAGACTGTGCAAAAGGTTTTCTGGCCAGTGGAGCCATCACGGTTGACCGATCGTGACCACAATGCGACGTTCTCATCAAGACATGACTCAGACTAACATACTTCCACACGTGTGGTGGCAATGGCTTATCTTGACTTTATCAAGTTACGATAAAAAACAAGAGGCCCTAAGAAGCATGAGGCACTCACCTGACA
This sequence comes from Pictodentalium vernedei, assembly GCA_031216915.1. Taxonomy (NCBI): domain Eukaryota; kingdom Metazoa; phylum Mollusca; class Scaphopoda; order Dentaliida; family Dentaliidae; genus Pictodentalium; species Pictodentalium vernedei. The sequence goes on from CM062294.1 coordinate 109,145,516, forward strand.
AAAGGGTTCAAGGATTTTAAAAAATAATTTGTCCATTTTGATCACTAAATGGAGCAGTGCCAAACATCTCAGATCTCTCACAAGTAACTTACATTATTACAAATACTTCATATGAACATTAATAAGCAATTTCTGCAAAATACAGAATGAAAGTGTCCGTGACACTGTAGCTCAGCTTGTGTAAGACATATACATGTTTTGTATGTGACACAGTAATGACACACATCTAGGTAATGACCTGAAAGGTACATGTAAAGTATTGTAAAGGTCTGTACATAAATACTGACCATAGCCTGTAACAAATGTACAGGTAAAGTATTGTAAAGGTGGATGACAGTTAGATGCCTCTAGCCAGACCCACGTTGAAATGTGCACTTACTGTGTAAAAGTAGCACTGAATAAATCAAAGTTTAAAGTTTGTGTAATTAGCCGCCAGCGGCCATCTCGAAATTTTTAACCGCACCCCAAAACACTCGTTCTCATCCCAAGGTGATAACAAAGATACTCAAGATGGTTCGTGGAGATGGGTTAGTAAATACAGCCTCTAGCCAGAGTCGTATTGACATGTCTACTAACTGTGTATAGGTAGGACTTAATAAATCAAAATTTATCCAACTTGCATAACTGTCACCCAAATTTTAGGACTTAATAAATCAAAGTTTATCCAACTTGCATAACTGTCACCCAAATTTGACTATGTCAAAGTTGAGCTAAAAATGAGGTGGAACAGGTTGAAATGGCTGAAAGCCTATTTGGTAGAAACTTGATCTAAACAAAACTGTACATGAACCCTCTTAGAATGCAACATTCCACATAAGATATTCTCATAACAAGATATTCTAAGTGGCGAGTCTAAATAAGATTTTTTAAAAAAAATTCCTGATATTGCGCTATGATAAAAAATTGGCTTCCAATAAATAACCCAAATTTGAATACAGGGACTTGATTTGAACATCTTGAATTTGATCCCCATTAGGATGTTGTATACCAACCTTCTAAAGATTATGACTGGTGGATCTGAAAAAGAAGAACTCAGGAAATTTGGTTTGAACATTCTGGGATCTTGACCCCAATAAGGATGCTGTCAACCAAATATCAAACTTGATGGTGTCATTTGTGTGCAAAGCACACTATAGTATAATTATCCCCACATTTGCATTCTTGATTATTGGTTAATGCTTGATAGTAACAAAAATGAAAAGGTATTAAATAAAATGTGAAACCTTTATGCACATATTGAGACCCTACCTGAACATTTTAACACATTTTCAATGATTTTAATTAAACCCATCAGGAGCCTTTTGCAGGAAACTGGTTGTCTAATGACTAGGGTGTTGCTACGGGTGTCACAAGGTGCTGAATCAAAAAACCTAAACCATCATGCATATCTAGAAACCCTACCTGAAAATATGAACACACTTTCAACATTTAGATTTAAAATCTCTAGGAGCCTTTTCATGCAAACCGATTATCTGACAACAAAAGTGGCACAACGGAAGCCATATGGGGCCAGATCGAAAATTCTAAACAATTATGCACAATTAGAGAACCTACCTGAACATATGAACACACTTGAAGCATTTTGATTTAAAGCCCCTTCGAGCCTTTTGCCAAAAACCGATTCTCTAACGAGAAGAGTGGTGCTACGAGAGCCAAACAGGGGCTGAATCAACAGTCTGAAACCTTTATGCACATCTAGAGACCCTACTGGAAAATCTAACGATACTTTCAACTTTTTTAACTGAAACCTATAGGAACCTTCTTATGGAAACCGATTCTCTAACGATATAAGTGGTGCTATGGGCGCCACATGGGGCCAAATCAAAATCTGAAACTTATGTACATCAAGATACCCTACCGAAACATATGAACAAACTTTCAACGTTACGAATTAAAAGATCATTTCTAACAGCAACTTTTCTCGACACAAATAAAAGAAAATCAATATCTCGCATTTCCTGGTTGCTCCAAACCACCACACGAAGTTTCCAAGCAATCGGATCATCACTTTGACCTGTGCAGTGTGCCAAAGGAAAATGGCAATGCACAAAAGAGCAAATGTAAAAGTCACTGCTAATGGCAAATTTCCTCATATTGCATTAAATTAATCTTTGGGCTCCAATAGAGAGCCCAAATATTACCCAAGTGGCCCCGAGTTGAATAAACTTGAATCGCCCCCCCCCCCCGCACCCCACCCAAGAGATTTTATATGAAAGTATTCTGACTGGTGGATTTGAAGACGATTTTAAAAGAAATTTCCCCACACTGCATGTAGTTAAAATTTGGGCTACTACAGGAAGCCCAAATATTAACCCAGGGACCCAATATAGGGATGCTGTATACCAAATATGAAAGCATTCTGACTGGTGTATCTGAAGATCTGAATAAGATTATTTTTAATGTAATTTAAATAAATTTCCTCATATTGCACTAAGTTAAACTTTGGGCTGCTATAGAAAGCCCAAATAGTAACCCAAGAACTCGATTTGAACAAACTTGAATGTGAGCCCCCCCCCCCCCCCCCCCTACAACCCCCCCGTTAGAGATGTTGTATACTAGATATGAAAGCATTCTGACTGGTGGATCTGAAGATGATTTTTCAAGAAATTTCCTCTTATTACACTATGTTAAACTTTGGGCCCCAATAGAGAGCCCAAATATTAACCCGGGGGCCCAAGTTGAACACACTCGAATCAGCCCCTCTCCAAAAGACATTTCCTCATATTGCACTAAGATCAAATTTGGGCTCCAGTGGAAAGTCCAAATATCAACCCAGAGATCCAATTTTAAGAAATTTCAATTGGAATTTGCAACCCATTCACGCCCCCCCCCCCACCCCCTTTAGATGTTGTATTCTGAATATAACAGCATTCTAACTGGTGGATTTGAAGAAGATTTTTAAAGAAATTTCCTCATATTGCACTAAGTTAAAATTTGGGCTCCAGTGGAGGGCCGAAATATTAACCCAGGAACCTGAAGAAATGAAGGTGTAACTTTGTAAACAACAAAAAAATTGAATCTGCAGCCACCCTCACCCCAACCAAGAGAAGCTGTATACCAATTACCAAATGTAAATGCATTCTAACTGATGGATCTGAAGATTTTTAAAGAAGTTTCCCCATATTGCACCAAGTTAAAATTCAAGCTCCCACAGGGAGCCAAATTATTAACTCAGGGACTCGATTTGAACAATGTTGAAGCTGACCTCCCTTGAGATAATGTGTACCAAATATCGAAGATTCTAACTGATGGTCCTGGAGAGGATTTAAAAAAAATTCCAATCTATGGGTACTATCAGAGTTAAGCCCCTTGTGGTGCCCCCCCCCCCCCCCCCCCGACGTGGAAACTTTATTTTAACAATCTTGAATTGACATATGAGACATATGATAAGGAACATGCACATGAAATTGTTTCAATTCGGCCTAGTGGTTTATGATAAGTTGATAATGTAAAGTTAACACTGGACGACAGATGGATGGATGGATGGATGGATGGACGACTGACGGAAAGTGATTACTAAAGCTCCTCCTGAGCTTTGCTCAGGTGAGCTAAAAACCTATTAAATATGTTAGGACAACTGTAAAAAATTGGTTCCCCTACCAGGGCAAACTGAAGAGCCAGTGTCTCTGGGGTATACTGGAGTAGATTGCTTCAAAGACTAAATACATGGTATACATAATGTTCCATACCACTTCCTTTAAGAGGCGCTCAGTACCTGCCATCTTCCAGAGGATATTAGCCACAACAGACATCTGTGTACTGGGTTGAACGGCCGTGGTCACTTTAATCAGAAAGCAGGAATTCGTACACGAAAAACTACTTCACGTCTTGGATGTATTATTTATGTTTTTGTATTTTCACACTAGCGAATTCTAGGCTTAACTGTAACAGAATCATAGGCTCTATCAGTTTCTATTTTCTACTATGATATGTAGTACAAGTGATCGCAAGTAACTGTGATGAATTGACAAGTAAAATGGTCTAAGAATTGAAGCCCCAAGCTCGTGTTCACCAAGATGTATATGTTTCAATAAGACCCTACCCATAGCCCAAAATCCACATTATGAAATAATTAAACTTTTTTTCAGTTCATGCGTTTCAGATAAAACGATTGGCTCACACGATTCTGTTTTTTCTTTTCATAACTCAATGAACCGAAAAAAACACAATTAGGTCCGCCCCCAGCCACGCCCCTAAAATACCAGTCTTCGGAGTTGCAACATGGTGTCAAATCAATATAAGTTAGAACACTGGCACGTTCTAAATCTCAAAAAGAAAAATAAATTTATATTACTAATTTATCACCATGAAATTATTTATAAAATATTTAAATGACCGTGGTGGGTCAATTTTTCTTTTTCTTCACAACTGTATTTATTTGACATTTCAATTTTTAGGCACACTTGGTGATCGTCTGCGTTCATCGTTTTACCCAAATCGGTTGTAAACAATGGCTGGGCACGACGAATACGGCAATTTTGACTTTGAATTGAACTAATTTCAAGTCATCTGGCTTTATATCTAACTCCACTTTTACAAACTGTGTTTTTCAGTTCTCGGGAAACGGTCAAAACCAAAATACAATGTAATACCGGTGGCTTACTTCCACCTACCACGGAACGTAACTTTTACGTGAAGTGAACAGTTGAATGAAATTTGAGGGAGGCGTGGGTTATGACGTTTTCTTTGCATTACGTAATTCATTGGTCAATAAAAAATTTAATGACATAAGAAGTGCATTTGACTTGGAAAGTGTGTCAATTGCTACCTGCATTTCAATAATATGCGCCCTCTTTTATGCCAGAAAAATAATATGTCTACCAGTTTTAGTTTTTAAGTCTTTGTTCGCTGAAGTAGAGGACGACTAACACTATTTATTTATTTGGGTCGTCGCGAACGTTTAATTATAAGGAATGATCGGTTCTTTATGTCTATTTCTCGAGTTATGAACCCCCCAAAAACAAAGTCCAAACATCGCGTAAATGGCTACGCCCATTTACAGAGTTTGGACTTTGTTTTTTGGGGCTTTTTTTTTTTTTTTGTTGTTTTTTTTTTTTTGGGGGGGGGGGGGGTCATAACTCAAGAAATGGACAAAAAGAAAAGATCATTCCTTAAATGAACAAGGTAACTTCAATAAACAAGTTAACTTTAACCCATTGAACACTGGTAGTATCTTCCATGTCAGCAATTAAAAGAGTCCATATTTATTATTTGGGGTTAGACCAATTAATATTTTCAACGTGCATCCTTACAGCTGCACGTTGAAAATATTGATTGTTCTACACCATGCATTTAAATTGTAGCCATCCTCCTTAAGAACATTTTGACGTAGCTTATGTCCGCGCCAGAAAAATGGCTCTGGTGTTCAAAGGGTTAACAATAACAAATTTAGTGAACAAACCTCTTGTGTATCCCATGATGTCACTGGACAACAGATAACCAGTAACTTAGAAAAAGGTTGAGGTTACTACCTCTCAGTTCAATTCATGAACAAGTTCATGATTTGATCTCAGATGGAGTAACCATGGCTTTTTAGCTGTGACGAGCAGCTCAAAATGTGGCAATGTCGGTCTGTCTGTCAGTCTGTCTGTCTATCACTAACAAGTTTTAAAAACACCATAACTCCTAAAATACTTGATGGAATGACACCATACTTGGTATGCAAGTGTATCTTCATGTTGTCTACACCCTCTCAATAGTGCATGTCATTCGGATGATTTCTGTCACGTTTATGGACTTGTCACCAACGAGTTTTCTGTCACCAACGCGTTTTTTGTCACCAACGACTTTTAAAACATCGTTGGCATTGCACGAATCGTCGCAGCCTCAACAGTGCATCTTGTTATAAGTGGGTTGTGAGTGTACATGTACATTCATAGAATATCACAGGTCTTGAAAAATATGATTTTGTAGGCAGTATACAATATCTCCTCCCATTGTTATCATCTTTTCAAATATTTTGGAGTCATAAACACAGAAACAAGACGCACTGTCACAGTGCCGAATCTGCGGCGATTCGTGCAACGACTTTGTTCTGCTTCAGGCCTGTGAAGCCATGACGCTTGACCGATTGCAACTAAAAGGGGACGCCCTCATCTCGACATTATACCATATAGTCATTCTACTAGGTTACAATGAAATCCCCTCACAAATACGACCTGTAGTCTGTACTAAAGTTTTTGGGGTTTTGGGCTCGGGAAGCCATCATGGTTGAATGATTACGACCAAATGGCTACATTGTCATCTGGGCATCATCTGGAGTGATCCTACAAAGTTACGATGAAATCCTTTCATAAATATGACCTGTAGACTGTGCTCAAGGTTTTCAGTCTTCAGGCCCCTGAAGCAGTCACAGTTGACCAGTCACGACCAAAAGGGGATGTCACCATCTAGGCATTATATGGAGTCAACTTCACAAGTTACACTGAAATCCTTCCATAAATACGACCTGTAGAGTATGCTAAAGGTTTTTGGGTTTTGGGCTCGGGCCGCCATGAAGGCCAAATGGTCGCGACCAAAAGGGTCGTTCTGGTCTAGACATTATTTGGAGTCATCCTACCATGTTACAATGAAATTCTTTCATAAATATGACCTGTAGACTGTTCTAAAGGTTTTTGGGCTTCGGGCCCCTGTAACTGCCACAATTGCCCAATCACGTCCACATCTAGACATTATATGAAGTCAACCTACCAAGTTACAATGAAATCCCTTCATAAATGTGACCTGTGGACTGTGCTCAAGGTTTTCGAGCTTCGGGCCCCTGTAGCTGTCACAGTTGACCAATCACGACCAAAAGGAGATGTCATCATCTAGGCATTATATGGAGTCAACCTAACAAGTTACAATGAAATCCTTCCATAAATACAGCCCATAGATAAAGGTTTTATGGAGTTAAATAAAAAAAAAATCTGCATGAAGTCACTCAAAATACTTCAAAATGAATTTTGGAGCAAAAGAAAAATAATGCCTAATTGGCAGGGCAAAAACTTTAACAATTTTCAATGGATAATGGTGGTCATCGAACTATATATAGATATTGCTGCTGTAGAGACATATACTGAAAAGAAATGAAATCTGTTAACTATTGTGCAAGTTATGCCATAAACAAAGTAGTTCAGACAGATGGCCCGACAGAAAGACAGACAGATGGATGGATGGAGCTCTGTGCTATATCCCTCCCTTGGGGGATAAAATGTAACAAAGTATGTGGTAGAAGCCCAATTTGAATTTTAGAGAAAGTAAGTTCGAAAACCATCTTGAAACGGGTTAAATTAATGCTAATATTATTTGAAACCACTGTGTACAGCTTCAGAAGACCTTGCCCCAAACAAAAAACAATGGCGTTGTAACACAGTGTTTGAAGAATGAAATGAAGAACCTTGAAAAGCAAAACTTTAAGCTGGGAATACTAAGTAAAACTGACTGCCAAAACAAAAAAGGGTTAAATATTTCATAAAACCGATAAAAGAAATCAATGATGTAAATCAGGGTTTCTGCTAGACCGGCTGCAGGTCCGTCGACTGGACCCATTCCCCCGCCGATCATACTATGATCAGTCAGAAAAGCTGGTGGTTAAAATGTCGAGTACAATGCTGTATCGTAACGACACTCAGGATCCTTTGTTTCCACGTAATATAGGCATAATTATGTTGTATACTATGCCTACTATTACTGGCGACAACCTGATACTTTATAATCCCCAGACGAGAGGGGGAAACAAAGTTCAAATCCTAAACGTCGCCTATAAAATTTCGAACTCAAATTGTCGTGTTTTATCCGAAATCACTGGCTTTTATTTCGAGCGATAAATGATGTAATTGCACGTGCAGGACGTCACACGTCCGCATCATGGTTCTTTTTGAATATTTCGTTCTCTCTGCATTTCCAATTATTTACGTTGGCACGTATCGGGTTGTAAAAAAAACAAGCCAAGACCAATACCGGGTCTGGACCTGCGTCGCTGCATACAATTGAATCGGCAAACAGGAAGTGGCTGCACGGCAGATCTGAAAATTGCATACACGATACAACTGATCATTATCAGGCTCCAGATTAAATATAAAATCAATCCCTTGCATAGAAGCCGAGAAAAGTTCGACGAAAAATTTCAATGTTCAGTGGGTACAGTAAAATTTCAAAGTATCGGCAAACGGGAAGTGGCTGCACGGCAGATCTGAAAATTGCTTAAACGATACAACTCATCATTATGAAGCAGCAGACCAAATATAAAATCATTCTCTTTCATAGAAGCCAAGAAAACTTGACGGAAAAAGTGTTTCGGACGGACTGACAGATGTGACGGACTGACAGACTGACGGATGGAGTCGAGTGGTTACTAGACCTTCTCTGCCGCTGGCGACGCAGGTAAAAATTGAGGTCAAGCGTCGCAGTCACTGTTAGGATTCGTGGATTTTGTGTTGTTTGGGGTTTGTTTTTATGAAACCTCCGACCAGATGTTGTATTGTGTGTCCCGTGGGAATTTAGAGAATTGTAGTTGGAAAAAATACATATTTTCCACTTCAATTATTCAGCATTTTAGAGGCCACCAGAGAGCACCTAAAAATCAAAATTTTCGACCCCCCCCCCCCTCTATACGCACATGCCTTCTGCACGTGCGGCAGATGCCTTCGGCGTCTGAGTGTCACTTCCTTTAAACTACTGGACCCACAAATTTTCCCCTAGCGGAAACCCTGTGTAAATGCAATCATTAAGTTGTATTGACCATGCAAGAATTAAAGAAAGAAAGTATGTGGCAAAGTCTAATTTCAAATACAAAGAAACTAAGTCTGAAAACATGTTTAAAAGGGGTTACAATCATGCCAACATTAATGAAAATTACCGTAGAAAGGTTCAGTAGATAGTACACATTGTCTCAAATGAGAAACAGTGACATTGCAGTAAACCTGGAAGTAAGTTAAATTGCCATACAAAAAAGGGTTTAATATTTCCTAAAATAAGATGAAAAACATAATGAGAATGATGCAATCAATAGTAATTAATTTGAAAGAAAAAAACCTTTAACCTTGACTAAAAAACTTTATCCACAAACTTTAACCAAAACTCTAAATGTTAACAGGCGGACATACAGACGAATGAAAGTCATGACTATGGCCCCAAACTGTAAACAGTTGGGCTAAAAATGCATGTATTGCTCACCATGCTGTTATGTTAAAAGTTTCACCAAATAACACTTGAACCAATGATCCTCAGTTTTCCTATTTCACTTATAACTTACCAAGTCCAAGTTTGTCGAGCTGAGCTACAGGGTCATTGACGTTTTCATCATTACCTGGTAAACGATTGCATGGACATCTCTGCCAGCTTATGGATTACATATGATCAGTCCACGATGACTATAGTATATCATTTCTAACCCTGAAGCCCATAACGCCTGGTTCAACAATGACTGTCCAAAATTAAATTATATGGACATAAAATCTACAAACTTTAAAAGCGTATTGGTGCCAACATGTACAAAATGAAAGTGTCAATGACACTATAGCTCAACTTGACAACAATGTTTTTTGGTGAAATTTCAACATAACAGCATTGTGTGTGCTCGTCTGAGTAATCCATGCATTTTTAAATGTAAACTGTAAGACTGGCTAAAGGAAGAATGCTGAAACACAAATGCATTAAGTTCAAAGGTTATTGTAAATGGCAACTTTTTTCACAGAAATGAATGCTAATCAATAGCTTTTATCTAAAGGTTTCGCCTAATGAGCACACCAAGTTCAAAAACAATCCCCAGATAAATGTGGCCTGTCGGCCATGTCAAAGAAGAATGTTGATGCACAAATGCAATAAATTCAAAGATTTTTGCTAACTGCAACGGCTTTTGATGGAAATGAAAAGAAAATCGATAGCTCCTATCTTTGTCACCCTGCATAAGCATACAAAGTTTCAAAACAACCTGAAAATGAATGCTTCCTCTGAGGCATGCCAAAGGAATAGGTTAATGCACAACAGCATTAAGTTTGAAGGTCATTGCTTGTGGCAATGTTTTTCTCTCTCTTTTTATGGAAATTCATAAATATTCCCTGCAAAGAGTGCAAAAGGGAGAAGTTGCTGCACAAATGCTGAAAGTTCAAAGGTTATGAAATCTTAACCCATTTGTGTATAAATGTGTCACAAACCATTCACAAAAGGGGAGCATGGTGACTCCGTGGTTTTACAGCACTGGACTACACACTTGAAGGTTCACCGTTCTATGCACACATGGGGGCATGGTGGCACTGTGTCCTAAGGCATATTGCACGTCAATTATGCACTTGTCTTCAACCAATGCTAACCCTGCTTGAGTGGATTTAGTATGCTGAGGAGTCTGACAGTTGCTTGCCACTGCTCGGTGAATCTCTCCAGGTATTCCGACATCCTTCACCTGTAGAACAGTATGACAAGAGGTGACCCTGGCTGTCAAAAGTGTCATTAAACACCAATCAATAACTTGGATGTGATGACATAGATAAGAAAGAAGGGATAACGAAACATAGGCTTTCTTTCGAGTACTATAGATAACTAAATACATTTCAACTTCAACATGACATGACAATTAGAGTGTTGCATAATAGAATATATATTTTTCACTTGCATGAACTTGAACATGACAACATAACAATTGGAGGTGTTGTAACATGAAAAAAAGTCTGGTAGGATCACCGATCAAATGTCGAGTTGTAACAGCACAAAAGTGGGTTTAATCATCAACTTATTGTACAGAAACCAGTTGTTTACAATTTACTATGTGAAGGGTCTCTGGGACCTTAACCTTTGACCTAGCGATTCCAAAATAAATAGGGCTCTTTCTTGCGCCAATGCCAACCTACCTATGAAGTTTCATGAATGTGGGTGGAACTATTGTCAAATTATCATCTGGACACCACCGGTTTACGATTTATGATGTTCAAGGTCACTGTGACCTTGACCGTCCAAAATAAATAGAGGTCTTCCACTTACCTAGGCCAACCAAAATATCAAGTTTCATGGATGTGGGTCAAACCATTATCAAGTTATCATCCGGAAACCAATTGTTTAGGATTTACAATGTTGAAGGTCACTGTTACCTTAACCTTTTGGCTTGTGAGTATAAAATAAATAGAGTTCTTCCTCTCACTCATGCCAACCTACCTATTAAGTTTCATGTAAATGGGTCAAACCATTATAAAGTTATCATACTGAAACCATTTGTTTTGTTTTACCATGTTCAGGGTTACTGTGACCATGACCTTTTACCTATAGAGTTCAAAATAAATAGGGTTCTTCCTCTCAAGAAGGCCAACCTACATAAGAAGTTTCATGAATGTGGGCTGAATCATAGTCAAGTTGTCCTCCAGAAACAACTGTTTACGATTTACTATGTTCAAGGTCACTGTGATCTTGACTTTGACGTAGGGAGTCCCAAATAAATAGGGTTCTTCCTCTCTCCGATGCCAACCTACCTACGAAGTTTCATGAACGTGGGTTGAAACATTATCAAGTTATCATCCAGAAACTAATTGTTTACGCCCACCTGCCTGCACAACCACGCCGTTCATCAAACTATAACTCGAGTTTGACTTCTTCACCAGTCGACGAAAAAGGCTCTGCTGCAAGCACAACACCTGAATAATTTTTCACCCATGTGAATTCTTTGATGTATTCTGAATTTTTGGGACCTATTCTAAGACCTTAGTTACAATCTCACATTTGAATAGTTTTTGACCTGGATGAAGTCTTTGATGTGATGTGAAATTGGAATTCTGAACCAAATTGTTACAAACATCAAACTTAACTGGTCTTCCACCAGTATAGATGCTTTGATGACAAGTGAGAGTAAGCTCAAAACTGAAGACTTTGTCACAAATCCTAAATGTGAATGGATTTTGCCTGCATTAATTCCTTGATGACATATGAGAGCCTTTTTCAAAATAAAATCTTTGTTACAAATGTAAGAACTGAATGATTTTTCACCTGTGCAAATTTTTTGATGTCCTGTGAATTCAGGAAGCCTGGTTCTGTTTAACAACCTTTGTTACAACCTTATATTTGAGTGCTTTTTTCACATGAGTAAAATTTTATATGCTGCTTAGTTAAGTTCTGTGGTGGTCACTAAATCCTTTGTGACCAATCTCACATTTCAATAGTTTTTCACCCTTTTGAGGGAGGTTCTATATACCTAGGTAGATTTGGGGGAGGCTGTTTCACCAATTCCTTTGTGAAAAATCTCAAGATCAAAGTTCTGAAAAAAGTCTTTGTTACAAAACTTTACACTGGAATGGTTTTTGACCTGTGTGAACTTTCATATGCATGGTGAGATCACGGGCCCTATTAAAACCTTTACTACAAATTTCACATATCAATGATTTTTCACCCGTATGAATTCTCTGATGAACCGTGAGATTAGACTTCTGATTGAAAGCCTTGTTACAAAACTCACACTTGAATAGTTTTTCACCTGTGTGAATTCTTTGATGTCTTGCGAGATCGCTCTTAAAAATAAAACCTTTTTTACAAATCTCACATTTTAATTGTTTTTCTCCTGTGTGAACTTTTATATGCCTGGAGAGCTGATAGGATCTATTAAAAAATTTGTTACAAATCTCACACTTGAATGGTTTTTCACCAGTGTGGATGATTAGATGACGAGTGAGAGTATGCTTGTCACTAAACATTTTGCTGCAAACCTCACACTTAAATGGTTTTTCACCTGTGTGAACATACATATGCTTGGTGAGATCACGGGCACTATTAAAACCGTTATTACAAATTTCACATATCAATGATTTTTCACCCGTATGAATTCTCTGATGAACCGTGCGATTAGACTTCTGAGTGAAACCCTTGTTACAAAACTCACACTTGAATAGTTTTTCACCTGTGTGAATTCTTTGATGTCTTGCGAGATCGCTCTTAAAAATAAAACCTTTTTTACAAATCTCACATTTTAATTGTTTTTCTCCTGTGTGAACTTTTATATGCCTGGTGAGCTGATTGGATCTATTGAAAACTTTGTTACAAATCTCACACTTGAAAGGTTTTTCACCAGTGTGGATGATTAGATGACGAGTGAGGGTATGCTTGTCACTAAACATTTTGGTGCAAACCTCACACTCAAATGGTTTTTCTCCTGTATGAACTTTCATATGCCTGGTGAGATTCTGGGTCGCATTAAAGTGTTTGTTACAAATCTCACATTTGAATGGTTTTTCACCTTTGTGAATTCTTTGATGTCTTATGAAAATGGAGTTAAAAATAAAATGTTTGTTACAAATCTCACATTTGAATGGTTTTTCACCAGTATGGATGCTTAGATGACGAGTGAGGGTCTCCCTCAGACTGAACACTTTATAACAAATCTGACATTTGAATAGCTTTTCACCAGCATTAATTCGTTGATGTGATTTAACTTCACAGTTTTTTACAATACCATCGTTACAAACCTCACACTTGAATGGTTTTTGACCAGTATCAATACTTGGATGACGAGTGAGAGCCTGCTTCTGATGAAAGATTCGGTTACAAAACTTGCATTCAAATGGCTTTTCACCGGTGTGAATTCTTTGATGCTCTTTGAGAGCACAATTCTGAATAAAACTTTTCTCACAGATATCACATTTGAATGGTCTTTCACCCATATGAATTTTTCGATGTTTTCTGAGAGCATGGTTCTGAATAAAACCTTTGTTACAAAACTCACATCTGAGTGGGTTTCCAAGACTGTGCAGAATTATGTGATTATGAAGTGACTGCTTTGAAGCAAAGGTTTTGTCACAAAAACCACAACTGAATGGATTTACTCCAAGGTGTGATTGTATGTGAATTCTGAGATAGTTTTTACTTCTGAAACATTTGTTACAAATATCACACTTGACTGACTGTTCACCTGTGTGAACTTTGAGATGACGATTAAGATAATGCTTTGAGATAAAGGCTTTGCCACAAACACCACAAATAAATGGTTTTTCACCACTGTGCAGAATTAAGTGATTGTTGAGTGATTGCTTTGAAGCAAAAGCTTTGTCACAAACACGACAATTGAATGGATTTAAACCTGCATGTGATCGTACATGAATTCCAAGAGAGTTTTTACTACTGAAGCCTGTGTTACAAATATCACACTTGGATGAGTTTTCATCTGTTTCTTGAGAAACAGCAATCTGAGTGATCTTCACAGACATCAAACTTGGCTGTAGATTCACGTTCTTGTGTTCTGTCATATCAACATGTTTGAAGCATCTATTAACGGGCCAATTATAACCAGTGAGTGAAGTAGATTAATGCTGAAACCTTCCCTTTGATGGAATCAAATATCTATTTTCACTTAATTCCTCGATATTCTTGTTTCTATTCTTTCTGTTCATTCGAAATGAGAACTGCAAAATTTGTATCCATTTCAGATACAAAGTGGTGATCTCTGTGTTTCATCAGCAAAGCTTCTAGTTGATGAAAGTCCCCATCAATATATATCTTCCCATTCCATTTATTTGTAAATTTCTGAAACATAAAATATAGATACAATTTACTGATGTGCTGCTTTGATAAATGTAGTGTGCATGATTTTGAATTATGAATAACATAAGGCGCAAAGTGTGCCTAATGCGCTTAACTGTGATCAGCAGAACTGATGTGATGCTAGGGCTGCACTGTATTCAGATTTTAGAACCGGAGACGGTATTTAAAACAATACCGCGGTATACCGGTATACTGTGAAACGGTTCAGATTGAAAACAAAATAAAACTGAAATACATGTACCTCCTTACTTTTCTGAAAGTGCTTGATAAATGTTATGTACGAAGTCCCAGGTGAAAAACAACTCATGTAATTCGGTACAATCCAAGTTTTGAGTTTACTTTGAATATAAAAGAATTTTGAATTTCATTAATTCGTTGTTTGTCAGCAATCTGACACAAAAATGTTTCAAATCACACATATTCACAATTGCGAAATGTGCAACATTTTTTTCAAATACCACAGACGTGTGGCGCCATCACTGGGAGAAAACATTGTCAACTGGTGATTGACACCTGCAGACTATCATGAAACTGAAGGTTGATCACATCTTGGAGCGCGTGCTTAATATCAACAGACCGACTGGCCTCTCATGTGACAGACGACATTAGTAGTATGTAATGTGGTTTTGAGTGGTTATTTTGGGGGACATCGGTGGGGGACCTCGAAAGTGACGTCATGTCACGTGACCCAGTGGCGCCATGTTGTGATGTGATGGTAACCCGCGTGAGCGGCCATCTTGTGACGTCATCCCCATAGTGAAACGTGGTGTTAGTGCGCATGCGCAGCGCGTGTTGTTAGGGTGATACGTATTTCCGTCGTCCATTTTGTATACTGGAGGCCGCCATCTTGGTTTCTATGGTAGCACGTGATTGCTATGTTACCCAATTTTTCTGCAATAAGACGGGGTATGTTCGTAGGGTATGTTCGACTGAATCGGAGTAAATCTAATTACCACAAACAACCCGACAATCCTTTCAAATCACCAAAATCCACCCAACTTTTTACTATTTCGAATTCTTTCAGAATTCTCTGCTTCTATCTATATATGTAATAGTTTACATCTACCTGGGCATGTTCATTTGTTCTGGAGTATACTCCAGTAGCGTAGAAGAGCCTATTAGTTGGAACAGTTTACCTTATTATTACTATAATTAACTATTGTGGTCTATTCTTGTTAGTTCTGACCCTATTCCAAGTACTCTTGTTGTTTCATTTATCTAGATTATAACTAACCAATCAGATTGCTTGATTTCCCATAACCTGTATGCAGAGTTATCTCCCTTCTGGATAATAAAAGCCTATATCCAATGGCAATATCCCCCGGCACCCCAATTTTAGCACCCTTTTTTGAAAACACCTGTGGCTATGGAATCCCTTTTTTGTAATATGTGCTTATGTGAAAAAGCACAATGTGACACAATGTGCCCTAGCACAAAGGCACATGCTTTATGTGCCGATATGTGCTTATGTGAAAAGGCACAATGTGCCCTATCACATAGGCACATACGGGTATTTGAGGATACCTTTGGCCTGGTATTGTATTATTTGAGGATACCTATCCAGGATACCTACTGGAGAATCCCTTTTTGTCATATGTGCTTATGTGAAAAGGCACAATGTGACACAATATGCCCTATCACATAGGCACATGCTTTATGTGCCGATATGTGCTTATGTGAAAAGACACAATGTGACACAATATGCCATATCACATAGCCACATACGGGTATTTGAGGATACCTATGACCTGGTATTGTATTATTTGAGGATACCAATTGAGGATACCTACTGGAGAATCCCTTTTTGTCATATGTGCTTATGTGAAAAGGCACAATGTGACACAATATGCCCTATCACATAGGCACATACGGGTATTGGAGGATACCTATGGCCTGGTATTGTATTATTTGAGGATACCTATCGAGGATACCTACTGGAGAATCCCTTTTTGTCATATGTGCTTATGTGAAAAGGCACAATGTGACACAATATGCCTATCACATAGGCACATACGGGTATTTGAGGATACCTATGGCCTGGTATTGTATTATTTGAGGATACCTACTGGAGAATCCCTTTTTGCCATATGTGCTTATGTGAAAAGGCACAATGTGACACAATATGCCTTAGCACATAGGCACATACGGGTATTTGAGGATACCTATGGCCTGGTATTGTATTATTTGAGGATACCACCTATTGAGGATACCTATCGAGGATACCTTTTGGAGAATCCCTTTTTATGTCGCATTAGGCTATGTAAAAACCTTCAATGGGTCTAATGTAGTCTTACCAACCGCTTCCATCTTGTCGCCAAAGCTCCAAGGCCATTACAGGTCTATGGCCTATCTGTCCTATCATTCGCTTCTACAACAGTCTTGTTCCATTGCGGCCTTGTACCAGTACTATTGGCTTCTGTTATTCTGCCCCATATCTCATCATTACTTCCTAGCTATACCTATCTCAGTCTCGACTATAACATTGATCAAGGTTGAATCATATTTCCCCTGTATACATATAAGGCATTCCGTTATTGAGATTCCTAGACGAGTCTGTAAAATTTGGATTCCATGTTTTAACATCGCCCACTCGAGCGTATGGAATGGGATTGATAACAACCAATTCAACAATGACTACAAGGCTCTGAACAGGTACAACCAGTCGCTACAAAACAGCGAAGTAAACATAACAAATTGAAAGAATGTCAAACAAGTCAGACTGATCGAACTAGTTGGACAGACTGAACAGATCTGATCAAATATAACCAAGATCGAAGTGAACAGAACTGATTTATGAACAGATACAAGACAACTGTTCGAATGAAGTGAACGAAGATCCAACAGAACCAAGATCGAAGTGAACTGACCATAACAAAGTTTTCACCTGAATGAACTATAATCCCTAAATATAACCCAATGTTAACCCCTTGAATTGAACAAACCTGAATGAACCCTTTGAACTGAACAAAGTTTTCAACTGAATGAACTTTATGTAATTAAAACCCCTTTGAACTAAATGAATGAACTATAACCCTAATGAATGTATATATAATTAAAACACCCTTTGAACTGAATGACAGATAGGCCATAGACCTGTAATGGCCTTGGAGCTTTGGCGACAAGATGAAAGCGGTTGGTAAGACTTCATTAGACTCGTTGAAGACTTTTACATAGCCTAATGCGACAAAAAATGGGATTCTCCAAAAGGTTTCCTCGATAGGTATCCTCGATAGGTATACATACTACTGACATTGACATCTGAGAAAATTCCACCTACTATTGCCAACAAAGCTTGAAATTATTTTGAAACTATTTACTGAAAAACATCTTGCGATATTTTCCAGTAAATTGTTGCAAAATAATATGGAAAAAATCTCAGAACATTCGACCTATGTATACCGTTTAGCTGGAATACTGGAATACATCTTAACAAAAACACATTTTTAAGATACATGTACATAGCACAGTGGCACAAGAGCACATTCGAAATAGCACAATAATACAAAACAAAAACGTTTTTTTTCGTTTTCCAACAGGAGAACTTGGCTCCAAGACAAAGTCGACCCCCATAACAATTTAAGAAAAGTCGGCCCACGAGAGAAGTTGGGCCCCAAAACTTAAGGAGTACGGGCGCACATGCCAGTCAGTGCGGATATAATTCAAACTTAAAAGTTGGAAATTAAGATACAGAGCACAGTGGAACAATAGCACATTTGAAATAGCAAAATTCTAAAAAATCATATTTTTTTGGTCGGTACTCATTTAATTTTTTTAGTCGGTACTCATTGGGTTTTGGTAGGTATTTTGGTCGGTAATTGGCACTTTTGGTCGGTTTTGGACGGTTTTGGTCGGTAATTAGTAGGACCGGTGATTACAGTATTTTTTGGATTTTATAAATTATTGTGATAAATTGGCAGTAACATGGTCTGAGGCTTGCGGCTTGGAGCTTACATGTATGTTGAACAAACGCTCTGAGCCACAAATCTCAGACCATGTTACCGTCAATTCATCACAATAACGTACATCTTCAAATAAGACACTACCCATCGCCCAAAACCTAAATTGCGAAACATGCGAGGCTTATTTACTAAACTTGTGATCATTAAAAGTTGCCATCTGCAAGGCAAATTTTAATGATCACAGGTTTAGTAAATAAATCTCGCGTACCCACAACGGCACCGGATAAATCTAATATATAAATGTGAATCTATCTATCTATCTTTGTTCCGGGTGAACTCCTCCGTTTCTCGACCGATCGATCTCAAATTGGGTGCTGGACGTTTCGTGTACGGGCGTTTCGTACACGGCCAATTTAGGACGTTTCGTACACAAAAAGCCTGGACGTTTCGTACGAATAGCAGTGAAGTCGACCCACGTTGAAGTCGACCCAAAGTGAAGTCGTCCCAAAAAAGTGATCTCGACCCAAAAAGTGAATTCGACCCGAAGTGATTTCGTCCCGAAAAAAGTTATCTCGACCCACTTTTAAAATTTATTGAAAGCCATCTCCATCCCTATCTAAAAGTGTCTTGGTTACTGTTAGAATTTTTTGTAACTCAATAGAAGTGGAATTTATCCTTTTAAGACCCTTGTCCGTGTTCGTTTATGTTTTTACTAGCAAACTTATGAAAAAAAGACAGCTTGGGACATTCCGCTGTTTGTAGGCGTCAATGACATATGAAAAGCGGCTAATTACTTTAATGTTTCATTCGGCGGGCAAAAACCTTTCACTCATTCATTCTTTTTTCAACATTCCACAATCGTAAGCATGTCTGATGTGTGTCTTGTTTACACTAACAGTGTTCGGCCTTGGCAAGAAGGTTTACAGTGTGAAAGATGTGACAGATGGCAGCATAGGGTGTGTGGTACTGGCATAACACGAGATGCGTACAGGTTGGCAGTCAGGGGGCGAAGGCTTATTGATTGGATTTGCAATCACTGCATTGAACAGGTTGACAAAAATGTTCCTGAGGTAATAATTGTAGAATTTGAAGTAATTAATTTGGAGTAATTAGCTCATTTACAGGTAAGCATGGATGCAGACGCGTTCTATTCTGTGTCAATTTAACTTGGGACACATCGCTTCCTGAATTAGTAGATTATAATATCATTCTGGAGTAATTAGCGCATTTGCAGAAAGGTTGGAATTTTAAACAGCCGTTTAATTTGGGACAAATTCAAGGAGTGTTTTGGGAATGTAACAGTTATGTGCTATCTATGTAGTTCTATGAATCTGGCAATTTTTCGCACCCCACCTCTACTGAGTATTATTTTTTCTCTTATTTAATCTGCTTTGTGTTTGTGTTGTTGTAACTTTAGGGTACTGTCAGTGTCAACTTAGTTGGCTGTCGGTTAAAATTATGCTTTCAAGCTAACTTCCTGAATTAGTTGATTATAATATAATAATATCATTCTGGAGTAATTAGCACATTTACAGAAAAAGGGGAGGACTGAAAAAAATGTTAAAAAAAGCTGGAGGGGTAAAAAACAAAAAAATAGATTTGTCTGTTTGTTCATCTAGTTGGAATTTTAAACAGCCATTTAATTTTTAAAAGCCATTTAAAATTTTAAAAAATTTCAGGGAAATGTTCTGTACATAAATCAAAATTCTCTAGATTTTGATTTATGTACAGAACATTTCCCTGAAATTTTTTTAGAGGAGACATAAAAATTGATGATAGGCGTCATATTTTGTTTGCAACCGATGAACAACTTTCACTACTATCCAATGCAAAACGGTGGTACATAGATGGTACATTATGACGGTGTTATTATGGCCTGTAATGTACGTTATATTTTATGTTGTCACAAAATATTGTTATATTTTTCTTTATGCTCGATGAAAATTAATATTATAACGGTGTTATTATGGCATGAATAAATCGCTTTGAAATTTTTGTTGTTGTTGTTTTTATGTTCCCCTTTCAAACGAGGTCTGAGATGGTCAATGTCCATAGTGATTCTAATGATGGTATCTTGTCATTTTCAAAAGTGGGTGGAGATCACTTATATTCCCCCTTTTCAAACGGGGCCTGAGGAGGTCTCCAGTCCGTTTTAAGTGGATCTGAGATGGTCTGAAGTGGATTTTAAAAGTGGGTCGACTTAACTTTTTCGGGTCGAGATCACTTCAAGGATTTTAAAAGTGGGTCGACTTAACTTTTTTCGGGTCGAGATCGCCAAAAGTGGGTCGACTTCACTCGGGTCGACTTCAACGTGGGTCGACTTCACCGATTACCGTTTCGTACACAGATTTCAATTTCGCATTTTCTCTTTATATCTCACTTTTTTTCCTTTTAATTTCAGATTTTGGGTTTAAAAGAAAGAAAGAAGACTGTTTTCTTGCATGAAATAATTTTATTTTCCAATAAATACGTGGTGATTTTAGTTGAAATCTCATACATACTAAATTAAAATAAATTCATTAAACAAAAATAACATGTTTTGTTTTTATGTGTTTGTTGTATTCTGCGTGTGATTTTATTGTATTAAATCAATATAAAATATATTGCTATCTTTGATATCGATAAAATTTTATTGCGTTTTTATGACAACTTATCTGCAGCGATACTGTACATTTTCGGCGAATCACCTCATTGAATTATGGACAAATAAAGGGCAAATATCGATAAAATAAAACCAGTTTAGCTTAATGCAATGAGATGATTCGCCGAAAATGTACAGTATCGCTGGAGATAAGTTGTCATAAAAACGCAATAAAATTGTATCGATATTTGCCCTTCAAAGGTAGTACTAGTCTCTGGTTCCATTTCATGGGAATCCCTTGGTTCTTTCCATTAAATGACACCAATTACTATTGCTATCAATAAAGGGCAAATATCGATAAAATAAAATCAGTTTAGCATAATGCAATGAGGTGATTCGCCGAAAATGTACAGTATCGCTGGAAATAAGTTGTCATAAAAACGCAATAAAATTTTATCGATATTTGCCCTTCAAAGATAGTACTAGTCTCTGGTTCCATTTCATGGGAATCCCTTGGACTTTCCATTAAATGACACCAAGGATACTGTACATTATGGAACCAGAGACTAGAGACTAGTACTATCTTTGAAATTCAGATTTGACAGGACACCGCGCTTGTTGTTTTTCCAAGTCAAAGGTCCCTTGTAGACTCCAGTGAAAGCTTGTCAGACTCTTTGCAGTTTACCACTGACTAGATTAGTCATCGCATGTACAAACAAACAAACAAACAAAATAACCTAAAAACATCCTGGCAATATTCAAACAAGTCACTCATCGGTAAAATCAAACAGTAAATCAAACAATAAATCAAAGAAATCAAGGAAAATTAACCTATTCAACATGCAATTAAACACCAACAGTACCTATAAAAACAGGAATAATTTTACATAAATATTCACAGGAGATATTCATAAATGTAAAAATATTAATTTAATGTAACAAAAATAATAAATAATTTTATAATACAAGGTCTAAAACAGATAATTAAACACGTGTACGAAACGCCCACTTCGTGTACGAAACGTCAAATTTTTGTGTACGAAACGTCTTATTTGTGTACGAATCGTCGCGTGTATGAAACGTCTTGAGTACGAAACGTCAGTAAACCCTCAAATTTTGTAATTCATCCCCGCGAGTAACATAGGGTGGATGCCATACCCGTGCGGGGTATCCTTGAAACTGATAACCTTGACCTTTTATTTCGAAAACGGCTGGGCCGATCAGGCTAAAATTTCTTATGTGTGGGTATATTGGCTCATCAATCATTTTGACTTTATCGGGGTGCCTGTGCAGAGTGATCTCGAACTTGAAATTGGTGACCTTGACCTTTTATTTTGAAAACGGCTGGGCCGATCGGGTTAAAATTTCATATATGCAGGTATATTGACCCATCGATTATTTCGACTTTATTGTGGTGCCGGTTTGGGGTGACCTTGACCTTGAAATTGGTGACGTTGACCTTCTATCGATCATATCTGAGGGTATATTGATATAACCATCTTATCCCGTGCAACGCCGGGTAACACCCAATCGTAATTAATAAACCAGATAAACTCATTCCATCTTAGTTCAAACTGTAAATCGGTTTGTGATTTAAATAACACTTTACCCGGAACACCATTTGCTGCACATTTGAAAAATCCAGAAAAATGAAGCCGAGTGGTAGTCACTTCATTGATGCAGCAATTATGAAATGGACGGCGTCATTTCAAATATTTTGTGTGATGTCAGATGGTAACATTTGCTACTGGAACCGTAAACATAAAAGAAACTGTGCCAGCTCTCACCCAAGTGCGGATTTAAACTCTTATTGGAACATATTATTATGACTACATTTCTAAAAACATTTATGGCACAAGACCCTCAAATGTCAGCAATGCTGTGTGTCCCCCATGTATATAGATGAAACCGTAGTGTGACCTGTCATAATATATTCATTTTATGGCTCTATCTACATGTATAACGAAATGTGTGTTGGACATACACCAAATTTCACAATGAAGGTTTCTTATTTGATGCTAGATATTGTGCATGCAAAAAGAACTAGAACTATCACTGAAGGTGATTAATACGCCCACTTCTGGCTTACTGGAATGCACCTCTGAATGTTGAGCTTGAAAAACCAATAATAAATCCAAGTTCAAGTGAGATAACTTGGTTAAAATTGTTGCAGAACACCAGTTTTGGAATATGCTTATGCCCACTTTTTAGTCATAATGTCTGAAAAGGTTGATCAAAATTGGTTCATTAATGAAAGAGGTGTTCCACACACAAAAATCCCATGTACAAATCAATGTTAAATCTTCTAAGTTGAAGGGGAGTAACCTCTCAAAAAAATCATAACAGATGGATAATTTGGAAATAGGTGCATGTTCACTCATTAGTGGCTGTGTTTAAGAAGTTTCATTGAAATTGGTTCAATAATGTAGGAAGAGTTGCACACACAACACAAAATCACATTTGAAAATCCATAATAAATCTAAGTTCATTGGGCACAACCTGTGCAAAATTTTAATATATGCATATATCAACTTGTTAGTCATAATTTTTTATTTTAATGAAAGGGTTGCACACACAATGAAAGTGTCAATGACACTCAAGCTCTACTTGTGTAAGACATGTACATGTGTAGTATGTGACACAGCAATGGCAAACATAAAGGTAATGACCTGATAACAAAGGTATATATAAAGTATTGTAACGGTCTGTATATAAATGCTGACCGTAGCCTCTAACAAATATATAGGTAAAGTATTGTAAAGGTGGGTGACAGTTTGATGCTAAACTAGAAAAGAAATCTTCGAGTCCCAGAGTGCATCTGACTGAACCCAAAAATATTTGTTCTCATAGCATTCCTGTCCCAAGGTGATAACAAAGGTATTCAGTAAAGAAGTTTTGTGAAGATCGGTTCTTAAATACAGACTCTAGCCTGAGCCATATTGACATGTGCACTTACTGTGTATAAGTAGCACTAAATAAATCAAAGTTCATCTAATTTGCATAATTTCTGCACGAGAAAAAACCTGTATTATATGTGATGAATTCCATGTTACTGAACTTTCATAAAAATGAAAGTATCAAAGACACTGTAGCTCAACTTGTCAAGACATGTACATGTATAGTATGTGACACAGCAATGACAAAATCTAGGTAATGACCTGATAGCAAAGGTACATATAAAGTATTGTAACGGTCTGTACATAAATACTGATCGTAGCCTGTAACAAATGTATAGGTAAAGTATTGTAAAGAAAAGAAATCTTTGAGTCCCAGAGTGGGTCTGACTGAACCCCAAAATATTTGTGCTCATAGCACAGTGATAACAAAGGCACCTCAAAACACACTCATTCCTGTCCCAAGGTGAAAACAAAGGTACCCAACAAGTTTTGTGAAGATCAGTTCAAAAATACAAGCTGTATAGAAGTTGTGACAAAAAACTGATTGGACATAATTTCGGTACAAAATGGACACTGGCAGCCATCTTGAATTTTGAACCGTGCTCAGAAACACTCGTTCTCGTCCCAAGGTGATAACAAAGGTACCCAAGATGTTTTGTGAAGATCGGTTGATAAATACAGCCTCTAGCCCGAGCCGTATTGACATATGCACTTACAGTGTATAAGTAGCACTAAATAAACCAAAATTCATCTAATTTGCATAATTTCTGCACGAGAAAAAAACCCGTATTGTATGTGGTGTATTCCATTTTACTAAACATGCATACAAAAATTTATTCAAATCAGAACTTTCATACAGAAGTTCTGTACAAAAGACTGATTGCACTAATTTTGGTACAAAATGGCTGCTGATGGCCATCTTGAATTTCGGACCACACCCAAAAACACCCGTTCTCATCCCACGGTGATAACAAAGGTACTCAAGAAGTTTCATAAAGATCGGTTCATAAATATGGCCTCTAGCCTGAGTCGTATAGAAGTTGTGTACAAAAAACTGATTAGACCAAATTTCGGTACAAAATGGCCACTGGCAGCCATCTTGAATTTTGGACCAAACTCAGAAACACTCGTTCTCGTCCCAAGGTGATAACAGAGGTACCCAAGAAGTTTCGTGAAGATTGGTTAATAAATACAGCCTCTAGCCCGAGCCGTATTGACATGTGTACTTACTGTGTGTAAGTAGCACTGAAAAAATCAAAGTTCATCTAATTTGCATAATTTCTGCACGAGAAAAAACCCATATCATATGTGATGTATCCCATGGTACTAAACATTCACACAAAAAATTTTTCAAATCAGCGCTTTCATATGGAAGTTCTGTGCAAAAATCTGATTGCACCTAATTTTGTACAAAATGGCTGCCATCGGCCATCTTGAATTTTGGACCGCACCCCAAAACACTCGTTCTCGTCCCACAGTGATACCAAAGGTACCCAAGAAGTTTTGTAAAGATCGGTTTATAAATACAGCCTCTAGCTCGAACTGTATTGGCATTTGCACTTACAGTGCTGAAAGTAACACTAAATACATCAAAGTTAGTCTAATTTGCATATTTTACGTACGAGAAAAAAACCCGTATTATATGTGATGTATCCCATGGTACTAAACATTCATACAAAAAATTATTCAAATCAGCGCTTTCATATGAAAGTTCTGCGCAAAAATCTGATTTCACCAAAGTCTGTACAAAATGGCAGCCAGCGGCCAACTTGAATTTCGGATAGGACCCAAAAACACTCGTTCTCGTCCCACGGTCATCACAAAGGTACCCAAGAAGCCTCTAGCCCGACCTGTATTGAATTGTGGACGGACAGACGGACGACAGGCCATGGCATAAGCTCAGATTTGGCTTCGCCAAAGTTGAGCTAAAAATTATTCAAATCAGATCTTTCATACAGAAGTTCTGTACAAAAAAACTGATTGCACTAATTGTGGTACAAAATGGATGCTGGTGGCCATCTTGAATTTCGGACGGCACTCAAAAATACTCGTTCTCATCCCACGGTGATAACAACGGTACCCAAGAAGTTTCGTAAAGATCGGTTCATAAATACGGCCTCTAGCCTGAGCCATATAGAAGTTGTGTACAAAAACTGATTGGACCTAATTTCAGTACAAAATGGCCACTGGCAGGCATCTTGAAATTTGGACCGCACCCAGAAACACTTGTTCTCGTCCCAAGGTGATAACAAAGGTATCCAAGAAGTTTCGTGAAGATGGGCTCATACATACAGCCCCTAGCCTAAGCTGTATTGACATGTGTACTTACTGTGTGTAAGTAGCACTGAAGTTCATCTAATTTGCATAATTTCTGCATAAGAAAAAAACCTGTATCATATTTGATGTATTCCATGGTACTAAACATTCACACCAAAAATTTTTCAAATCAGCGCTTTCATATGGAAGTTCTGTCCAAAAATCTGATTGCACCTAATTTTGTACAAAATGGCTGCCAGCGGCCATCTTAAATTTTGGACCGCACCCAAAAACACTCGTTCTCATCCCACGGTGATAACAAAGGTACGCAATAAGTTTCGTAAAGATTGGTTCATAAATACGGCCTCTAGCCTGAGCCGTATTGGAATTTGCACTTAAAGTGCTGAAAGTAACATTAAATAAATCAAAGTTAGTCTAATTTGCATAATTTACGCAACATGTATTATATGTGATGTATCCCATGGTACTAAACATTCACACAAAAATTATTCAAATCAAAGCTTTCATATGGAAGTTCTGCACAAAAATCTGATTGCACCTAATTTTGTACAAAATGGCTGCAAGTGGCCATCTTGAATTTCGGATTGGACCCAAGAACACTTGTTCTTGTCCCACGGTGATAACAAAGGTACCCAAGAAGTTTTGTAAAGATCGGTTCATAAATACGGCCTCTAGCCCGAACCATGTTGACGGCACGACAGGCCATGATATTACCTCAAATTTGGCTTTGACAAAGTTGAGCTAGAAATCTCATAGAAATCAATATTAAATCTTCTGAGTTGAAGGGGAGATAACCTGGTAATGAAAGTGTCAATGACACTGTAGCTCAACTTAACAAATTTGAACTTGGTAAGTTATAAATGAAATGGCAACATTGAAGATCATTGGTACCAATGTTCATTGATGAAATTTCAACATAACAGCATTGTGTGCACGACATCAGAGTAATCCATGCATTTTTAAATGTAAACTGTAAGACTGGCTAAAGGAAGAATGTTGATACACAAATGCAGTATGTTCAGAGGTTATTGTAAATGGCAAATGTTTTCACAGAAATTAATGCTAATCAACAGCTCTTATCTAGAGTTCTTGACTAATGAGCACACCCAGTTCAAAAACAATCCTATGATAAATGCGGCCTGTAGGCCATGTCAAAGAATGTTGATGCACAAATGCAATAAATTCAAAGATTGTTGCTAACAGCAACAGTTTTTGATGGAAAAGAAAAGAAAATCAATGCCTCCTATCTTTGTCACCCTGCATATGCATACAAAGTTTCAAAACAACCTGATAATGAATGTGCCTTCTGAGGCATGCCAAAGGAAGATAGTAATGCACAAATGTACTAAGTAGAAGGTCATTGCTTTGTGGCAATGTTTTTTTTTTGGGGAAGGGGGGGGGGGGGCGGTAGTGCAAAAGGGATAAGTTGATGCACAAATGCAGTAAGTTCAAAGACTGGTGATAACGACAATAACTTTTTATGGAAATGAAAAAATAGCTCACATCTAGAGGTCACCGCAAACACACATACCAAGTTTCAAAGTGATCCGATCATAAATGTGCCCTGAAGGGTGTGTTAAAGGGAAATATTGAGGTCTGACTAAACTAAGTTCAAAGGTCAGAGGCAACATTTTTTGACAGAAATGGAAGAAAATGGACAGCTCCCATACAGATGTCACCCCACAAAAGCACACCAGGTTTGCAAGTGATCCAATCTTAAATGTGCCCTGCAGGGTGTGTCAAATAGAAATATTGATGCTTAACTAAGTTCATCGAAGGTCATTGCCAGTGGCAACATATTTCGACAGAAACTGAAGAAAATCAACAGATCCCATCTAGAGGTAACCCCAAACAACCATACAAAGTTTCAAACAGATCTGATCATAAATGTGCCCTGTAGGGCATGCCAAAGGAATATATTGATGCCTGACTAAACTAAGCTCAAAGATCGTTGACAGCGGAAACATTTTTTGATGGATGGAATTGGAAGAAAATCGATAGCTCCAATCTAGAGGTCACCCCAAACAAGCATGCCAGGTATGAAAGCAATCCGAACATAAATGTGCCCTGTAGGGTGTGCCAAGGGGAAATATTGTGGTCTGACTAAACTAAGTTCTAATAATGTTGGCCGTGGCAACATTTCTTGACTGAAATGGAAGAAAATCGATAGCTCCCATCTAGAGGTCTCCCCAAACAAGCAAACCAGGTTTCAAAGAAATCCGATCATAAATGTGCCCTGTAGTGTGTGCCAAAGGGAAATATTGAGGTGTGACTCAACTGAGTTCTAAGAACGTTGGCCGTGGCAACATTTTTTGACGGAAATCGAAGGAAGTTAAAAAATTTATAGTAATTTATATATTTTTTATACTTACCAATGACCCAGACTTAGCTGGTACTAACTCTAAAATATTTAGGGCCAAACGCAAATTTTACCCCCAATCCCCAAAATTTGCATCTAAAACCGAAAATTACATGTCCTATATGGTCCTCCATACTTTTACTCCACTGCGCATGTGCAGTGTCAAGGAGGTCTCGAAATTGCCGCCAAAAGTCATTCTTACAACCAGTGCCTGATAAGCGTAATGTACTCAGCGGGGAGGTATGAGTTTCCAACTCATGGGAGGGCCATCCCCGTCTGGGCCATTGGTAAGTATAAAAAATATATAAACTACTATAAATTTTTTAACATTTTTATACTGTACCAATAACCCAGACTTAGCTGAATAGTAAAAAGGTTGGAGGGCCTAGGACATAAGGAAAATCCAATAGACTCAATTACCTATAACAGACCTATCCCCTTAAGGAGAAAAGGAGAGATAGTCTTACATGTATCTTTCTTATTTGTAACAAAAAAGAAAGACACAATACTATTCTGTAATTGAGCACAATAACATCAATGAAAAAAAGCAATAGCACACATCAAGAGGTCACCCCAAACACACATACCAAGTTTCAAAGTGATCCGATCATAAATGTGCCCTGAAGGGTGTGTTAAAGGGAAATATTGAGGTCTGACTAAACTGAGTTCAAGGGTCAGTGGCAACATTTTTTGACAGAAATGGAAGAAAATTGACAGCTCCCATATAGATGTCACCACACACAAGCACACCAAGTTTGCAAGCGATCCAGTCATAAATGTGCCCG
Organism: Pictodentalium vernedei; assembly: GCA_031216915.1. NCBI lineage: Eukaryota > Metazoa > Mollusca > Scaphopoda > Dentaliida > Dentaliidae > Pictodentalium > Pictodentalium vernedei. The sequence continues at coordinate 109,174,804 of CM062294.1, forward strand.
GCAGGGAGTGTCAAAGGGAAATATTGATGCTTAACTGCACTAAGTTTTTACTAAGTTCATCAAAGGTCATTGCCAGTGGCAACATTTTTTGATGGAAATTGAAGAAAATCGATAGCTCCCATCTAGATGTAACTTCAAACATGCATACAAAGTTTCAAACCGGTCTGATCATAAATGTGTCCTGCAGGGCATGCCAAGGGAATATATTGATGCCTGACTTAACTAAGTTCAAAGATTGTTGCCAGTGGCAACATTTTTTGACAAACAGAAATGGAAGAAAATTGATAGCTCCATCTAGAGGTCACCCCAAACAAGCATGCCAGGTTTTAAAGCAATCCAATCATAAATGTGCCCTGTAGGGTGTGCCAAAGGGAAATATTGAGGTCTGACTAAACTAAGTTCTAAGAACGTTGACGGCGGCAACATATTTTGACGGAAATGGATGAAAATACATAGCTCCCATCTAGAGGTCACCCGAAAAAAGCATGCCAGGTTTCAAAGCAATCCGATCATAAATGTGCCCTGCAAGGTGGGCCAAAGGGTAACATTGAGGTCTGACTAAACTAAGTTCTAAGAATGTTGGCCGTGGCATCAGTTTTTGACAGAAATTGAAGAAAATCGATAGCTCCCATCTAGAGGCCTTTTCAAACAAGCATGACAGGTTTCAAAGCAATCCGATCATAAATGTGCCCTGTAGGGTGTGCCAAAGGGAAATACTGAGGTCTGACTAGACTAAGTTCTAAGAACGTTGGCCACAGCAACATTTTTTGTTGGAAATGGAAGAAAATCGATAGCTCCCATCTAGAGGTCACCCCAAAAAAGCATACCAAATTTCAAAGCAATCTCATCATAAATGCAACCTGTGGGGTGTGCCAAAGGAAATTGAGGACGTACGTACGCCGACGGATGAGAAGTGATGGCAATAGCTCAGCTTGACTTTTTCAAGTTGAGCTAAAAATCGATAGCTCCCATCTAGAGGACACCCCAAACAAGCATACCCGGTTTCAAAGCAATCCAATCATCAATGTGCCCTGTAGGGTGTGCCAAAGGGAAATATTGTGGTCTGACTAAACTAAGTTCTAAGAACGTTGGCCGTGGCAACATTTTTTGATGGAAATGGAAGAAAATCGATAACTCCCATCTAGAGGTCACCCCAAACAAGCATGCCAGGTTTCAAATCAATCCGATGGCAGGTTTCAAAGCAATTTGCTCATAAATGTGCCCTGTAGGGTGTGCCAAAGGGAAATATTGTGGTATGACTAAACTAAGTTCTAAGAACGTTGGCCATGGCAACATTTTTTGATGGAAATGGAAGAAAATCGATAACTCCCATCTAGAGGTCACCCCAAACAAGCATGCCAGGTTTCAAATCAATCCGATCATAAATGTGCCCTGTAGGGTGTGCGAAAGGGAAACATTGAGGTCTTCTGACTAAACTAAGTTCTTAGAACTTTTGCCGCGGCAACATTTTTTGATGGAAATGTAAAAATATTGATAGCTCCCATCTAGAGGTCACCCCAAACAAGCATACCAGGTTTCAAAGCAATCCAATCATAAATGTGCCCTGTAGGGTGTGCCAAAGGGAAATATTGTGGTCTGACTAAAGTTCAAAGAATGTTGGCCGCGGCAACATTTTTTGACGGAAATTGACAAAAATCGATAGCTCCCATATAGAGGTCACCCTAAATATGTATGCCAGGTTTTAAAGCAATCCAATCATAAATGTGCCCTGTAGGGTGTGCCAAAGGGAAATATTGAGGTAAGACTAAACTAAGTTCTAAGAACATTGGCCGCGGCAACATTTTTTGACGGAAATTGAAGAAAATCGATAGCTCCCATCTAGAGGTCACCCCAAACAAGCATACCAAGTTTCTAAGCGATAAATGCGACCTGTGAGGTGTGCCAAAGGAAATTGTGTACGTATGCCGACGGACGCAAAGTGATGGCAATAGCTCAGCTTGACTTTGTCAAGTTGAGCTAAAAATCATCACGGTTGGAACATCTGGAAATATGCACATGTTCACTCATTAGTGACCATGTTTAAGAAGTTTCATCGTACATCGATTCAGTAATGTTGGACGAGTTGTGGATACCGAATCTCATTCGAAGATCCATAATAAATCTTAAGTTCAGGGGAGATAACCTGGTTAAAATTGTTGCAGATGAAAAATTTTAGAAAATGAATGTTCACTTGCTGGTTATAATGTTTGAGATGTTTCATCAAAATTGGTAAAATGAAAGTGTCAATGACACTGTAGCTCAAATTGTCAAGACAAAGACATGTACATGTATAGTATGTGACACAGCAATGACAAACATCTAGGTAATGACCTGATAACAAAGGTACATATAAAGTATTGTAACTGTCTGTACATAAATACTGACCGTTGCCTGTAACAAATGTATAGGTAAAGTATTGTAAAGGTGGGTGACAGTCAGATGCTAAACTAGAAAAAAATCTTTTGAGTCCCAGAGTGGGTCTGACTGAACCCCAAAATATTTGTTCTCATAGCACAGTGATAACAAAGGCACCCCAAAACACACTCATTCCTGTCCCAAGGTGAAAACAAAGGTACCCAAGAAGTTTCGTGAAGATCAGTTCACAAATATGAGCTGTGTAGAAGTTGTGACAAAAAACTGATTCGACCTAATTTCGGTACAAAATGGCCACTGGCAGCCATCTTGAATTTTGGACCGCACCCAGAAACACTCGTTCTCATCCCATGGTGATAACAAAGGTACCCAAGAAGTTTCGTAAAGATCGGTTCATAAATACGGCCTCTAGCCTGAGCCGTATAGAAGTTGTGTACAAAAAACTGATTAGACCTAATTTCGGTACAAAATGGCCACTGGCAGCCATCTTGAATTTTGGACCGCACCCAGAAACACTCGTTCTCATCCCAAGGTGATAACAAAGGTACCCAAGACGTTTCGTGAAGATCGGTTCATAAATACAGACTCTAGCCCGAGCCGTATTGACATGTGTACTTACTGTGTGTAAGTAGCCCTGAAAAAATCATCTAATTTGCATAATTTCTGCACAAGAAAAAAACCTGTATTATATGTGATGTATCCCATGGTACTAAACATTCACAAAAAAAATTATTCAAATCAGCGCTTTCATATGGAAGTTCTGTGCAAAAATCTGATTGCACCAAATTTTGTACAAAATGGCTGCCATCGGCACGGTGATAACAAAGGTACCCAAGGAGTTTTGTAAAGATCGGTTCATAAATATGGCCTCTAGCCCGAGTCATATTGTCATTTGCACTTACAGTGCTGAAAGTAACACCAAAAAACATCAAAGTTAGTCTAATTTGCATAATTTACGCACGAGAAAAAAACCTGTATTATATGTGATGTATCCCATGGTACTAAACATTCATACAAAAAATTATTCAAATCAGAGCTTTCATATGGAAGTTCTGTACAAAAAACAGATTTCTGCATCGTCGGTACAAAATGGCGGCTGGCAGCCATCTTAAATTTCGGACCACACCCAAAAACACTCGTTCTCGTCCCACGGTCATAACAAAGGTACCCAAGAAGTTTTGTAAAGATCGGTTCATAAATACGGCCTCTAGCCCGAGCCATATCCAATTGTTGACGGACAGACAGACGACGGGCCATGGCATAAGCTCAAATTTGGCTTCGCCAAAGTTGAGCTAAAAATGCAGCAATAATTGCTTGCACAAAAATACCATATACAAATCTATATTAAATCATCTAAGTTGAAGGGGAGATAACCTGGTAAAAATCATCTGAGATGGAAAATTTGGAAATATCCGCCTGTTCACTCATTAGTGGCCATGCTTAAAAAGTTTCATCAAAATTGATTTAAATATGTAGAAGGGGAGTTGCTCACACAAGAATCTCATTTGAAAATAGATAATAAATCTATGTTCAGAGGACATAACCTAGTTAAAATGGTCACAGATGAAAAATCTATAATAAATCTTAGTTCAGGGGAGATAACCTGGTTAAAATTGTTGCAGGTGAAAGATTTTAGAATATGTGCATGCCCACTTGGTTGTCAGATTGAGAAGTTTCAACATCCCATAATGTAGGTGGAGTTGAACACACAAAAATCTAGCAAAGTTCCCAATGCAGAGGATTTAGAAAGAGAGAGGGAAAAATCATCTGAGATGGAAAATTTGGAAATATTCGAATGGAAAATGCAGCTATCAGAGGCCGAGGGGAAGCATACCGGAGAAGTCAAAAGACAGTAACAGGTGATTTCTGAACTCAAAAGCCAGACTGAAGATGAGTGAGAAAAATTCGCCAAAGAAAGGGCTGCTGCAGCCGAAGCTAGAACAATAGCTAAAGAAAGCCCCACCCGGACCCGAAACTTTCAGTGTAAGAAAAAAAAATTATTGTGTCTTGACCCAAACGAATAAAAAACAAAACACTCATTTCCGGATTTTGTACCAAAATTTCTGAGTCTAGACCGGGACCCTGAATTTTCAGCCTAAATAAGAACCCAGAGACTTGGCTTGAACAAACTTGAATCCCCCCCCCCCCCCCCCCCCCCCCCCAAAAGCATGCTGCATACCAAATATCAAAAGATTCTTATTGGTAGATCTGAAGATTTTTAAAGAATATTCCTCATACTGCACTAATTTAAACATTTGGGCTCCCATAGAGAGCCCAAATATGGACCCAGGGAATTGATTTCAATAAATATGTGAAACAATCTTCCAGAGATGTTATATGTGAAACCTGAAAGCTTTTGGAGCAGTGGTTTGGGAGAAAAGTAGTGTTAAATGTTTTTCCCATTACCCACAGTGTTGAAAAATGCTGACTCAGCACTTTTTCAAAGTCCCCAAAAATTACCCCATGATAAAACCAAAAGCAATTTTTTGAACAATTCCATTCTGTTGGTCCTAAGGAAGCTTCACACCAAATAAGAATTCTCAGTGCAGTGTAGTTTTGGAGATATGGGCATTTCAATTTTTTTCTATTTTTAACTCCTGCAGTTCCCATGGGGCAACAGGAAAAAATTTTTTGGCATAAATTAACTACTTATATCCCAATAAAACCTCATGTCAAATTTGGTTCAAATCAGCCTCTCGGTTTGGAAAGTTGGAAAGTACTCAATTATTGGTAAGTATAAAAAATATATAAATTACTAGAAATTTTTTAACATTTTTATACTGTACCAATGACCCAGACTTAGCTGAATAGTAAAATGGTTGGAGGGCCTAGGACATAAAGAAAATCAAATAGACTCAATTACATATAACAGAACTATCCCCTCAAGGAGAAAATGAGAGATAGGCTTTACATGAATCTTTCTTATTTGTATCAAAAAGAAAGACACAACACCATTCTGTAATTGATCGCAATAACATCAATGATGTCTATTAACATCCAGTAAAACCCTTTATACTAATATTTTTAAAGGAAAGCCAATAAATAAGGAAGTCCAGCAAAATGAGACTCTATATACTCATTTAAAAGAGTCCGAGGATTGTATATTAATGCCCGATTAACACGTGATATATACAAATGTCTCACACCGAGCAACACTTAAAAAATATTACATAGATGAGTAAACATTAGCTTTACTTTAAAACCATCCCGTTATCGACTCGGAATTACTGACACCAAGGGAGGTATTCCCTTGCTTTACACTATAAAGTAGGTGGCCTAAGGGAACACACCGCCCCCCCCCCCCCTTCCCCTTGCCCTGGATCAAATACTCCAGAGCAAAGAGGGCACCAGCAGGACAGAGTCACTGCCGGAGCCGAAAGCCTACATATATATAGTTGCCACTGTTTAGTGGACGACATTCTGAGTGAAAAATAACAGACCTAAACAATGCAGATCTGCAGAAATGGACTCAATATTTCTCAGATACAAATTCGTGAAAGTGGAGGGCTAAGACCAATATGCAGCCCTCATTAGATCTGTAATAGCAATGTTATTAGCGTAAGCCCATGATGTAGAAAGAACTCTTACTTCATGAGCTTAAAACTAAAGCACTGACTGCTGATTGAAGATATTATCATAAGCAGTACTGATAGTAAACTGAATCCATCTGACCATAGAATGGACCGAAATATGGAGGAAGCTTCCACGGCATGTCCCACAACAGACGCCTGAGTAGATTAATCCACGTTCTTTGTGGAGCTAGAAATGCTACCAACAGAATATTGCATTGAGATATTAACTTGAGCAATATCTGCTGAATCAACGACACTGGAAGATACGCATATCCTATTATTCCGTCTCACGAGATTGATAGAGCATCTACTGCAAACGCTCGAAGATCCGAAGATTGTGACACATACATCTGCAACTGATTGTTGAGATGCGTCTCGATTAAGTCGATCATTGGCCGCTCTCCTTGGTAGCAAATCTGATTGAATACTCGTTTGTTGAAAGTCCATTCTGGCAGCAACATGAAGGGAGTCCACTAATAAGTTCAGACGACCCAGAATATGACAGACCGATAGGAGAACTTGATGTTCTAGTACAAACAGAAAAATTCTTTCCGTTAACATGAATAACAGAATGGAATGAGTGTCTCCCTAGTTCCGAAAATACACTAACACCACCGAATTGTCGGACAGAATTAGCACATGAGCTTTCTGAATAACATTCATCCAATAATGTAGCGCAAGCCAAAATGACATCATTCTTGATGTTAATGTGCTTGATTAGGAACTACGGATCCCAAAGACCCTGGCCCTTCAAATCCGTTGGGCTCAATGATACGACCCAACCTGTTTGACTGGCATCCGTTAAAACTGTAAAACTCGGATCCGGCAATTGCAGTGAAACTCCCTGAGTTAACCACTGAAAACCTGCCCAAGTCTGAATCTCTTATTCACTTGATTGACAAGAAGATGTCCATATCGAGCAAAAAAATCTTCACCCTCCAATTCTGGATCAGAAGAAATTGGAGAGGACAAGTGCGTAACCGCCCCATCGGAATAAAATCGCGGCAGATCCGCACAAATGTATCAGTCTCATGAGATCTCTCGCTGAGACCTAGTCTGAGCGAAGACAATAGTGAGCATAACAACTGATTAATTTTGCTCTGGTTAACGGCAGATGAACGAGAATGTTGTGTGCCTCGAAGCTCATCCCCAAGTGGGTGAATGACTTGGACAATACCAGATCCGACTTCTCCCCGTTTACTTATGAAACCGAGACGTCGGAGCAATAGAAACAGATTCTGCACATCGTTCTGAAGTGTTAACTCATTGCCCTACCTCTAAAGAATGTTGTCCAGGTAGGCCAACGTTATCGCAGATGAATGAGCTCGGAAATGAGTCATTACCGAGTTCGTTATTTGAGTGAAAGCCCAGAGGGCTAGATTCAGACCGCAGCACATTGCTCGGAGCTGATACACGACTCCTATGATGAATAAGCAAAGATACTTTCTGAATGCCTGATGTATCATGATGTGAAAGTACACAACTTGAGATCTATGCATGTAGCATAGTCATACACCCGAAAACTCGCTCTGACCAATCGGATGGACTCCATATAGAAACTTGGAGCCACGATCAGCTCGTTTATCCAGCTCAGATTATGAGTGGATGGAACGAGCCTTCTGGTTTTGGAACCAGAAAAGGATGGTTGTAGAAACCTGGAAATTCCTGGATTTCTATGGTCTCTATCGCGATCATTCCAGAAGAGACTGGACTTCTGATGTAAGTGAGCCTCTTCCCTGTGGACTTGACAGAAGCTGAGTCCATCTTGGACTTCAAGTTAATGGAGGTTTTCATTTGAAGGACAATTTAGTCCTTCCGAAATCACCCCTCGAATCCAAGGGACGTCCGTAATCTACTCCCAATTAATTGAGCAACTCGACAGTCTTCCGCTCACTGGTACACGATAGAGGATAATACCATTACCTCCTGGTCCTGCGAGGCTTGCGGAAGGAGAAGCCATGTCCTCCACGGCCCGCACATCGACCTAGGGGCGCCTGACTGGATGTCTCAGCCAGAATTATGGCCCCTACCTGAGTCGCTATCCTGACGGTCTCTACAGTAAGACCTAGAGGACACATAGGAACCCCTATAGGAACTTCCCTTGGACGTATTCATCCCAGAAGTGCCTGTCCTACTTTTTTCTGCTGAATCCGACTATATGGAAGCGGAAATGAATAGCAGAGAGTCTGAAGCTTTCTTAGTTATCTGATCATAGACTGCGAAAAGCTTGCCGTCGAAGAGAAACTCTCCGGAGACCGGAGCGACTCTGAGAGAGTTTTTCACCTTACTATCCACACGCGTGGATGTAGCCAGGGCCGACTCACATCTAACCAACTCCATATTGCCACTAAAAGGGCAGAGTTTTATGTGAGACCCTTGAAAGAACCCTTAAGGAGGTTGTACATCCTGGAATTCTTTTTCCTTTGAGACGTAATGATAACGCTCTGGTAAGGTGATCTGCGTACGATGATGCATCTAAGCTAACCCTGCTAGACGATATTGTCGTTTCCATCATCGTGGTTGGAATTGACATTGATAACGGTATAAACAATACTAGGTCCTGGCCTGGTCGTCTAGATGCAGAGAACTCTCAGAATGCTCTGTCCTGCCGTTTCAAATTATTCCTTGAATTGATGAAAGGCAGATGTAGAGTATTTGCCGATAAGAAACCTGACCTGCCCATTTAGGTACCAAGTTATATATATATAGCGTCATTCAACAGATCAAATGTCTGTGAGACATTTCTGGACTATGTCGGAAACTGAGGGATGATGTCCCTAAACCAATAAGAATTCTGAGTCCAGTGACGCTATCAGTCTCTTATCCGGCAATGCAGCAATTTTGGTCCAGAGGAACAACGTCAGAAGATAATGGCGGATGCACTCTACGGCAATTATGTTGTTCCGAAAGGGAAAATACAACTCATCCGTATCCCTTTCGCCATCCTGTCGGACCCCTTGTAATTCTTGGTCGTCCGTGCCTGAACCTGCAGCGGAACGTACCAACCCAGCTTCCTCGGATAATTCTTAATCCGACAGAGTTACTGTCGGGTGCTGGGATAATTTGTGCTATCTGCGATAGCACGTCTATAACGGAGACCTATGGAGCTGCGGTCTTACAGAATTTAGCTGCTGGATGCTCCTTGGACGTTGACTCCTGCATATTTCTTACATGCGAACGTCCAGAGTATAAAGGCCTCGTATCCTTGGCTACCGGATGGCATGACCTGGTTGCCGTAGAATCCCTGGTCAGCGATGTTGGTTGAATATGACTGGTCACATAGCCAAGGTGCGGTCGTGTGTGCTGCCGTGAGGATGATGAAGCCGAAAGAGCAGTCTCTCTGGACTGTCTATATAACAGAGCATCCCAAATGACAGACGTATGCCCCAACTGAGAAACGTTTTGTTCCATAACATCTGTGCCCAGATGTTGTAGTACGAGAGAGTGACCTCTCTCGCTCGCAGCCCGGATGGACCTGGATGAGCTAGGAACCGGACTAATAGGCATCCTCCATACAATCCTCGTATCCATCGTCACTAGGTGTGCACATTGTATTTATAGTGCTTGCATCACCCAAATTTCCTTCCTGGACCGCAACGGACGAACCTGGGTGCTGAGCCATTCGGTGAATGGTCGCGACACCGGGCGAGCTAGCGGATGCCAAAGCTTAACCATCGATCCTACTAGGGAACTCCAGGCAATTGACGCATCTACATGAGCACTTTTGCTGCTAACTCTTCATTTGACTGTGACGACTGAAGCACACTTTACGAAGACATCATGGTAACAACACCTTGTTCTTGTTACTCTATGAGACCTGTGGAGCCGTGGTCCTACGTAAATTATCCGCTTCAAGCTCCAGGGACGTTCATTCCTGCATTTATATAATATGCAAATGTCCCAACTGAAAAGGTCTTGTATCCTTAGCTAGCAGATGGAGTGACCTGGTCGACGTGTATTCCTTGGTCGGCGAAGCAGGAGCACCAGTGACGTTCAATCCTACATTTATATAATATGCGAACGTCCCCTGGAAATCTGTGGTCACACAGCCAAGGTGAAGTCGTATGTGTTGACGAGGATGAGGAAGCCAATATAACAGCCACGTCGGACTGTCATGCGACGGAGCGTCCCGATCAGGAGGAGTGGACGTAAGCTCTAAGCGAACAAACATACAACAACATCGGGGCACAGATGTTGATGCAAGAGAGAGGGGGCCTCTCTCGCTCACGGTCCGGGTGGACCTGGACGAGCTAGCTACCGGACTGAAAGGCTTCCTCCGTACTATACTCGGATCCGTCGTTGCTGGGTGTGCACATCTGATGTTTTATAGTGCTTGCATCGCCCAATCTGCTTCCTTGGACCACGACGGACGAACCCGGGTGCTGAGCCATTCGGTGTATGGTCGCAACACCGGGCGGACTAGCGGGCAATCAATGCCTTCGATCGAACTAGCGAACTCCCAGCAATTGTCGTAATACCTTGAGCACTTCCTTCTAGCCCTAATATTGCAACGACGGAGACACACTTGTTGAAGACATCACGGAAACATCACTCTGAATTCTGAAAAAAAAACTGATAATATAGATTGACCCTACTGAGAAAGGACCGTAATGGACCCCTCATCGCTAACAAAATACCGTGACATACGTCTCCAACATTGTCATATCAATCAACACACACAGAGCAAGAATTAGTGCGAATACATTGACTATAAGAAACACAATGGAACTGTGAATTAGAGGAAGATATCCTAGCATTACAATTTGAACAATATTTTCAACATGAAAAAATATTCACAGTCAAATTACTCGCACCAACCCTAGAAATAAATATACATAATATATGAAAATCCATTATAACATTTCAAAAGAAAATAATTTCAAAAAAAAAAAAAAGTTTTTTGGAAAAAATTTTCAGAAGAGCCCAAGTTCCCAATGGGAACAATGAGCCCAAATGGATCCCCAAAAAGCCTAAGTGTGGACAAAAATTTTAAAATCATTTCAAAAAATTAATGTAACACTTACGGACAATGTTAATGTATCCTGCTATGAACTGAACTAAACAGAGGACAAGTAATCACTATTAAAAGTAACCGTTGTCAGCAAAAACAAAAAGTGTAAACAAACCGGAAACATGACTCCAGGCACTGATAAACATGGCCCTAAATCAGTTACCAAATTAAACACTATCTGATGCAAAACAGAGACTTCCAGAGAAGAAACTGCAGAACATCAGATGGTAGATGCAGACCAAAACGCCTAAACACCCAAGGGTGAGGACGTAAACATGGGGAAAAAAAGCAGAAAATAATTCTGTTTCCAAGCCAAAACTCCCAAGAAATTTTAGTAATAAACATTACAAAAAATAAGCCAAAAGCATGGGAGAATAGCTAAGGGGGAATAAAGGAAAGGGAGAAAGGAAACACTGATTAAACAATGGAACATTCATAGCAAGAATGACCACAACAAGGTCATGCCTCGAAAATAGGTAACATGAATAATTTCGTAAAATAATTATAAGTTACAGCCCTGAAATTTCTTTCCACTTTTTTTTCCTCTCCTCCTTCTATTGCCTCCCTATATCCACCATTTCTCTCATAATTATGTGTCTGGCATCATTAAAACTGAGATTTACAAGCACAAATAACAGTGAAGTGTAACATGTATTGAGGGCCAAACAAAGAATGATAATTGCACCAATTTTGAGACCTCCTTGACACTGCGCATGCGCAGTGAAGTAGAAGTATGGAGGACCATATAGGACATGTAATTTTTGGTTTTAGATGCAAATTTTGGGGATTGGGAGGTAAAATTTGTGTTTGGCCCTAGATATTTTAGAGTTAGCACCAGCTAAGTCTGGGTCATTGGTACAGTATAAAAATATAGAAATTTTGGGCAGGGCAAAAATTCTTGCCCTTAGAACTTCTCTTGAACAAATCTAAGTCTACACCTCAAAAGGAAGCTGCACACCTAATATCAAGTCTCTGCTACTGCTGGTTCATGAGAAGAAGATTTTTTAAGATTTAGGCTCACTTTTTGGATGTGGCCCTACCAAGGGGCGGGTCAACTTGATTTGAACAAACTTGAATTGACATATGATAGGGAACATGCACACCAGATTTAGTTCAATTTGGTTGAGTAGTTTGTGAGAAGAAGTCGATAATGCAAAGTTAACGATGGATGATGGACGAAAGACGGATGGAAAGTGATCAGTAAAGCTCCCCTTGAGCTTCGCTCAGGTGAGCTAAAAAAGTTCACGATCCCGGACGGACGACGGACGGCAAGTGATAAGATTAGCTCCCTTCGGTGAGCTAAAAATTCCTCATTTTGAACTAAGTTACAATTCGAGCTCCCACATCCATACCAAGTTTCGAGCAAATCGACCTAGAGGTTTCAGAGGAGAAGTCGTTTGAAAAATGTTCACAACGCCGGATGGACAACAGACAACGGATGGCAAGTGATAAGTTTAGCTCCCTTTGGTGAGCTAAAAATTAGAAGTACATATTCACTCCATGATGATATGATTACATCAAATTCAAGCCACTCGAGGTAAGAGGCTCATTGCTAATACAGTTAATTATGCCTAACTACAATTTTACAAACTGGTAACTGGTTGCAAAATTCTTAAGTAATATCAATGACATTCATGCCTCACTTCAAATGCGCGCATGTGGTAAACTTTGTTTCCGCAGTGACGAATGGGAGCAAAATGGAGGCGAGTGGAAAATCGCTCACCTCAAATAAAGTTTGAGAGAGTGAAAAATGTGAGGAGAGTGATTTTGATTCAATGTTTATCTTCATTTTTTAAAACTGTTGAATTGTACATTCAAAGTGTATTTTTTTCTAAATTAAGTTCAGTTAATGTTATTGTTTGCCTGTGGTTCAGAATAAAATTGCAAGCTTGAAATCTAGTGTTTGTTTATTAAATGTATTACCAGAATTCCTGAAATGAACTTTTATCTTGTAAGATCTAGAAAATCTGAAGTAAACTATATATTATGACATGCACAACAAGAGCACTGCGTAGCGGGACAATATACACCCGTTTTGTATTTTTGAAGGGTTGGGGTAAGGATGGAGGTGAGGGTGAAAATTGTTTGGACCAACCCCATATTCGAACTTGACCTGTATTTTGTTGTGATTAAACAACATACCAAGTTTGGAACCAATCGGAAAACAAATAATAAAAGTTATCATCCAGAAACCAAATATTTGATGCATTCTATGTCCAACAAGGTCCATAATTCACGGGAACGTCGAAGTTCGAACTGACCCCATATTCGAGCTTGACCTGTCTTTTGTTTTGATTAAACCACATACCAAGTTTAGGAGTCAAATCGAAAAAAAAATACTAAAGTTATCATCTGGAAACCAAATGTTGATGAACGGACAGACCGACGGATGGACAAATGGACAGACAGACAGACTGATTCCATAATTCAACAGTTTTTCAACAGGCGTATAAAAAATCAGTTAGGCCATACTAAAGTTATATACCGGAAAACACAAAATGCAAAAATTCAAGAGGAATAACTCTGGAAAGGTACATGCGATTTTGGCCGAAAGTGAACTTGAGCTGTGCTTTGTTGTCATAAACAAAATCTGAGAATTTGAAACAAATTAGTCAAGGCAAACTAAAGTTATCATTCGGAAACCACATAATTCACAAATTTGCAATCATTCAAGGGAAATAACTATGGAACGGTACATGCAATTATGGCCAAAGGTGAACTTGAGCTGTGCTTTGTGGTCAAAAACAAAATCTGAGAATTTGAAAAAAATCAGTCAAGGCAAACTAAAGTTATCATCTGGAAACCACAAAATTCACAAATTTGCAATCATTCAAGGGGAAAAACTCTGGAAAGGTATATGCGATTGTGGTCAAAAGTGAACTTGAGCTGTATTTTGTGGTCTATAGTTATCGTCCAGAAACGAAAAGTTGGGCTAAATTCCCATAAAGGGCCATTACTCTACTGCAAATGGGCCGCTAGAAACGGAAATCGAACCCATCCTGTAGTTTGTCATACTAAATTCACATGCCAAATTTAACTCAGCTCAAACCATTACAACTAAAGTTATCGTCCCGAAATGAAATGTGTCCATGGATGGACAGACAGACAGACGGGTGGAGAGACCATTCACATAATACGTCCCATTTTTCAAACGGGTGTATAAAATCAACATCTGAAAAATTTGGTGTCAATCCGTCAAGGCGTTCGGCTTTAAATGAACGGAAACCAATGTTTTTAGAAAAATTGTGTTTTCAAAGGGCCATATCTCAGCAGCAGATGGACTGAGAAACACCAATATCGAACTTGACCTGTATTTTAATGCTAAAAACAACTTCTGAAAGTTTGATGTCGATCTGTCAAGGCATTCGACTTTAAATGAACAGAAACCAATTTTTTTTTCGAAAGATTGTGTTTTCAAAGAGCCATAACTCTGCAGTGAATGGACTGAGAAACACCAATATCGAACTTGACCTGTATTTCATTGATAAAAACAACATCTGAGAAATTTGGTGTCAATCCATCAAGGCATTCAGCTTTAAATGAACGGAAACCAATTTTTTTAGAAAAGTTGAAAAATTTATAGTAATTTATATATTTTTTATACTTACCAATGACCCAGACTTAGCTGGTGCTAACTCTAAAAAATCCAGGGCCAAACACAAATTTTGCCCCCCAATCCCCAAAATTTGCATCCAAAACCAAAAGAAATCATGTCCTATAGGACCTCCATACTTCGCCCCCACTGCGCATGCGCAGTGTCAGGGACGTTCCGAAATTGGCGCCAATTATCATTCTTACTGGCAGTGCCTGGTCAGCGCTACGTACTCAGCGGGGAGGTAAGAGTTCCCAACTCCTGGGAGGGCCATCCCCGTCTGGGTCATTGGTAAGTATAAAAAATATATAAATTACTATAAATTTTTTAACATTTTTATACTGTACCAATGACCCAGACTTAGCTGAATAGTAAAAAGGCTGGAGGGCCTAGGACATAGAGGAAAATCCAATAAGCTCAACTATATAATATAGAGGCAACCCCTCAAGGAGAAAAGGAGTATTAGGCTTTACATGTATCTTTCTTATTTTATGTTAAATTAGAAAGAAACAATACCCTTCATAATTGAGCACAATAACATTCATGTTCTCTATTAACATCCAGTATAACCCTTTATACTAATTATTTTTAAAGTAAGCCAATAAATAAAGTTAGTCCAGAGAATTGAGACGCTTTATATTCTTTTAAAAGTGTCTGAGGATTGTATATTAACGCCCGTTTGACACTTGACATATACAAATGCTTCACACCGAGCTACACTTTAAAAATATGACATGAATGAATTTTTAACATTAATATTACACTTTAAAACCATCCCGGAAACGACTCAGAAATACTGACTTCGGAGGAGGCATTCCCTTGCTTTTCACTATAAAGCAGGTGACCTAAGGGAACACCCTCCAACCCCCCCCCCCCCCCCCCCTTCCCCTTGCCCTGGGTCAAATAGCCCAGAGCGAAGAGGGCAGCCGGACGGAGTCACTGCCGGAACAGAAAGCCTGCATAACTATAGTTGCAACTGTTTAGTGGACGACATTCTGAGCAACAGATAATGGACCTAAACAATGCAGGTCTCCAGAAATGGACTCAATATTTCTGAGATAAAAATTCGTGAATGTGGATGGCTGAGACCAATAAGCAGCCTTCATTAAATCTGTAATAGCAATACTATTAGCGTAAGCCCAAGAAGTAGCAAGAGCTCTTACTTCATGAGCAGAAATCTTAAGCACAGACTGCTGAGAAGAAGATAAACTCTCATAAGCAGTACGGATAGTTAATTGAATCCATCTAGCAATAGAATGGACCGAAATGTCCCTTCTATTAGGCATCAGAGACAGAAAGAAACGTTTTCGTCCCTTTCTGATAAACTGAGATCTCTGTTTATAGATACGTAACGCTCTAACAGGACAGAGTAAAGGCCTACGCCCGTCTGAAGACGGAAGAGCCTTAATAACAATAGGTTCCGGATATTTATTAGGAGCCTGATTCTTAGCTAAAAAACCCACATTAGTAGTGAAGGTGATAGTGTTCCCGACACTACGATAGTGAGAATCATCCACCGACAGTGCATGAAGCTCACTGACTCTTCTAGCAGAAGAGAAAGCTAAGAGAAAAGCTGTCTTATAAGATAAGAATTTGAAATCTACTGTCCCAAGAGGTTCAAATGGCTTTTCCTTCAGTTTAAGAAGAACCCAAGCTAAATTCCATTTAGGAATTAACCTAAGAGTTCTGGGTCTATTTATCGAGAAGTTTCTTACCAACTTAGATAAAGAGACATTAGATCCAATTTGTAAACTATCATGACGTGCATAGGTATCAGATAACATAGACCTATAACCCTTAATAGTAACAGGCTGCAGTTTGATTTCGTCAAACAAGTATACTAGAAAGTTTGCAATGTCTGGTATAGAGGGATCAAAAATATCCACAGAATGATCCCTACACCAACGACGAAAAACCTTCCACTTAGCCGCATAGTTTAGCGAAGAGGAGATCCTCCTACAGTTAGAAATCGCGTCCACTGCTCGTCCTGTAAAGTGCTTGCCATGCAAGAAGGACCGCACAACGGAAAAACGTGAAGGTTGAGACCTTGCGGGTTGTGATGGAGTTGACGCGATTTCCCCTGCGAAAGAAGATCCTCCCGTGGAGGAAGCTTTCGCGGTAGGTCCCATAACAGACACCTGAGTAGATTTATCCACGGTCTCTGTGGAGACAGAGATGCTACCAACAGAATCTTGCATTGAGATTGTTTTATCTTTAGCAATACTTGCTGAATTAACGGCGCTGGAGGATACACATATCCTATCATTCCGTCCCAAGGAATCGACAGAGCGTCTACTGCAAATGCTCTTGGATCCGGACACGGAGACACATCTGTCTGCAACTGATTGTTGAGATGTGTCGCAAATAAGTCTATCATTGGCCGTTCCCATTGGTAGCAAATCTGATTGAATACTTGTTTGTTGAGAGCCCACTCCGATGGCAACAAGCGACCCTTTCGTGAAAGGGAGTCTGCTAGTACATTCAGATGACCCGGTATGTGACGGACCGAAAGAAGAACCTGATGTTCTAGCGCAAACAGAAGGATTCTTTCCATTAAATTGAACAATGGAACTGAATGAGTGCCTCCCTGATTCCGTATATACGCCACTACTGTCGTATTGTCGGATAGGATTTGGACATGAGTATTGTGAATAATGTCCATCCAATGACGTAACGCAAGCCAAATTGACATCATTTCCTTGATGTTTATGTGCTTGCACAGGAATTGTGGATCCCAAAGACCCTGGCATCTCGAATCCGTTGGGATCAATGAAGTACCCCAACCTGTTTGACTGGGATCCGTCATAATGGTAAAACTCGGATCCGGCAACTGCAGCAGAACTCCCTGAGTTAACCACTGAATGTTTGTCCAAGTCTGAATCTCTCGTTTCACTTGATCTGACAAGAGAACGTCTATGTCGAGCGAATGGATTTTCACACTCCAATTCTGAATCAAGAAAATTTGGAGAGGACGCATGTGTAACCGCCCCATCGGAATGAGATCCGCAGCTGCTCCGCGCAGACCTATCAGTCTCATAAATTCTCTCGCCGTGACTTTGTCTGCGTGCAGACAATAGCGAGCGTAACAACTGACTAATTTCGCTCTGGTTAACGGCAGACGAACAAGATTGTTGTGCGTCTCGAAGCTCATTCCCAGATGTATGAATGACTTGGATGGCACCACATCCGACTTCTCCTCGTTTACTATAAAACCGAGACGTCGGAGCAATAGAAGTAGATTCTGAACATCGTTCTGAAGCGTTAACTCGTTGCCGTACCTCTGAAGAATGTCGTCCAGGTAGGCCGACGTTACCGCAGACGAATGAGCTCGGAAATAGATCATTACCGAGTTCATTACTCGAGTGAAAGCCCAGGGTGCTAGATTCAATCCGAAGCACATCGCCCGGAATTGATACACCACTCCTAGGACTGCGAAGCGTAGATACTTTCTGAATGTCGGATGTACCATGACGTGAAAGTACGCATCTTTGAGATCTATGCTCGTTGCATAATCGTTCACCCGAATACTCACTCTGACCGACCGAATCGTCTCCATATAAAACTTCGGAGCGACGATCAGCTTGTTTATCCAGCTCAAATCTATGACTGGACGGAACGAGCCGTCTGGTTTCGGAACCAGAAACAGATGGCTGTAAAATCCCGGAGTCTCCTGGTTTTCTACGACCTCTACCGCGTTCTTCATTAAAAGAGACTGCACCTCTGATAATAGAGCGTCTCTTTTCTGCGGATTTGACGGAAGTTGAGTCCATTTTGGACTTCGAGTTAATGGAGGCTTTCGTTTGAAGGATATCTTTAGATCTTCCGAAGTCACCCCTCTCACCCAAGGGTCGTCCGTAATCGACGCCCACTCATGTGAAAAACTCGACAACCTTCCGCCAACCGGTACGCGATAGAGGTTTAAGCCATCACCTCCTGGACCTGCGAGGGCTGCGGTAGGAGAAACCACGTCCTCCACGACCCGCACCTCGTCCCGTCGACCTCGGGGCGTCCGACCGGTTATCCCGGCCCGAAGGACGTCCCGAACGTGAGTCGCTACCCTGACGGTCTCTCAAATAAGACCAAGAGGACGCACCGGAACCTCTATAGGCACTTTAGGCGCATTAGACCCAGAAGTGCCTGTCTTACTCTTATCTGCCGTGTCCGACTTCTTAGAAGCAGATTTGAACAGCAGAGAATCCGAAGTTTTCTTTGTAATGTTATCGTAAATTGCAGAAAGCTTGCCGTCAAAGAGGAGTTCTCCGGAGACCGAAGCGACTCTGAGAGAGTTCTTCACCTTAGTATCCACGAGTGTGGATGTAGCTAGGGCTGCGTCACGTCTAACCAACTCCAGGTTTGCCACTGAAAGGGCGGAGTTGCACGTGGAATAAGCTACTGCCCTTGAAAGAAGTCTTAAAGAGGATTGTATATCCTGAAATTCTTTCCCTTGAAGACGCAGTGATAACACCTTAGTAAGGTGATCTGCATAAGATAAGGCATCTAAACTGGCTCTGTTAGACGAAATAGTTGTTTCCAACACCGTGGTTGGAATAGACGCCGACGACGGTAATGATAACTCTAAGTCTTCCACCTCGTCGTCCATACGCAGAGGAACTCTCGGGATACCCTGTCCTGCCGTGTCGAATTTATTCCTTGCATTAATGAAAGGCAGGTTGAGAGTATTGGCGGACAAGAAACCTGCTTTCCCCGATTTGGAAGCAAGTTTGAATATAGCGTCATTCAATAATTCAAATGTTCTTGCAACATTATTGGACTGAGACGGAAACTCGGGAGCGATGTCCCTGAACCGCTCAAAAAAATCAGAGTCCAAAGACGCTATAATTCTCTTGTCCGGAACCGCAGCAGTCTGGCCCGACGGAACAACTTGAGGGAGAAAGTGCCGGATGAAGTCCACGGCAGCTTTATGTTGTTCCGAAAGGGATAGCTCCAAATCATCCGCATCCCCTTCACCATCCGGTCGGACCTCATGATGCTCCGGGTCGTCCGCCCCCGATGCTTCGGCGGAGCGTACCGACCCAGCGCCGTCGGATAATTCCCGATCCGACACCGTTTCTGTCGGCTGCTGGGATGCTGCGATAAGTTGTGCTATCTGCACAAGTACGTCCGACACCGAGGCCTGCGGAGGTGCAGTCTTTCGCTGCTTCGCCGAGGGCAGCTCCGCATCTGATGACTCCCGTATACTTTTCCTCCGGAGTCCATCGGCCTCGTGTCCCTGGCTACCGGATGGTGTGACCTGGTCACCGAAGAATCCCTGATCGGCGAAGCTGGTAAAATATCGGCGGTCACGTAGCCAAGGTGCGGTCGTGTGCGCTGACGAGAGGAAGAAGCCTGAGCAGTCTCTGCGGACTGCCTATACAACGGAGCGTCCCGAGCGACGGACGTATGCTCCGCTTGCGACACATTTTGTACCACAACATCTGGTCCCAGATGTTGTTGTACGAGAGAGGGGCCTCTCACGCTTGCGGCCCGGCTGGACCTGGACGAGCTAGGAACCGGACTCAAAGGCTTCCTCCGATCTCGCCTACTATCCGCCGTCACTGGGTGTGCACGTTGAATGTTTATTGTGCTCGCATCACCCAACATTTCCTCCTGGGCCGCATCGGACGAACCCGGCTGCCGAACCATTTGGTGAATGGACGCTACACCGGGCGAGCTAGCGGACGACATTAGTTTAATCTCCATGAGCTCTTTTGCCGCTAGCTCTGTATTCATTTGTGACGACGGAAGCGCACTTGCGGAAGATAACATGGAAACATCACCCTGTTCTTGTTCCTCTGAAATAGAAACTGAGAGAGTAGAGTGACCCTGCGGAGAAAGAGCCGGCATAGCCCTTTCTCCACTAACAACATATCGTGACACACGTTTCCAATGTTTGTCATCCCAATATTGACATATAGAACAGGGATTAGTGCGATAACACTGACTACAATTAATGCAATGATCATGAAAGTCAGAGGAAGACTTCTTCCTATTACAATTTGAACAATATCCTTTCATTGTGAAAAGTCAACAACAAGTCCTAGTTACTCGCACAAACCCCTGACACAAAGATACATAATAACATGATCCATTAATAATGAAAAAACAATTACAAATCAAAATAATTTTTGAAAAATATTTTTTCAGCGAAGCCCAAGTTTCTGAAAAGTAACGTTGAGCCCCGATGGATCCGATGGCTAAGTGTGGTCAAAAATTTTAAATTTATATTAAATAATTAATGCAACACTTACGGATAATAATAATGTATCTTATAGTGAGATAAACTACTCCAAAGGCAAACAGCCCCCCTCAAAAGAGACTGTTGCCAATGTAAACAAACAGTGTAAAACACCAAAAAACATGACTCCAGGCACTGAGAAAACTGGCCCGAAATCAGTCATCAAAATTACACTCTATCTGATGCAAGACAGAGACTCCCAGGGGAGAATCTGCAGAACATCAGATGGAAGATGCAGAACACAACGTTTATACACCCATGGGTGAAAACGTAACTATGGGGAAAATAACAGAAAACATTCTGTAACCAAGCAACTCTCCCAAGAGAATTTAGAAATGATATTTCTCAAAAATATGCCAAAAGCATGGGAGAATTGCAAGGGGGGACTTAGAAGACCAGGGGAGAGGAAACACTGAATAAGCAGTGCAACTTTTTAGCAAGAATGACAACAAGAGGCCCATGCCTCGAAAATAGGCAACTTAACATAATTTCATAAAAAAATTTTAAGTACAGCCCTGATTATTTTTTGTCACTCCTTTTTCCTCTCCTCCTTCTATATCCTCCTTAGAATCACCATTTCTCCAAAAATTACGTGTCTGGCATCCTTTAAACTGAGATTTACAAGCACAAAGATCAGTGAGATGTTAACTGATGAAGGGCCAAACAGAGAATGATAATTGGCGCCAATTTCGGAACGTCCTTGACACTGCGCATGCGCAGTGGGGGCGAAGTATGGAGGTCCTATAGGACATGATTTCTTTTGGTTTTGGATGCAAATTTTGGGGATTGGGGGGCAAAATTTGTGTTTGGCCCTGGATTTTTTAGAGTTAGCACCAGTTAAGTCTGGGTCATTGGTACAGTATAAAAATATTGTGTTTTCAAAGGGCCATATCTCTGCAGCAGATGGACTGAGAAACACCAATATCGAACTTGACCTGCATTTTAATGCTAAAAACAACTTCTGAAAGTTTGATGTCGATCCGTCAAGGCGTTCGACTTTAAATGAACGGAAACCAAATTGTTTATGGACAGACAGACAGACGGACAGACAGACCGATAACATAATACAACCGTTTTTTAAACGGGCGTATAAAAATTTATTTCGCAGTTTCCATTGACAAGCTTCCTTCGAAACGAATGTATGAATACAACAAAACACGGATGGAAATTTGATGGTGAAAATATATGTAACCCACTAAAATTAGATCTGGATTTTAAATGGCAGATTATTAAAATCGTGGAAAATGGATGTGTAAATTCCAAATCAGGCACATTAATTCGTGTCACTGGTGAATTGGAGCAACGCGTGTAAATGAAAACAAGTGTTTGACCACCGAGTTGGTATTAGTCCCCTACGGCGTTTTTGTGACATAAGGTGTTTTTGCCACATAAGACATGACCACAGTCAGCAGGAGTATCAGACCTGGGGGGGGGGGGGGGGGGGGGGGGGGAGGGGGCAGTTTTGGTAAAATAATTATGGACGGTGTCGGCCTGGGGACGGTTCGCTTGGGGACAATTCGGGTTTCATGACAACAGTCAACAGGAGTGTCAGACCTGGGGGGTGGTTTGGGTAAAATACAGGTTATCAGACAGGATTTCAAATGTGAATGGAATCTAAAAATTGAGAATTGAGAGAAGTGTAGCTTGAATCATGTTGGAGGGAGGGGTGGTAACATAAAAATTGAGAAAAAAAAAGCTTAAAAAACACAGCAAAAATGGCCGCCATTCCGCCATCTTGGATTTTGAAAAAAAAATATTAAGCGTGCCTCATCCCTTCAGAACCATTTATCCACGTACCAAATATGAAAGGTGTAGCATAAAGCATGTTGGAGGGAGAGGTGGTAACATAAAAACAGACAGACAGACGGACAGACAGACGGACTGCAATCCTATAGTCCCCTTATGGTTCCCGTAGGGAGACTAATAAGGAACGGGGCAACATTCGGCATGTCTTTGATAAAAAAAAATACGGAAGTATTAAAACGTTTCTCAGATCTCAGATTGACCACCGTTTTTTTATATCTGAACATGTGTGTTCGTTTTCTGGCAGGAGTAAGACCTGGGCAACTTGTCAATGTACAACCCTCTTATTGTTAGCGTGTTGTGTGTGGATATATAAGAGAACTACTGTGTGTCATGTTCGTAACGGCGAAAAGGAAATTGTTTGGAAATGAACCTTAAATGCATCAAATTGTGAGTGATTAAAAATTTCCCAACATCAAAAATTAATTGAATGTTTCTGTTGACGCAACTCAAATGGATAAAAAACACCCAAAAACAGAGGCAAACGATTATTCGTGCACCTTGAACATTTTTTTTGCGTGAGAGCGATCGTGCGCCTTTCCCATGCGTCATGACCCTCCTATAATTACGCTATCGATCGTCATACAGCGACTCTGATAGGTGGCTTAGGTCTGATCGAGACTACCGGACAGACGCCTCTAAGCCGTTGGCTTGAGGCTCTTCA
This sequence comes from Pictodentalium vernedei, assembly GCA_031216915.1. Classification (NCBI taxonomy): domain Eukaryota; kingdom Metazoa; phylum Mollusca; class Scaphopoda; order Dentaliida; family Dentaliidae; genus Pictodentalium; species Pictodentalium vernedei. The sequence goes on from CM062294.1 coordinate 109,198,054, forward strand.
TGAAGGAGACGTAGTTTCTACTTCCGTAGGCCACGCAGGTACTACAGGTGAGGGTTAGGACCTCTATTGCTCAGCAATTGACGGATGGTTATCAAGATTCGCATCAAACTGGATAACTATTACAGAAGACCAGTAGCCGAGAAGTGTGGTCTCGGATGGCCTACGGCTATCTTTCCGAGAGAAACCACCACTAACTTAATGTCTGTGATGGACAATGCTTCCGTCAAATCCTTGCATAAGAGTCTCTCCAATCGGAGGTAAAAGTTCTCTTGACAATGAAAGTAATAGCGGTCGTTGAGAATCAAGATTCTCTAGGATTCTATAGTCATCTGTTACTTGAACCGAAGCCAGAGAGCTCGTTCCTACTGATAATAGACTGGAGCTGGATAAAAAGTTTATCACAGCTCTAAAAGTTTATTTATGGTAATCATTTAGTCGGTAAAAGTGAGCGTTCGAGTGATCGACTATGCGGCAAGCATAGATCTAAGGATCCATTCTTTCATGTCCTGGTATATCCGGCATTCAGGAAGTACCTACGGTTCGTCGTCCAAGGAATAGTATTTCAGTTCCGAGTGATGTGCTCTGAATCTAGCGTCCTGGGCTTTCACTCCAATAATGAACTCAGTAACGTCTCACAACAATATGGTTCGTCTGCCGTTAACCAGAGCGAAACTAGTCAGTTGTTATGCTCCTCGCTTTTGTCTACTCTTAGACGCATTAACAGCAAGAAATTTTATGCGACTGATGGGGTTGTGCGGAGTGGCTACGGATCTTATTCCGATGGGTTGTTTATGCACACGTTCCTGCCAGTTATTCTTTAACCAGAACTGAAGTGTGAAGACGCATTCACTTAAGACCAGTGTTGTTTTAAAGGATCCAGTAAACAAAAGGTCCATATTGGGGCAGATAGTCAGTGGTTAACTCAAAGAGTTCCTCTGCAACTGCAACTGCCACGATTATGACGGATGTGAGTCAATAGTTTGGGGCACGACCCTGAGCCCGACTGTTATAGCCCCCATATTATATTGAGATTGATATATCCTTAAGTTGATAATTATGTGAGAAAGATTTTTTTTTTTATTTCTGCATTTTCTGACTGGTCTAACTCTTTTGCACTCAGTGACCTTGTTTACATCTTTGTTACACTGATATATTGTACATATAGCTGTTGATTGTTTAATTGTTTAAATAGGTCAATGACCTTGTTTACTTGAACTTTAACAGAATCACCTAGAAACTGTTAGAACATTGAAGAATTTTCATCTTCTAGGACATTTTATCTGGTTACTATATAAAGGTTTGTCAACAGAAAAAAAAACTCATTTTTAGAAAGCCATTTCAGAAAGACTCACTTCAGTTAAAACACAGCAGTTGTTTCCATTGGAGATTATTATTGTTCTAGGACAGTGCATTAATTATAGAAGCAGTGCTTCTTTGTGATTTTGGAAGATTGATTCCAAAAGAGAATTTTGAAGAGAATCTATTCGTCTTGGAAAAGAGAATTTATACTTTCTGTGAAACAGAATAATATTATTTTGTGAAAAGCCAGGATCCTACTGGATTATTTGGAAATTACCTGTGGCGCCAATACTTCTTGGATTTTTACTCCATTTGAATTTTGCGGAGAATTTTATTATATTTTATTGGAGACTGCTGAAATTTCAAAGTGAAAATTTTATTACGAATCTACGGGATACTGTTTCTGAGAGACATTCTTGGATTTAATACTACATGTACCAGCTGGTAACTTTCTTCAGAAGATACTTCGCCACTGGATTACTGGATTCTGTCAAACTGTACTTTGGACTAATTCTATAATTGATAAGTACCATTGTTTTTTTTTATTTTCTGTAACCCAATTAGTGTAAAAGATCTTTGTATCATTTTTTTTATATATCAATTTTTTTTAATTAAATTTCAGAATAGTTAAATTCATAGTTTTGTTGCTGATTCTCAAATTTCTTTCTGTTACCAATATCATTAATAATTCCACACCGTAACAGAAATTGGGGGCTCGTCCGGGATTGAATATTAGATAACGAGAAAATTGCAAATTGCAATTATTATTTTCGCTCACTTTCAAAACATTTAAATTTTCTTAGAAAATTTCAGTATTATTATTTATATTCTGAGAACCAGCAAACCTTTTCATCATGGTATTTATTGTGACAGAATTTATATCTGAATTTGAAAGATCTCCTAGTTTGGCACTTTTAGAATCTCTTAAGAAGGAGGATTTTTTTCAACTTGCTCAGTGTCTAAAATTACCTGTCACCCCTGGTCTGAACAAGCATAAACTTAAACAGCTCATTGTTAATCATTATATTGAGGAGGGTCTTTTGCCTCAGTCTTGGTCACCTGTCTCTGAACCACAACCTACTGATGCCCTTGAACTCAAAAAGTTAGAATTAGAACTAAAGAGATTAGAAATGCAACAAGAAATGAAAAGGCAGGAAAATGAAATGAAATTAAAAGAATTAGAGGCCCAAAAAGAAGAAAGAGAAAATGAAATTAAATTAAAAGAATTAGAAGCTCAAAAAGAAAGGGAACAAATTCAGGCTCAAAAAGAAAGGGAACTAAAATTAAGGGAAATAGAAGCTCAAAAAGAAATGCACTTAAAAGAATTAGAAATTCAGGCCCAAAAGGAAATAAGAATAAAATTAGAATCTCAACGTCAAGGCTCAAATGTAATTTCTCCAAGTAGATTTGATGCAACTAAACATGTTAGGCTAGTTCCCCCCTTTCAAGAAAAAGAAGTTGATAAATATTTTTCACATTTTGAAAAAGTGGCAACAAGTTTAGAGTGGCCAAGGGATGTCTGGACTTTGCTACTGCAAAGTGTTTTGAAAGGGAAGGCCCAAGAAATCTATTCCGCTCTATCTTCTGAGCAAAGCAACAATTATGACGCTGTTAAAGAGGCAATACTTAAGGCATATGAACTTGTTCCAGAGGCCTATAGGCAGAAATTCAGAAATTATTATAAAAATGAAAATCAAACTCATGTGGAATTTGCCAGAGAAAAGCAAAATTTATTTGACAGGTGGTGCCACTCAAAAGAAATAGGGAAAGATTTTACAAAATTAAAGGAAATGATGCTGATTGAGGAGTTTAAAGGAAAGATACATTCAGATATAAAGGCCCACCTGGATGAACAAAAAGTTGACATGCTAAATAGAGCAGCAGTACTGGCAGATGACTATGCCTTAACTCATAAAATGAGTCGTAACGCCACAAATTTTTGGCCCCACAAGAATTCTTTCCAAAGTGGACCTAGACCAGCTTCAGATAAAACTCATCCTTCCAATCATCCTTCCCATCCTACAAACTTTTCACCACCTAAATTTAATCGGAAGCCTAATGAAAATAAGTCATTCAATGCCAGCCCTACACCATTACGACCCAACAGTTCAACTAAAACTTGTAATTATTGTAAGAAAGCAGGTCATCTATTATCTGATTGCTGGCTGTTAAAAAGGAAAAATGAGTCCTCTACTTCACAGAATGCACTAGCATGTGCTCCATGCCCTGAAAATTATGTTATAAAGCAAGACGCTTTAGAAAATTATAAGCCATTCATTTCTGAAGGCTTTGTTTCCCTTGATGGGGATAAGCACTGTTCCTTACCAATAAAAATACTGAGAGACACAGGGGCTACTCAGTCATTAATGTTACAAGGCATTTTGCCATTTTCTGAAGAAAGTGCTACAGGGGCACAAGTTCTAATATCAGGTATTGAGTCAAACTCTTTAAATGTCCCACTTCATAAAATAAATTTAAGAAGTAGCTTAGTAAATGGGACTGTGACAGTAGGAATCAGACCTACTCTACCTGTAAAAGGTATTTCTTTATTATTGGGAAATGACTTAGCTGGTGACAAAGTCACTGTAGAACCTCAAGTGGTGGATAAGCCGAGCACAGATGAAAGTATTATTAATTTGAAGGAATGTTTTCCTTTTGCCTTTCCAGCATGTGCTGTGACTCGGTCCATGGCAAAGAAAGCTGAGGTTGATAACAACCTCAATTGTGTTGATTTAAACAGCAAAGCTGCGGATAAGAACAGTCACAGAATTACGGATTCTGAAGACATTGATTTGTCTCAGACATTTCTGAGTCAGTGTGATGACTCCTCCAGAAATTGTAAAGAGGCCACTACACCTGAGAGTGATAGGGGGACCTCCTTGAATGTCATTTCCCGGACATCTTTAATTCAGGAACAGGAAAGTGATCCTGACCTTGCCGAGCCACGTGAAAAGGCTCTAACACAGGCTGAAGCCCAAAACTCCCCTGTCTGTTATTTCAGAAAATCTGGTGTATTTATGAGGAAATGGCGACCACCAGAAGTACCCTCCAATACTGATTGGGAGGTTATTTATCAAATAGTTGTCCCCACTAAATACCGGAATGAAATAATAAGCCTGGCTCATGAAAATCCAATGGCTGGACATTTGGGAGTTAGGAAAACCTACTCTCGTATTCAACAATGTTTTTACTGGCCCAAGCTTCGACAAGATGTTGTCGAATTTTGTAAAACCTGCCACACCTGTCAAATTGTAGGAAAACCCAACCAGAAGATACCTCCTGCTCCACTTCAACCAATCCCTGCTTTTGAGGAGCCATTTAGTAGAATTATTATTGATTGTGTTGGCCCATTGCCTAGAACAAGATCTGGAAATGAATATCTTCTTACCATCATGTGTGCTTCTACACGATTTCCTGAAGCTATACCTCTAAGAAATATCAAAACTAAGACAATAGTTAAGGCCTTGATAAAATTTTTTACAACTTTCGGTCTACCCAGGTCAGTGCAATCGGATCAAGGCTCAAATTTTATGTCAAACCTTTTTCAGCAGGTGATGTATGAGCTCAAAATTAAGCAGTACACATCAAGTGCCTACCATCCCGAAAGTCAAGGAGCTCTAGAACGCTTTCATCAAACACTGAAGACCATGATAAAGGCCTATGGGGAGGATAATGAGAAGGATTGGGATGAAGGAGTACATCTCCTCTTATTTGCAGTCCGTGAGACTGTACAGGAATCTCTGGGGTTCAGCCCTTTTGAATTAGTGTTTGGACACTCAGTGAGGGGTCCACTCACTGCTTTGAAGGAGAAATGGCTCGAGGAAGAGCCACCTGAAATTTCTCTTCTGGACTATGTGTCCACTTTTAAGGAAAAACTGCACCAGGCCAGAGAAATGGCAAATAAACATTTACAGAAAGCCCAGAGTCATATGAAGACCTGGTATGATAAAAAGGCAAAATTTCGCACCTTTAAACCTGGGGACAAGGTGTTAGTATTATTCCCTTTAAAGGGCAATGCTTTACAAGCAAGATATTCAGGCCCTTATATTGTTAAGCACAAGATCAGTGATACTGATTATGTTGTTGAGACTCCCGATAGACTCAAAAATACTCAGCTGTGCCATATAAATATGTTGAAAACATATTATGAGAGAGAACCAAACTCTCTACCAGTCTCAACAGTCACCCACATGGATGAGCTGGAAAATCCTGTAGAGGATATTCATGAAGGCGGCGAAAATGTACCTCTAAAGTTACAGAACTCAGATGTCCTGAGAGATCTACAAAATAAAACTGATTATTTACTGCCTGACCAAAGAAAGGATTTAGTTGATTTAATTTTCAAATATCAACACTTATTTTCCGATGTGCCTAGTAGGACATCTGTTATTTTTCATGATGTTGATGTAGGAGAGGCAAATCCCATCAAACAGCATCCATATAGATTGAACCCTTTCAAAGCTGAGATCATGCGAAAGGAAATACAGTATATGCTGGGCAATGATATCATAGAACCTAGCCATAGCAACTGGAGTTCGCCCTGTATACTCGTCCCAAAACCTGATGACAGTTACCGATTTTGTACGGATTACCGAAAGGTGAACAGCCTCACCAAAACAGACAATTATCCAATTCCAAGAATTGATGACTGCATTGACAAACTTGGCCATGCTAAATTTGTGACAAAATTTGACTTGTTAAAGGGTTATTGGCAAGTACCTTTAACAGTAAAAGCAAAAGAAATATCTGCTTTTGTTACCCCATTTGGGCTGTATCAATATAAAGTAACCCCTTTTGGAATGAAAAACTCTCCGGCAACGTTCCAGCGCATGGTTAACCACTTAATTGCAGACCTAGATCACAGTGAAGCTTATATTGATGATGTTATTATACACACAGATACAAATTGGGCTGATCATCTAAAGCATATTCAAGAATTTTTTGACAAAGTGACCCAAGCCAACCTAACTATTAACTTGGTAAAATCAGAATTTGGCAAAGCAACTGTAAATTATTTAGGTCACGTTGTGGGGCAGGGGCAGGTGAGGCCGATTGCGGCGAAAGTTGATGCCATTGTAAATTTTCCAGTACCAAAATCTAAAAAAGAGCTCATGAGATTCTTAGGCATGGCTGGATATTATAGAAAATTTTGTTTAAATTTCTCAGATGTTGTCTCCCCTTTGACCAGTTTATTGAGCAAAAAGGTTAAGTTTGTTTGGACTGAGGAATGTCAGAAATCCTTTAACAGAATAAAAACTTTATTAAATAATTCCCCTGTCCTGGCCAGTCCCAATTATGAAAAGCCTTTCAAATTATTCATAGATGCAAGTGACAATGGAGCAGGTGGGTATATTGCCCAGGAAGATTCCCAAGGTATTGATCACCCTGTATGTTATTTTTCCAGAAAATTTCTCAAACATCAAAAGAATTACTCTACAGTAGAAAAAGAAACTTTGGCTCTAATTTTGGCATTAACCCATTTTGATGTGTATCTAGGAACCGCCCAATGTCCAACTACAGTTTACACCGATCATAACCCCTTAACATTTATCAATAAAATGAAAAACAAGAATCAAAGATTATTGCGGTGGAGTTTAGCCCTTCAAGAATATAATTTAGAGATTAGGCATATTTCGGGAAGAGATAATGTTGTAGCTGATGCTCTTTCCAGAATATCCTAATTTAAAATGATATGATCGGTCCCTATTCACTTCAAGTGTATATATGTTTATTAAAAAAAAAAAAAAAAAAATTGTGAAGATTATGGTGTGTGTGTATTGTAAGCCAGTCAGAGTCTGCTAAAATTATGTAAAAAGTTTTCAGTACCTTCAAACTTTTTCTTTTAAGGCGGGGTGTGTTATAGCCCCCATATTATATTGAGATTGATATATCCTTAAGTTGATAATTATGTGAGAAAGATTTTTTTTTTTATTTCTGCATTTTCTGACTGGTCTAACTCTTTTGCACTCAGTGACCTTGTTTACATCTTTGTTACACTGATATATTGTACGGCTTATTCTCACTTACCCAGCAGACTGCAATTTCAGTCCAGTCCAGAATTGGTTATGGTCTGTTTTTATATTCACCGGGAGCAATTCTCACTTACCCAGCAGTGTTGTTTTAGCGAGAGCTAGCCATGTATTTGTTGACAAACGCTTCTCGTGCCGCGGAATGTTTGGTCAATCTTATCAGTAGTCATCAGAAGTTACTGATTAGTATTTGCACTGATTATTGTTAACCTTTATGACAAACATCTTTGTGCGGGTAGCTTTGATTATTATTTTTTTTTTTTATTATTATTATCGCTATCATTTGTAATGTGAGTATTATTTATGTTGTTGTTTTTTGGGGAGCATATAAGACGATCCGCATCCGTTCAATCATTAGAATATTTCTACACATCAGAATGGCTAACGCTCAAGTAAATGTGCATTATATTCCAAATGATAGAGGAGGTCGATATCTCATATACAACAATTACAAATTCAGTGTCAAGACTCGCAGAAATGAATCCGTCCATTGGAAGTGTTGTGTGAAAACTTGTAGGGCAACTGTCAACACAAAAAATGATATGATAACTTCAGTGAGAGATGTCCACAACCACGCAGCCGACAGTTCCAAAATAGCTGCAGAAGCAGTCATTGCAGAACTCAAAGCTACTGTCCGCAAGAATAGCAGACCGATCAGCACTATATTCCAAGAAGAATTAGCCAGTAAGTAATTTTTTAATCTTTGTTATAAAAAAATAATTAATTTTATTAATTTATAATTTATAATTTAAAAATTTGAAATTAAAATTAAAGGTAAATGTTTTCAAAGTTTTAAACCTGATTCTTGAATGTTTTATTTTGATTAATTAATTAATTAATTCATTCATAATTTTTTACAGGTCTGCGAACTGACGAGACTCACCCTGATATTTTAGCCAAGATGCCAACATTTTACTCGGCAAAAGCATCTTTGTACAGATCTCGAGCCAAAATGCAACCCAAGCTTCCAAAACGACGTGAAGACATCGTTCTCCCAGAGCATTACACAACAACAACTGGGGCCAATTTTCTACTTGCCAACGACGGTTCTAATGAAAGACTTATAATTTTTGCTACAGACGAAAACTTGTGTCATCTTTCACAGGCTTCTGTTTTTTATTGTGATGGAACATTTGACAAATCACCAAAAATTTTTCATCAATTATATACTATTCATGCATTCGTCGATGGTCAAATGCGACCACTTGTCTATGCTCTGCTCCCCAACAAAACCCAAGTGACATATGAGAGATTCTTCACACTCACCAGCCAACGTGCCGCAGATAGCCAAACACCCCTAACGCCGAGAGAAATATTCATGGACTTTGAAATTGCAGCGCAGAATGCTGCAGCGACAGTTTTTCCGTTGGCTAATTTGAAAGGGTGTTTCTTTCATTACAGCCAGGCTGTGTATAAGTATGCTACAAAAGACTGTAAATTGCCGTACCAGGAAAATCTTGAAATAAGAACACTTGTGAAACGATCGATAGCTTTGCCGCTTTTGCCAGTAAACAGAATCAGTGATGCCTGGTTTGAAATCCTAGAGGAGTCGCCGGAATCTGAGGAAAGAAATGTCACCAAGTTCACAGACTATATGACTACCTACTGGGTAGAAGGAAGTCACAGACGTAACCTCTGGAACCACCATGAGACAGAAGGACCTCGCACCACCAACCATGTCGAGGGTTGGCACCGAAAATTACAACTGTTCATACCACCCTCAAAACCAAACATCTTCACATTGGTAGAATTCATAAAGAAGGAACAGGCTTTCCATGAAGTGGCAATCTTACAGACGGCAGCCGGTGCCAAGAACCGTCCACGACAGCGACGCTACCAAAGGATCGATCAATCTCTAAATCATTTCAAACAGCTTTACCGCCGCGGAGAATTGGGAAATTTGGCCTTCTTAGACGCTGTGGGCCATGGAACAGGTTTTTAATTATAAATTAATTAATATATATGTATGAAAACATTGTTACATGCAGCTTGTTAATTATGAAAAACAGATTCATTTTTTTGTTGGTATTTTCTATCATTATAAATATCATTATAATCATGTGTTTGAAAATTATTATTGATGATGATCACGGCACTTCGCTAATAAATGGTTAATATAATATGGTATTTTCTATCATTATAAATATCATTATAATTATGTGTTTGAAAATTATTATTGATGATGATCACGGCACTTCGCTAATAAATGGTTAATATGAACACTGGTCTTCGTAATATAAATGTATGAAAACATTGTTACATGCAGCTTGTTAATTATGAAAAACAGATTCATTTTTTTGTTGGTATTTTCTATCATTATAATTATGTGTTTGATAATTATTATTGATGATGATCACGGCACTTCGCTAATAAATGGTTAATATGAACACTGGTCTTCTTCTTGTCTGTAAATTAATTATAAATATATGGTCGTCAAACAGTGAAAAATAGCGATATGGACTATAGTCGGCAACCCTTTGATATCGGATCAATTAGCACCTATACCGAGAACAATACCTGCTGGGTAAGTGAGAACATCCCTATTGTACATATAGCTGTTGATTGTTTAATTGTTTAAATAGGTCAATGACCTTGTTTACTTGAACTTTAACAGAATCACCTAGAAACTGTTAGAACATTGAAGAATTTTCATCTTCTAGGACATTCTATCTGGTTACTATATAAAGGTTTGTCAACAGAAAAAAAAACTCATTTTTAGAAAGCCATTTCAGAAAGACTCACTTCAGTTAAAACACAGCAGTTGTTTCCATTGGAGATTATTATTGTTCTAGGACAGTGCATTAATTATAGAAGCAGTGCTTCTTTGTGATTTTGGAAGATTGATTCCAAAAGAGAATTTTGAAGAGAATCTATTCGTCTTGGAAAAGAGAATTTATACTTTCTGTGAAACAGAATAATATTATTTTGTGAAAAGCCAGGATTCTACTGGATTATTTGGAAATTACCTGTGGCGCCAATACTTCTTGGATTTTTACTCCATTTGAATTTTGCAGTGTTTTATTATATTTTATTGGAGACTGCTGAAATTTCAAAGTGAAAATTTTATTACGAATCTACGGGATACTGTTTCTGAGAGACATTCTTGGATTTAATACTACATGTACCAGCTGGTAACTTTCTTCAGAAGATACTTCGCCACTGGATTACTGGATTCTGTCAAACTGTACTTTGGACTAATTCTATAATTGATAAGTACCATTGTTTTTTTTTATTTTCTGTAACCCAATTAGTGTAAAAGATCTTTGTATCATTTTTTTTTATATATCAATTTTTTTTAATTAAATTTCAGAATAGTTAAATTCATAGTTTTGTTGCTGATTCTCAGATTTCTTTCTGTTACCAATATCATTAATAATTCCACACCGTAACACCGACAGACTCGAAATACAGGGGTCTTGGGACCCTCGGTTCCTGGAGTAACTCATAAACATCTAAGAATGATGTCAATACTGTTAGCGCTACATCAATGGATTCACATTATTTGCGGACACGCAAGTTCAGATTTTGTTGGACAACTCAATAGTGGTAGCGTACATCAGGAACCAGGGTGGCACCCATTCGTTTCCATTATGATATCTAACGGAGAAGATTTTTCTATTGTGTCATGTATTGTCATGTTCATCTCTCTATCCGTCATAGACCGGGTCGTCTGGACGTACTAGCAGACTCACTCCTCGGAAAGGTTGCCTGTTTCATTTGCATTGGATGCTCAACAAGCGAGTATTTGGACAGTTTTGCTACCAGTGGGATCGCCCCATGATAGTTCAGTTTGCGACGCACTGCAACAATTAGTTACCATCATTTGTGTCGCCTTACCCAGACCATTGAGCGCATGCAGTAGACGCTCTGCAGAATTCATGAGGATGAATGATAGGATACACGTATCTTCCAATTCATTTGATTCATGAGATTACGTTTAAGATTAAACAGTCTCGTTGTGATTCCTACTAGTAGCACCTCTGTTGTCACAGAAACCTTGGATCAGTATTCTCAAGTGTCTGTTATGAGACGCTCCCCAGAAGCTTCCTCCATGAAAGGGTCTTCTTTCAGGGGAAGTTTTATTCTTCACATCCTTCTCCGCACCCATAGTGGCATAATAGAGTTGGTTAGACATGAGGGAACCATTGCGGTTCCTGTATTATTTGATAACTGGCACAGGAACGATTAAATAATTTGGGTGAGGAGATTTCGATATGACTTTGAATCCCTACCCTACCCCCCCCCCCCCCCCCCCCCCCCCACACACACACACTCACACACATACTATGCATTTGGATCGTGTTCTATGGCGACCTCATGGGCACATCCGCTTTTTAGTTGGATTAGTTTCCTGTGATTATTTGTTGATTTGTTATATACAAGCGCTTATTTAAAAATCATCGCAATTAAATCGCTACTCTTTGAGTACCTCGCAGATTGCATAACCAGTTAACTGGTCTTCAGATGATTACATGCTAAATATAAATGCTCTTGCACATTATATTATTAGGCTAACACTTTATTGTATTTTGTGGACCTTGAAATTAGAATCTATTTCAGGGGCGGTCCATGTCAGAGCCTGTTAATCATACCTACTTCATTTTCTAGATCTGGAGTTTCTATTATGTCAATACTCAATTCACATATTCTCATGTGTTAATGATCATAGATATCGTATAGTACACGTTGGAGAGTGTTATTACTGGAACTTATTGTACAGAGGCCGTCTGTGGATTACCTAGGAAGTGTGTTTTCTCTTCAAGAATCGTTCAGTGTGGCTCGATTGGACATGTGTATGTTATGTTTTTTATCACCGGTTTTCGACGTATCTGTGTACAGTGTAAGTTATATAGCAGGCAATATTAATTACCAGGATCGTTGCTATAGCCTCAACTTCTGAAGTGGCATTAAGCACCATTTATTAATCATGAATTAATACCTGAGTGCCTGTTCGACGATTATTTATATTGTTTTTTGGTTCCGCTCTTACTGATTCTAGAGCTCTCCCCTCTTTCTTTTGAAGATTCCTTCAAAAGAAGGGGGGGGGGGTTGATTTTTACCTCTTCTCTGGCTTAATGAGTATGTAACTATGAAGGAAGCTGTTTTATCCGTAATTATATCATGCATACAGCTGAAGTGTTATTATATGGCGTGTGTTTGTTCGGGATTTTCTCTCATTCTCAGATACGCCATCCTAATTTTTGGTCCGGACCTGCCTTAAAAATTTGGAACTTGTTACATCCTAAGTAGCATTGTCTTCATGCTTACAAAAAGGAATTACTTAAAATGGGCTCCTTATTTAGAATATGTCTCCTCTATTACTGTATAGAGAGACATACATGTAATTCCTAATTATTCTAATTTCCTTTCATCATGGATTGCAAGATTGGAATTATTTCGGAAGTCCTTGGCCCTCCACCTTTTTACGATTCAGCTAAGTCTGGGCCACTGGTTTACAGTGTAAAAATATTTTAAATTTATGATAATTTGTATATTTTTATACTTACCAATGGCCCAGACGGGGATAGCCCTCCCATGAGTGGGCACTCATACCTCCCCGCTGAATTATTATGTAATACTCTCTTTTACAAAGAATGATCTTGGCGCCAATTCCGGTCACTTCCTGGCATCTGCGCATGCACAGAGAGTAAATGTATGGAGGACCAGATGGGATTTCTAATTTTCGGTTTTGCATGCAAATTTGGGGGATTGGGGGTGGGGGGGGGGGGGGGGGGGGGGGGTGGGCAAAATTTGTGTTTGGCCCTCAATATTTTAGAGTTAGCACCCTGGTAAGTATAAAATGTACAAATTATTATAAATTTATAATTTTCTTCCATTTACATCAAAAAATTTTGCCGCTGGCAACCACCTTTGAACTTAGTTTAGTCAGGCATCAATATATTCCTTTGGCACACCATACAGGATACATCTATGATCAGATTGGTTTGAAACTTGGTATGCTTATTTGGGATTATCTCTAGATGGGAGCTATCGATTATCTTCCATTTCCATCAAAAAGTGTTGCCGTTGGCAATGACCTTCAATGAATTTTGTGCAGTTATGCATCATTATTTCCCTTTGGCACACCCTGAATGGCACATTTATGATCGGATAGCTTTGAAACTTGGTGTGATTGTTTGGGATGACCTCGAGATGGGAGCTATCGATTTTCTTCCATTTTCGACAAAACATGTTGCCGCAGGCAACAGCCTTTGAACTTAGTTCAGTCAGACCTCAATGTTTCCCTTTGGGCCACCCTGCAGGGCACATTTATAATCAGATCAACTTGAAACTTGGTATGCTTGTTTGGGGTGACCTCTAGATGGGAGATATTTATTTTCTTCCATTTCCGTCAAAAAATATTGCTGTTGGCAACAGCCTTTGAACTTAGTTTAGTCAGACCTCAATATTTCCCTTTGGCACATCCTACAGTGCACATTTATGATCAGATCAGTTTGAAACTTGGTATGCTTGTTTGGGGTTACCTTTGGATGGAAGCTATCGATTATCTTCCATTCCTGTTAAAAAATGTTGTCGCTGGCAATGACCTTCAATGAGTTTAGTGCGCTTATGCACCAATATTTCACTTTGGCACACCCAGCAGGGCACATTTAAAATCAGCTCAATTTGAAACTTGGTATGCTTGTTTAGGGTGACCTCTAGATGGGAACTATTGATTTTCTTCCATTTCTGGCAAAAAGTATTGCTGCTGGCAATGACCTTTGAACTTAGTTTAGTCTGTCATCAATATATTCCTTTGGCTCACCCTACAGGGCCCATTTATGATCAGATCGGTTTGAAACTTGGGACGGTTATTTGGGATTACCTCTAGATGGGAGCTATCGATTATCTTCCATTTCCATCAAAAAATATTGCTGCTGGCAACAACCTTCAATGAACTTTGTGCAGTTATGCATCAATATTTCCCTTTGGCACACCCTGCAGGGCACATTTATGATCAGATTGCTTTGAAACTTGGTACGCTTGTTCAGGGTGACCTCTAGATGGGAAATGTCAATTTTCTTATATTTCCGTCAAATTTGGTTGACATTGGCAATGACCATTGAACTTAGTATAGTCAGACATCAGTATATTCCTCTGGCATGCCCTTCAGATTACATTTATGACAGGACTGCTTGAAACTTGGTATCCATTTTAGTGCTGAAACGGTTGGCCCATTTTTGTAACCAGCTAACCGCCGGGCATAAGCGGATTTCAACCGGATAATCGTTAATTTCAACCGCTGGTATTATTGTATTTTTATGTGTACCCATACTATGTATGGTACACATAATGCCGGCATCCGAGGTAGCCATCCGTCGTTCGTCCATCCATCCATCCGGCATATGTATCCATTTCTTTGGCATTCAATAACTTGAATAATATTGCTTGGATTGTCAAGTTACTTTATATTTGTGTTCAGGTTACTGATGTGCCGAGCTGTATAGTTTTGAGTGTAAATCTGATAATCTGATCCTGAGATATTAACCCTTTATCCTTCAAATTGAGAATTCTTCCAATCTCTTTAGTATGAGATAACTCAAAAAATATCAATCCATTTGTCATGTTACTTTACATATATCTTCAGGTTACTGATGTGACGAGCTGTATAGATTTTGGTGTAAATCTGTTGTTTTGATCCTGAGATATTAACCCTTTATCCTTCAAAGTGAAAATTCATCCAATCCTTTTGGCATTCGATAACTTGAAAAATATTGCTTGGATTGTCAAGTTACTTTATATTTATGTTCAGGTTGCTGATGTGCCGTGCTGTATAGTTTTTGGTGTAAATCTGATAATTTGATCCAGAGATATTAACCCTTTATCCTTCAAATTGAAAATTCCTCCAATCCCTTTGGCATGAGATAACTCAAAAAATATCAGTCCGATTGTCATGTTACTTCATATATGTGTTCAGGTTACTGATGTGCTGAGCTTTATAGTTTTTGGTGTATATCTGATAATTTGATCCTGTGATATTACCCTTTATCCTTCAAATTGAGAACTCCTCGAATCCATTTCTTCGGCATGCAATAACTCAAAAAATATTAATCAGATTATCAGGTTACTTTATATATGTATTCAGGTTACTGATGTGCTGTGCTGTGTAGTTTTTATGTAAATCTAAATATTTGATCCGGAGATATTAACCCTTTTATCCATCAAATTAGGCACTCCTCCAATTCATTTCTATACATGTATGTACCCATACCATGTATGGTGTACATAATGTCGGCATCCGGGACCGACCCAGCACCCTCCGATAGCTCAGGTGCTGAGACCGCCGTCAGCTGCTTCTGCACTTGCTGGGATGCTGCGATGAGCTGTGCAATCTGCGACAGCAAATCTGTTACGGAGACCTGAGGAGCAGCGGTCTTCTATCTGGTCGATGTTTGCTCCCGGGACAGTGTGTCTGAGACGGCTCTTTCCTCCAGACGTCCCGATATAAGAGGTCTCATCTCTTAGCTACTGAATAGTGCTACTTTCGAACGGTCGCAGCATTCTGATTCTCAGGAATGAAAGTATTGACGCATTAGATCCATCGCCCCCTGTGTTGTTCCGAAAAGGAAGCCAGGGTAATTCTCCTCCAAATCCTTTTCACCATCCGACTGTATCAGATTATACTCACGGTCATTGGCATCTGAATGCGCAGATGACTGGACCGGCCCAGCACCATCCAACAGCTCAATTTCTGAGACTGCTGTCGGCTGCTTCTGTACTTGCTGCGATGAGCTGCACCATCTGCGACAGTACGTTTGTTATGGAGGCCTGAGGAGCAGCGGTCTTCTGTTGCTTGGTCACCGGCTGCTCCTGGGACAGTGTGTCCGAGATAGCTCTTTTCTGAGGACGTCCCGGTGAATGAGGCCTCGTCTTCTTGGCTACAGTATGCCGAGTATGGTGTGACTTCTTTGACGAAGAGTGGACCTTCTCGAAGATGAAGGCTAGATATCAGAAGTCACTTAGCCAAGGTGTGGTCATGTGTGCTTGGTAGATGCTGAAGAAGCCCTAACTATAGCTGACCCCGGCAGTGAACTGAACGGAGCGTCCGGATGGGAGGCGTGGATGCATGCTCTGACTGACGCAAGTTCCGAACCACAACATCTGGCCCCAGATGTTGATATGAAAGAGAGGGGGCTCTCGCACTCGTGGTACTTCAGACCTCGCCGAGCTTCCCGCTGAACTTGCCAGCTTCTTCCTCTCCATCGTCGCAGGGTGAGCCTATTATTATTTTATAGTGCTCACTCTACCCTTTCTACTCTCGTACCCACGGATGGTGTAACCGCTTCACCGGTCGAGCTAGCTGGCGACAGGGAGCTGAAACCATGCTGTGGTTTATTGACCTGTCTAATATTCATGAGCACTTTAGCCGCTAGCTCAGATTGACTATTTAAATGCGACGACTGAAGCACAATCTCTGATGCAGTCACGTAAACATCACCATGTTCTTGTTCCTCTGTAAACAGAAACTAAAAAACTAGAGCGTCTTTTTGGCGAGCGCACCGGCATTGGCCTCTAACCACGAGAGGACCGGCAGCAGCCTCTCGCTAACAACGTTTCGTGACACCCGTCTCCAACATTTGTCATCCCATGCGACACATGTTGAGCAAGAATTAGTGGGAGTACATCGACTACACGCAAGGCAACCAACATGTAAATCAGAGGAAAGGCTTCCTCGTCTTGCTTATTGAGCAATATGCTTTCATAATGAAGCAAAATAAGTCAATCGTACTCCCACCAACTCCATATTAAACATATGAAAAGATACATAACAAATAACATTCAAAATATAAATCGAAAAATAATTTACACAAAAAAAAAAATTTTCGAAAAATTTTGACAAGAGCCCAAGTTCCCAAAGGGAATGATGTGCCCAAATGTATCCCGGTAGAGCCCAAGTGTGGACAAAAATTATTTTTCTATCCAAAAAATTGACTGCTACACTACCGGAATATTTAATGTATCTTACAACAGTCCTACCCTATTAATAAATCGGAAACTACATATATAAATAGAGCATTGTCAATGTAAACAACTTCAGAATGAAAACCGGAAACAAGACCCCAGGCAACAGTAACAGACTTTTGAACTATCTGATGTAAAGCAAGATCTTCATCAGAAGAAAAAATGATACATCGAATGTAAGATGCATGACCAAAACGCCAAAACAACCCAATGGTGAGGATGTAACCATGGGGATATACAGAATAAACATTCTGTGAAACATGTTAAACTCCCAAGAAAATTTCAATAAAACAAGCCAATCTGCTTGGGAGTTTAACTGGGGGGCTTCAAGGAAGGGTAGGGAAGGAATACTTACAGTAACAAACAGTGGAAAAATCATTAGCAATAACGATGACGTCAGGCCCATGTCCCGAAGTTGGGGAACATCAACTAATTTTTATAAATATTATAAAGTTACTGCCCTGAACATTTACAACCACCGTTTCTTCCTTTCTTCATCCAGATCTGAACTTGAATCCCCCAAAATAAGCAGTGATTTGTGTCTGGCATCATTATAAATTGAGGTTTAAAAGCACAGATTTCAGTTTGTTGTTATCTGATGGAGGGCCAAACAAAGAATGATCTAGGTGCTAATTCCGGTCACTTCCTGGCGTCTGCACATGAGCGGAGGGTAAATGTATGAAAGGCCAGACAGGACTTGTAATTTTCTGTTTTGCATGCAAATTTTGAGGATTGGAGGGGGGGGGGGGGGCAAAATTTGTGTTTGGCTCTCGATATTTTAGAGTTAGCACCAGCTAAGTCTGGGCCATTGGTTTACAGTATAAAAATATCATTTGCTCCCATTCCGAGGTTACCTCAAATAAGTATACTAGATATCAAAGAAATCCGATTATAAATGTGACCTGTAGGGTGTGCCAAAGGGAAAAATTGAGGTCTGACTAAACTAAGTTCAAAGGCCATTGCCAGAGGCAACATTTTTTGGCAGAAATGGAAGAAAATTAATAGCTCCCATCTCTTGTGAATGTACATATGTATGCCAGATGGACATACGTACATGTATGCCAACGGACAAGAAGTGGCGGCAATAGCTCAGCTTGACTTTGTCAAGTTGAGCTAAAACTTGAGGAGGATAATTTCTTGCACTCCTTGATTTTCTGGAATGCCAGACCTGTTTGGGACTGCCTTTAAAATCTATTATCACTTGTCTGTATTGCATTGATTTGCAATAATTCATGAGCCATTCTGTGTCACATTTCAATACATTTTGAGTGTCGTAGACAGTCACATAAGAATTGTATGCAACACTTTGAATAATGAGAAGATAAGTGTGCTAATTTTTCCACTATGTAGCTGAATGTAGTACAATTTTTCAGTCACAATATAATATCTTGAAGTGAATATACAGTACATAGAGAGTGTATTGTCAATAAATCAACTGTGGAGTAACGATTTCTCTTAAGCAATAAATGATAATTTAATGCAAAGCGTAATTGGCATTAGCAAAGTTTCAACCAATGGACTTCCAGGTTAAACCCTTGATACCTTCACTCCATGGGTAATTGTGTTACAGTCCACCCTCCATGTACTGTAACCAAAATAGCACACAAGCATATATGCTTTGAAAATTTCAGATCCAACTGCACTACCAAGCAATCTGAGGAGGGCAATTATTTTACACTCCTTGATTTTCTAAATTAACAGGCCTGAAACATCATAGACCTGTACCCCTTGATGGTAACAGGTTGGAGACCACGAAACAGATATACCAGAAACTCTGCAATCTGTGTAATCAAATGGTTGGCATAATCAACAGAGTGATCAGCACACCATCGACAGAAGACTTTCCACTTAGCTGCACAGGCTAAACAAGTGGAGTGCCGCCTTGGAAGAAATGCACTCCACTGCTCATCTCGAAAAAAAAACCTCTATGGAGGAGACAGGACCAGGCAAAAGATATGTGTGAAGGCATAATGAAGTCAGGTCGATGTGAAACCTCAGGTGACCTTGACAGAGAAGATTGCAATGTAGGGGGTGACATACTGGAACATCCACCAACAGAGAGTGGAGCTGATTGATCCACACCCGCTGAGGAAACAGGGGATCGATCAGAATGATTCGACAACAGCAGGTTTGTATCTCGGCTAGAACATGAGACAGAATCAGAACCGAAGGGCAGGTGTAGCTGACTAGACCGTTCCAATCGAGTGACAGAGCATCCACGGCAAAAGCCAGAAGATCTCGACGCGGGGACACTAAAGTGTCCACCTGATGGTTCCAACGGGCCGCAAACAGATTGATGTGGGGACGACCACAGAGATCACAAAGCGACTGAAACACTGCTCTGTGAAGCATCCACTATCAGGACAGGGTGTTGGTTAGGACGTTCAGATGACTGCATATCAGGACAGGGAGTTGGTTAGGATGTTCAGACGACCGCGAATGTGATGAACCCCCACACCAGTTACGTACTGAGCGAGCAGTAGAAGATCCCTAGTCGCCCTGGTTCCAAATGTAAGCTTGTCATTCTAATGCTTTTTTTGGAGTAATCCTTTCAATTGAGAGTAATTCCCGACTACTGAGAGGTAATAAGTATTAAGAAAAAAAACAAAAATAGAACGAAAACAACCAGCAATTGAAAAGGATTTACGATACATCTGTTTGAAACTCTAGCTTGAGCGTGGTGATTTTAGAGAAGCAAGAAAAGGTTATCCTTGAAAATTTTGAAGGAACTTAACACAGGGTTACCGGGATCCAATTTGAGTTTGGCTGACTGCAAATTACAGTTTTTTGATAATACTTGTAATCCCATTTCAAGAGAAACATGGTATTTCAATATATTTTCCACTTTTTGCACACAAAACAAATCCAATTGTTAAAATAGAATTGTGACCACTACTAAATTTGTACTTACTATCTGTAATTGGATGGTGATGTAAATCAACTGATGATAGTGCAAAATGACTGAATCAAAGCTATGGTGCCAGTTGACTATTGATACAGTGTGAACTGACGTATGAGGTGGCGCGAATTGACTTTTGACAGGTTGAGAATTGATTGTGCAAAGACAACCAAGATTCTCAGACGTGCAGATTTCACAGAAATGCTCATTCCGTTTCTGTGCAGGTTCCGTCAGGGCAAAATCACGGAAATGGAAAACAGGTTCCCATACATGTAAAATTTTAGCATAAGGCTTTTCATCAAGAGGCACTTAAAAAATGCTAAAAGCTTTCTGCCAAGACTAAAATTGTATAATTTATTATCGATGAAATTGTATTCATAACCAAGGAGTATGAATGTCATTAAAACTCCTTGTCATAACAGTAACAACATTGCGCTCATTTTGACAATCTCAGTTTATCCAGATTGTTGAGCATGCATGTTGCCAACAGTTTCTGATTCTTAATTACTAAAGTCAAATGCAGTCAATCTCAGCGTGTTTGACAGCAAAACCACATGAAGACAAACACACGAAACGGTATCACTGAAAACAATACCAAAATCACTTTTTATCACTGAAACTGATGATGAAGGGAAAAAGCTAAAATGCAAGATATATTCTTCCAATTTGACAGTGCTTTGTGCAGAACCAAGGAGAAGAGGTGTGTTCATGCTTTTTTTGATAATCATGGTTCACAGACATTTCATCCCACTCAATCAATAATAATAATAACTCTTTGGCCAGCCGCTGATTTGTCGCGGTCCTCATAAGAGAAGGCCATCATTCCCCCTGTACCCCACCCCCTCTTCTCCCAGCATTCAGATATAAACTGCTTAATAGTGTCTCTCACTTCCTCTTTTTCAATTTCTTCAATAAGCATTCCTACCCTCTCCCTCGTGTCCCCCTTCAGCCATCTATCCTTTGTTTCATCACCCCACTTCTGCATTATTCTTCCAGTAAATTTTATTCTATGAGGTATATACTGTGGGCATTCCAAGAGAAAATGTTCCAGGGTCTCCACTACTCCAGAGTGGCACATTTGGCATCCCTTTTCCCCATCTCTCCCAATTTTTCCCCGAAGCTCCAGTGATCTTGATCTCAGTTTGAACAGCAGTGACCCTCCAAAGGTGCCATCTAGGTACTTCTCAAAAGCTGGCTTTTCTTTATATTGTAACCCCTGCAGTGATCGTTTCACGCTAACCCCTGCTCGCCAGTTTCGATTGCAATCTTCCATGACTCTCTCTTTGACAAACCTTTTGCCTTCTTTCATTCCTACTTCTATGTTTGCGACCTCTATAGAGTAATTGTCCATTAGTTCCCTCACATGTTTTGACCACCCCGTTTCTATATTAGAATTCCAAATGGTATCGAGCATCAATTTGCACCACCGGTTGTCAGGCAGGTTTCTCAAGTAGTTAAAGTAACACAGTTTTCCCAAATCTACCCTGTCCTTGATTTTCATCCACCCAAGCTCCCCCCTTACTGCTTCCAAAGCTGCAGCATTACTCGACCCTGTTATCCATCTGCCGGCATCATTTTGAGTATTTTCCAACTTCTTAGTAACGGTTTGGTTTAATGGAATCACGTCCGTGCCATACGTTATACTTGGTAAACCCACCCTCTCCCACAATACTATTACCTTTCTGAACTGAATGGCATGTTTAACACTTAGACGATTTGCCTCTCCAGAATAAGAATACACAAGGAATTTTTATTAAATTCCTTTTTTATTTGTTCAACTTCAGTGTAAAAAACAAAATAATTATTTCATTGGCCTACAGGAACGATTATTTTTTCTTTATCTTTTTCACTTGCAAGTAATATTGTACACACTCATCTGAGCTGTCATTGTTCCTTACATCTGTCGCAATTAAAATGAGTGTTCAAGGGCACAAAATATATAAATGAGAACAGATTTTATTCACTCTCTCATCAATAACAAGCAAATTCAGTGAATTCATGTTTACCGTTGGGCAGCAGTTTCAAGGGGAATTAATGCATCCAGTGGAATATAGTTGAGTTGAAAGTGGAAGTTATTTAGAACAGACAGAACAGACAGTGCTTCAGACAGTGGTTATCAGATTTATTTTCACGGAGGTCACTGTCAAAGCAAGTAAAGTGATGTGGAGTATAACTGTGAGAATCACTAAAAATTTAGACTGTATGATAAGACATATTACATTAAACAGATGTAAAAAGTAATTCATATATGCAGTGTCATTCAAATCGGTTGACTCTAAGGAAAGTTAGAGTCTGGAAACCATCAGCCAATCAAATTTAAGCAACCTAATTAAATATGTGCTGAAAATGCCCATGTTCGAACTTGGACCCACAATTTATGAAAGTGATCTACTACCCAAATTTCATTGAAATCGACTGACTGTTAGGAAAGTTAGAGTCTGGAAACGAAAAACACAGAAGGTGTGCACTTACTGTGTATTAGTAGTAGCACTGAATAAATCACAGTTTCCCTAATTTGCATAATTTTGGCATGAGAACAAAACCTGTATTATATGCGATGTATTGCATGTTACTAAACATTCACACAAAAATTTATTCAAATCTGAACTTTCATATAGAAGTTCTGTACAGAAAACTGATTACACCCAATTTCGGAACAAAATGGCCACTGGCGGACATCTTGAATTTTGGACCAAACCCCAAAACACATATTCTGGTCTCACAATGATAACAAAGATACCCAAGAAGTTTTGTGAAGATCGGTTCATAAATACGGCTTTTAGTCCGAGGTGCATTGAAGTACGGGGCAGACGCCAGACGGACAGATTTTCGGTACAAAATTTCCCACATTCAAACTTGACCCAGGTATTGATAAAAGTAATCCTTATATGAATTTGTTCATCAAAATTTGTTTTATTACAAATTATTAGAGAGTGCTTATAGGCACTCTCCAATAATTTGTAATAAAATAAATTTATATAAACAAAATATTATTTGCGTTTCACTGAATATGAAACATGAGAAGGAAAATTTTGGCTATTGATCATGTAACCTCATTTTCTGAAAGCCCTGATAGTGGCTTCCACAGTTAAAACTAGAAGTCCTGTCATGAACTGTCCGCTTATCTAGGCTTAATTGCGCATAGGAATTGCGCGCAATTGCCATATTGAATGTCAGCCAAAGCATGGCAGATTCTCCTGGTTACTCAAAGCAAACGCAAGCAATGTTTCTGCTAATGGACCTCCGGGTTACCCGGAGGTCCATTGGCTGAAACATTGCTTGTGCACAGGCCATATGTACAGAATTTGATAGCCTTACTATGGACATAACGTGAAGATTAATGCGCATATCGACGTGCTATTTGTGCACATTTCTTGGCAGGACTTCTAGTTTTAACTGTAGCACTCAACCAGTTAAACATTTGCAGGTCTTAAACTGTAAATCAGGATAAGAAAATGGATACAGAAATAACAAATAAAAATAGGTTCCCCGATAGCTCCTGTTGGAACCTGAAAGTAGGTTCTGTGGGGCTCCGAGACACCAAATACATGGAACCTGTTTTAGGTTCCGATAATTTCTGAAATCTGCATGCCTGGATTCTTCTTCTGAAGACTGGTGTACAAAGCTCATGGACACAGCTCTGTCAAACAAGATATAATAGATTAAATGCCACATTGGAAGTACTGAGGCTCAATTGGTGTATAACCAAAGGAAAACTGGGAAGAGTCAGGGTAATGTCTCGACATGTTACAAGATTTTTTATTCAATTAACAGGAGTTTACTCTATAACCTATATCCAATTAACAGGTCAACTTTGTACTGGAGGCATGGTAAATGGTAGTCTTTGTAAGACTGTGACCCGGCGCCCTCCTGGCCCTCACAGTCTTTGAGAAACCTGTTCAAATTTCCTCTGACTGAAACTGAAAGAAACTGGCCGCATTTGAGTCGACTCAGTTCACGATTCATATCGAAGACAAAAATCACATAATCAACATACTAACTGTCGTACTCAGTCCAAATACAATTTATTTACGTGTCTGCACCATTATTTAATGCAAACACAACATCAAACTCAAGAAATGTTGAAAAATATTCGACTTCACCACGTTAAAAAAACCTCCAGTTCAGAGATAAATAATTGTACTACGCATGCGCATAGATACTGTGAGTCCATGCGCCAGGAGGCCGGGTCACAGTCTTACAAAGACTAGGTAAATGGTTTTGTGTTGGGAAATTATATTCAGTTAAGAGGGTTATACAATTAAGAGGTATCCAATTTAGTGGGCTCGACTGCACCTGTGCTTTTTCGCCAACCATGCAGATCACATCCATGCCCAAAATTCCAAATTCGACACATCTGAAGATCTGAATGGACAAGATCGAAGATAGTTTACACTGACTTTCAGTCAGGAGAGTTAAACAATTTAGTTAGAAGACATAAAAACTGTGTGCCTTTAGGTACCCTGTAGTTGACATCTTGTCTTCTGCATTCAGTTGTTCAGAAACCTTTCTAATAAAAATTCTATGTGGCTGTGTGGGGTGAATCGACGCACTCAACAGGTCGGGCAAAAGCGCCAATCGATCTATAATAGATCAATTGGTCATAAAGAGATCAATTGGGCTATAAGATTTGTACGGTAATCGTTTTGAGGATCAATATTTGTTGCTGCGCTAAAAATCGCACTCGAAAATAGGGTACAGTGAACGCGACTCGATATCGGCTTCATATATCAGGGCCGAAATATTCTGTTGATCGATGTATAGGTATTGAAAAACGTATAATTTGAAGTTAAAACTATGTTATTTCAGAAAACCCTCTATTCAACTCCAAATATCAAAATATTTCCAGCAAGTTTCTGAAACCTTTTTCCACAGTAGTTGCTTTGCGCAATTCTCGGCAGGAAATGAACAGTCGATGACGATTTAAACCTGTTGAAAGGGTACGATCTCGAGTAAACTGGTAAGTATAACCTATACATCAGATTTGTAAGGTGACCTGAATCTGCAATAACATAGAATTTTCGTGTTGCACGGGACATTGCAGTCATCCCATACTTTTACCAAAGGAATCGTGTATTCTCACGTTGTTCATGCACAGGGATCTCGTGTTCCTAACTTTTGGCATGACAGATCACTTCTGAAAGGTATTTAAGTGGGAGAAAGAAACTTGTATACCATGAATTACCTGTCAAGAAGACAAGAAGGAAGCATTATAATATACACAATCAAGATGGTATGTATTATTCTTGATAATTAAATGTCCATGCTATCCTCTCCTTCCATTTCCCCTCTTTCATCAACAGAACTCTGCATGCCTGCAAAATAAACGACCAGTATATATATATAAAATATAAACAATTAATTTTGCACTCCAGCATTTCAAAAATAAATGTTGTATTATTACACAGTGGGTGTTCGGCCATGCTTCTGACAACAACACATCCCATTGTGACATGGGCAGCACTATCAACTTGCAGTTGGCGGCGGGTGTGGGTGGGGTATCAACAAGGGTAAAAATATTGTATTATAACAAGTTAGGGGCCACCAGGGTTATTACAAATCATCGAAGAGTGCCTACAGGCACTCTCCGATAATTTGTAATAAAGCAAATAATCTGTTTACACGCATTTCTATTTTCTTGTAACTGAATATGAAACACAGGCAAAGAATATGAATACATTAGCAGCGAACCTTCAATTTTCATTAGAGCCATGGTAGTGACTTCCAGGGGTAATACTTTTTGCCGGTAAAAAGGACGGTATCCGGTAAAAAGGACGGTAAGTGTATAAAACTGTGTTTTAAAGTACTAAATGTACAGCTGAATGTGTGAAAAGTGACAATTTAATGAAGCGTACGCAATAATAAGTATATAGAAGGAAGATTAAGTATTGTTTGTTTTATTGTAGACTATTTTCAAGATAAAATAGATCATTTTTCCATCGACACTGCTCGACACGCCATTTTGTGCAAGGAAAACAACGATTTCGCTGAGGTGCACGACGGGGTGAATATTATCATACTCGCTTGATGGAGGTGTAATTAAGTGTAACTAATTCGTGTGTGTGTAACATTTAGATGTTTCTGTTCACTACGAGGGGATTTAACAGAAAGGTGTTGGGAGAGAAACCATTTATAATTTGAAAATAGTCTATAATAAAACAAACAATACTTAATCTTCCTTCTATATACTTATTATTGCGTACGCTTCATTAAATTGTCACTTTTCACACATTCAGCTGTACATTTAGTACTTTAAAACACAGTTTTATACACTTACCGTCCTTTTTACCGGATACCGTCCTTTTTACCGGCAAAAAGTATTACCCCTGGAAGTCACTACCATGGCTCTAATGAAAATTGAAGGTTCGCTGCTAATGTATTCATATTCTTTGCCTTTGTTTCATATTCAGTTACAAGAAAATAGAAATGCGTTTAAACAGATTATTTGCTTTATTACAAATTATCGGAGAGTGCCTGTAGGCACTCTTCGATGATTTGTAATAACCCTGGTGGCCCCTAACTTGTTATAATACAATATTTTTACCCTTGTTGATACCCCACTCACACCCGCCGCCAACTGCAAGTTGATAGTGCTGCCCAGGTCACAATGGGATGTGTTGTTGTCAGAAGCATGGCCGAACACCCACTGTGTAATAATACAACATTTATTTTTGAAATGCTGGAGTG
This sequence comes from Pictodentalium vernedei, assembly GCA_031216915.1. NCBI lineage: Eukaryota > Metazoa > Mollusca > Scaphopoda > Dentaliida > Dentaliidae > Pictodentalium > Pictodentalium vernedei. The sequence continues at coordinate 109,224,931 of CM062294.1, forward strand.
CAAAATTAATTGTTTATATTTTATATATATATACTGGTCGTTTATTTTGCAGGCATGCAGAGTTCTGTTGATGAAAGAGGGGAAATGGAAGGAGAGGATAGCATGGACATTTAATTATCAAGAATAATACATACCATCTTGATTGTGTATAATATAAAGCTTCCTTCTTGTCTTCTTGACAGGTAATTCATGGTATACAAGTTTCTTTCTCCCACTTAAATACCTTTCAGAAGTGATCTGTCATGCCAAAAGTTAGGAACACGAGATCCCTGTGCATGAACAACGTGAGAATACACGATTCCTTTGGTAAAAGTATGGGATGACTGCAATGTCCCGTGCAACACGAAAATTCTATGTTATTGCAGATTCAGGTCACCTTACAAATCTGATGTATAGGTTATACTTACCAGTTTACTCGAGATCGTACCCTTTCAACAGGTTTAAATCGTCATCGACTGTTCATTTCCTGCCGAGAATTGCGCAAAGCAACTACTGTGGAAAAAGGTTTCAGAAACTTGCTGGAAATATTTTGATATTTGGAGTTGAATAGAGGGTTTTCTGAAATAACATAGTTTTAACTTCAAATTATACGTTTTTCAATACCTATACATCGATCAACAGAATATTTCGGCCCTGATATATGAAGCCGATATCGAGTCGCGTTCACTGTACCCTATTTTCGAGTGCGATTTTTAGCGCAGCAACAAATATTGATCCTCAAAACGATTACCGTACAAATCTTATAGCCCAATTGATCTCTTTATGACCAATTGATCTATTATAGATCGATTGGCGCTTTTGCCCGACCTGCTCAATGCTCAATGTTATTGTTTATCCATCGTCAGCAAGATCAGTTGTGTCTTCCGTTCGTTTTTTTTTAACCTTACCTTCCTGCTCAATACTGTTACTTAGATTGTGAACCTACTAATTCTCATGAGGTGATACAACTATCGTAAAATGAAAATATACTCTTGATTCGCGTTTACAAAATTTTACGAGACTGAGAACCATGGGCCATTCGAGAATACTAATGTTATTCTGGACACACGCAGATAAGGCAGAATGCAAATCCTGTCGTTTTGTTGGAAGCAGGTGAGTTCGAACTTTTACCAGTTCGGCCCAAGTGATTTCGGCCCATTTGGTGAGTTCGGCCCAAGTGAGTTCGGTCCACGTGTAAGTGACTTCGGCCCAATTGGTGAATTCGGCCCAAGTGAAATCTGTCCATGTATCTAAGTAAATTTGGCCAACGTATAAGTGAGTTCAGTTCAGTCATAAAATCCATTCCAACCACATAACGGCCAAGTTATAAATTAAAAACAGCTGAATCATTGTTGAGATGAATGAATGAATTGTTTCTAGCGATTTAGCCCTTTTCACTTTCCTTTCAAGTGTTGCCAAACAATTGAAAAAGCCACAAAAACAATAAAAAAAACATACTGATCAGTCTTTTGCTGTTTTATATGTCGTGTTTGTACAATCATTACTCCATTCTATTTGTGGTTAAGAGTCTAAACCGCAATCATCACGGCTTATCAGTTGTTTTTACAAAAACCGTAAACATGAAATGGCCAATTTTCTTTGATGTGGCAGTATAAAAGAGGGCGTCGAGATTCTCACTGACTGTTTGTATAAAATTTCAAAACAACACTCAAGCTTAAAAAAATATATAAGCACAGGGGAAAAGTATGCACATCATAAAAAAAACGCCCAAAAAGGCGGCGGTGTCGCTCTGTTAATAAGGCAGGAGATTAAATACAAATCAATACCATGCGACCACCTCAATGCTGAAGTGATTGCAGCTGAAATTGAACTTGACCACAAACACGTGGCCATCATATCATATTATAACAAGCCGCAAGCAACAGTAGACAGTAAAGTATTTGAATTTTTTACCAACAAGTACAAGCACTGCATATTCTTGGGTGATTTCAATTCCAAACACCAGGTATTCGGTTGTCATAAGACTGAGCCTAATGGTGACGCCCTTTTCCATATCATTGAAGAACTCGATCTATTCGTGGTAAATAACGATCAAGACGTAACATACATAAGCAACAACCCACTCCATCAATCAGATATCCTAGACTTGATTATCACCAGCAAATCACTAACCAGCCAAATGCAAGACATATTTGTAGGAGATGATGATCTAGGCAGTGATCACCTGCCGGTTCACGCCACTCTGAAATGTAATACTGGTCCCGCAAGGTATCCTCCCGTGAATAGGAGGAACCTATCAAAAATTGACTGGAACCTCTTCAGAAACATTATCGAAGTAAAAATAAAGGCAAATGACCCCTCAAATGTTCATGAACTAGAAAAAGCCTGCACCCACCTTAACGACGTTATCAACAGTACGCTAGATGAAATCTGTCCCAAGCAAACAGTAAAGACGCGGATAAACAGAATAACCCAAACAACTCTTCAAATAATCAAACAAAAAAGAAAAGCCTTCCGGGCTTACCAATCAGAGAATGATCAAATGAAAAGAGCAGAACTTAAAACCGCGTATAATCGCCTTCATGGGGAAGTAAAAAAGGCCATAGCTAACGACAATCGCGTGAGATGGGAAAAAGCAACCGAAAACCTAAATGGGCTGAGAGAACCTAAGAGGTTCTGGGATACATTTAAAACTCTTACTGGCCAAAAGAGCAAAATTGCCAATAATAATGCGCTAAAGACTAGCGACGGATCTATGGCCATAGACGACAAGGCAAAGGCCAGTGCTTTTGCCGAACTTCTAAAGAAGGCACATCGTCCACAAGAAGGGAACAGATATGACAACGATTTTAAGGTACGAGTAAATAAATTTGTCCAAGAAAACAACTCAATCTTCAATGAACCGAACTTCGACAAAAGGCATGAAGACGGGGACGACCATGAATTAACCGAACCAATAAGCGTAGAAGAGGTCATGGGTATAATCAGAAAATGCAGGTCATCTTCGTCCCCAGGAGAAGACGAAGTCTCTTACAAAATAATGAAACAGTGCCCCAACATCTTCTACTGCAGACTTACCAAACTCTTAAACTGCTGTCTCTCCTGTGGGTACTTCCCAAAATGCTGGAAAGTGGCCACGGGAGTCATGATACCTAAACCCGACAAAGACCTTACCAACCCTTCTAACTACCGCCCAATCAGCTTGCTTAGCTGTGTTGGGAAAATATTTGAGCGGATTCTCACTACGAGACTTCGCAGCTATCTCGAATCAATCAATTTTTTCAACAAATGGCAAAGAGCGTATAGGAGTCAGAAAGAGGGAATCGAACACGTATATAGACTGGTCGATTATATGAAAACAGCATTTAGTCAAAACGAAATCGGAACCGCGCTTTTCTTGGATGTAGAAAAAGCGTTCGACTCGGTATGGCACAATGGCGTGAGATATAAACTAGCGAAAATGGGATTACCCACTAAAATTCTAAGGATCATATCATCATTTCTAACTGACCGAAAAATCAAGGTGAGGGTTAATCGCGAGGTGTCAGAGGAAGTAATACTCGAAGCGGGAACACCACAAGGGTCGGTTCTAAGTCCGCTTCTTTTCATAATAGATGTGAATGATATAGAAAAAGTAGGGAAAAACTTTGTTGAACTATCGCAGTTCTCAGATGACAAAGGCATTTGGACAGCCAGCAAGTCCAGAAACATAATTAAAAATCGTCTGCAGGATACCATTCGCGATCTTGAAAGCTGGTGTGCCCTGTGGCGCATCAAACTCAATGCCGCCAAAACTCAAAAAGTTACGTTCTTCAAAAAGCAAAGGAAAAAACCAGTCCCGAGTATCGATCTCCAGTTATACGATCACAAACTAGAAGCAAACAAAGAGGCCAAATTTTGGGGATTTATCCTAGATAGCAATCTCAGTCTAAACAGTCACGTAAACTCCATTACGGTTAGAGCTACTAAACGTATCAATTTTCTGAAGATGATCAGAGGTAGAAATTGGGGAGCAAACAAAGATGTGCTTCTCAAGCTCTACAAAACATTTATACGTCCGGTACTAGAATACGGTGCCATAATAACAAGCGACCTAAGCAAAACCAACATTCAGAAGCTACAGAGGGTTCAAAATTATGCCCTGCGAGTGGCACTATGCAAACCGAAATGGACACCGATAAAGGAACTTCACGAGCTAGCAAAAATAGAAACTATTGATACGCGATTAAAAGACCTACAAACCAAAACCCTCAACAGACTCCAAGATAGTGAATTAATGGTTGAGTTGAACGAACACCGATCCCTTAACAGAAAAACAAAATAAGTTTCCAGAAAATAAAAAAAAAAAAAAAAAAAAAAAATAATAATAATAATAAAATAAAATAAAATAAAATAAAAATTATACAATATAACTAAATCGCGTGGAGTCAGTGAGGATTGCCTCGCTACTCATTGGGAACTTTAGGATAGAGTCTGTGAGGACTGCCTCGCAACTCTGCTGAAGCGCGATTGAAACGCGTTTAATAAGATCTATATAACAAAACCCTCCACATACTCCAGGATAGTGAATCAATGGTGAAGCTGAACGAACACCGAACCCTAAACAGAAAAACAAAATAATCCACAGTAAATTAAAATTACTCAATAGAATTAAACTGCGTGGAGTCAGTGAGGATTGCCTCGCTACTCATTGAGGTCTTTAGGATTGAGTCTGTGAGGATTGCCTCGCAACTCTGCGTGTTGGGAGTGGACTCCGAAGAAACACACCCCTTACCCCATCCATAGCAACAATCACACAGCAGGCACAATATACAATAGCGGATACCTATCTTTCTCTCTACCTTTTACTTTTCTAACTGAACATTCTCAAATTTTCTTGCAACACTCTTATCAAGAAGACGCATGGAAATGGTAGACAAAGCGTAGGAGGAATTGGTGCAACCTACCTTTCTGCAACATATACAAGAAACCACCAAACGCTAGGCAAGGATTGAAACAAGTTTGTCTGGCTGGGAACGAGTGTACATTTGATATAAATAAACATTTGAATAAAGATTTAACAGCCCTTTTAAGGGCTTGAGGGTGTGTGTCAGTGATTTTTTTTTGGGGGGGGGGTTGGGGTGGGGTGGAGGAGGTCATTTGGGATTCCCGAAGGATAACCAGATACCTCAAAATCACATACGGCATCCTATCTCCCAGAAGGCTTGATGGATGACTCCCGGTTTCTTAAAACTAAACTGTTGGAGCTTTCTCCACTTCTTTTTTGTAACCGCTATGGTCATATACCGGGGCCGCTACCAAACCGGCGTTGCTGTTTGGTTTTCTTTTCTCTTCTTCCCTTAAACTTGCCATCGCACAACATTACATTCTAGCTCGCCACCATGGTGGGACTCAAACCTCTACCATCGCCGAACTGGAACCGAACAGAGCTCGCTCTCTAATAGTTTTAAAGGCGTTGGGGGATTGAGTATTGACCATCTAACACTCCAGCTTAAACTGCCGGGTATTCTAACCGCGTGCATAACCCCCTCAGACTCCATTTTGGGCAATAGGAAAGCTAGGCCTGTGTGATCCAAGGAAAAAAAAATAAGGTTAACCGGGTCGCAAGGGATTTGTAAATCCCACATCGTCCCTGCGCGCCTTCGGCGCGCTAAAACCTTTCATTCATCTTTCATTCATCATGCACATCAGTTCCAAAATGGATATTGATCATAACTGTATCAAATGTAATTTGTTGGTTAGGCCCCGACAGGAGGCATTGCAGTGCCCTGAATGTAGTAAATGGCAGCACCGTACTTGCGGTACGGGTATTTCTAGGGCTGATTACCGTGAAGCTTGTAAAGGCAATACTACAATCAACTGGAAATGTGATGTCTGTTCTAGTATTCAAGAAGTGTCTGCACATAATCCAGATAATGATGTTGGTAATTTCGAAATACACACCAGTATACTATCAACTGGTTCCAGATTGGAAAGCACTGCGATATCAGAGAATCAACCTGGAAATACCGACAATAGTAGTACAACAAATTCACCACAGATGCCATCGTTTAGAATTCCTTCTAACATTGACGAATCCTCGCTAATGGAACCCATCGCAACTGAAAGTAACACATCAAATGACAACCCAGCTTACGAAATCGTCAGAAATTCGTCAAAAAGAGGTGGAGATAAATTATTTGACAACATGGGACATTCATTCACACTGAAACGAAAAAGTGGTGAGTACATAATATTTTACCAAATATGCCAATATTCCTTTTATATAAATAAGTAGTAATTAATCGCATTGATTGCGTGAACACACAATAAATAATACGCACATTTATTTTAAATAAAAAATATTCCTTAATCGCATTGATTGCTTGAGTATACAACAAATTAACATGTTACCAAATACACCAATATTTGTTTAAATAAAATTAATTGTGTTTTGCTAAATCTCTTAATCCGCTTGAGAAAATTTGTATATATATTATCAAGACACCTCCGAGTCATATAGCAATATATAATATAGTAGCAAAGATACTGTATGCGTTTTCAATAATTTATAATAAAACCACACAGATATGGATGTCTTGACACATCAGTTTGGTTGGTTTTCTTATAAATTTTTAAACACGGTATATTCTCCGGCGTTTTCCGAGAAAAATATAGTAGCAAAAATATGGTATGCGTGTTCAATAATTTAGTAGTAGTTTATAATTTTAAACGCGGTATCTCCTCTGGAGTTTTCCGAGAAAAATATAGTAGCAAAGATATGGTATGCGTGTTCAATAATTTAGTAATAGTTTATAATTTTAAACGCGGTATCTTCTCTGGAGTTTTCCGAGAAAAATATAGTAGCAAAGATATGATATGCGTGTTCAATAATTTATAATAAAACCACACAGATATGGATGTCTTGACACATCAGTTTGGTTGGTTTTCTTATAAATTTTTAAACACGGTATATTCTCCGGCGTTTTCCGAGAAAAATATAGTACTTAGCAAAGATATGGTATGCGTGTTCAATAATTTAGTAGTAGTTTATAATTTTAAACGCGGTATCTTCTCTGGAGTTTTCCGAGAAAAATATAGTAGCAAAGATATGATATGCGTGTTCAATAATTTATAATAAAACCACACGGATATGGATGTCTTGACACATCAGTTTGGTTGGTTTTCTTATAAATTTTTAAACACGGTATATTCTCCGGCGTTTTCCGAGAAAAATATAGTAGCAAAGATATGGTATGCGTGTTCAGTAATTTCGCAGTAGTAGTTCAGTTGTTTATGATTTTCATTTGACTTTTATTATAGGTTTTGACAAATGAATTTGGAGATCAACCGTGCGAGGCTGTTCCTAACCCATCATATCTTGCCAGGAATGCAAATTATCTACGACAAGCCACAAGACCAAAGGAACCGCAAGATTTGGACTTTGAAATAAATGATGATCATGTACCCACAGGATTTTTAAGGGCAGATTTAAAAGTTGATGATAACCGTCATCTTATTTTCGCATCAGATGAGCAACTTGACCTTCTGCGTGGAGCAAAACGCTGGTACATGGATGCAACTTTTAAGATTGTTAAAAAGCCCTTCACTCAATTATTTTCAATTCATGCCTTTGTGAGGTCAGAAGATAATATGAAACAAGTTCCATTAATTTTTGTGTTGATGTCAGGTAAACGAAAAAAAGACTATAAAAAAGTTTTCAACAAAATAAAAGAAATTTTAGGCGAACAAATCAAGTTTCAAGGAGTTGTAATGGATTTTGAAGCAGCTATGTGGTCTGCTGCTAGGCGTGAATTTCAAGAGGTTTCTGCAGTGGGGTGTGCATTTCACTGGACTCAGGCTTTATGGAGAAAAGTTCAGGAGGTAGGACTAAGTAAAGATTACATGGAAAATAGAGGCCTTCATAAATTTGTGAGAAAAATAATGGCATTATGCTTTATTCCCGCTGAACAAATACCAACAATGTTCGAACGATTGTCTGAGGAAGCCACTGGTGAGAAACTATTAACATTTGTTAATTATGTCAGGAACACATGGATAGATGGGGATATGTGGCAACCCAAAGACTGGTCAGTTTTCTTCCAATCAGTGCGAACCAATAATGACGTGGAAGGTTGGCACAACCGCATCAACCAACATGCACAAAATGGACTCACATTTTATAGACTATTAGAAAAACTATTCAGTGAATGCAAATTTACATCAGTAGAGGTCCGGCTTGTGTCAGAAAATAAGCTTCAGCGCTACCAAAGGAAGCAATATAGAACCATTCAAAGTGAATTATTTGACTCTTGGGAATCATTTAACAAGGGGGAAATTTCAACAAAAAATCTTAAAAAATGTTCCAAATTGTACGCTCCTTCTTGTCAGTGAATGTTGTTTTACCTTATTTGTATGTGAATGTTGTTTCTCATTGTTTGTATATAATCAGTTGATGTTTGTATATGGTTCATTCATTTTATTCATCATTGATCTATAATAAACAGTTTGCTGATCAGTATTATTCTTTTTTATCTATCAATAATAATGGTTCGAACTTATCTCGATGGGGCCGAACTCACTTTTCACTGGGCCGAATTCACCCTGTCCGAACTCACTTTCGTGGGCCGAACTCACTTTTCGGGGCCGAAATCACTTGGGCCGAACTGGTAAAAGTCCGAACTCACTCGCATTCGTTTTGTTCACGGGAACGTTTCTGTGGGCCATTCCGAATATATGCGCAGTTCATTTACAGAATGTTATTCTCAAGGGGACGTTTACGGCGGCCCATACCTGACATGTATTATTATTTTTTTTCTCGACTTTTCACCATGTGGCAAATTAATTTTCACCATGGTGCAAATTACTTTTCACCATGGTGCAAATTACTTTTCACCATGGTGCAAAATACTTTTCACCATCGTGCAAATTACTTTTCACGATGGTGCAAATTACTTTTCACCATGTGATAGTGGGGGAACACAGTAGCCACTAGGTTCGCCCTCAAGCTTCGGGTGCGGTCATCTAACAGCGATGCGAGATGGGGGGGGGGGGGGGCATGGTAGCCCATCCCTATATAAGCGGGGGGGGGGGGGGGTGCTTGGTGATTCGAGCTGGATTTAAAGAGAGCACCATCAGTTCGTGACAAGATTGATCACGGAGTGCCATGTTCATCATACCGTCGTTTTACACTGCTGGAACCCCCGCTTGGGGGTGGAGAGACCCGGTTGCGTATAATCTCATATATCCCGTGTTTATGAAAGGGTTCCAGGCCAACTCGCCCTCGGGTCAACTCGCCCCCGCCAGTTTTCCAGGGTCAACTCGCCCCCGATCGGGGGGCGAGTTGACCCGCATTTGAGGGGCGAGTTGACCCGGGAAAAATTTTTTTACAAAATTGGGGGAGGGGTAATTTTTTTTGGGTTAAATTGCCGAGAAAAACTGAAAAATAATAACTGAAGTGCTTACCTTCAAAATTTTTAATCATCCTTTTAGAAAATCCCAAACGTAAATCCTTTCATGGAAAACCCATGGAATAACAGGGAGCACATAAATACAACATGCTAACATCTTGAAGGCAGACGATACAATGATTGAAAAAGAAACAAATCTACAGGGACCGAGTAGACACAAATTACTCAAACTGAATAGCGGTTCTTCAAAAACATCTTTGATGAATTATTTTTTTTTTGTTAACTGTCAAGATGTTTGTTTTTACAGTAATCACATACCAGTTGGTGTTTATTTGAGATTGATTGTGTGGCTGATTGCCTTTTTTATTCACAAGCGTAAATATGTATGTATATATTATTGTATATATTACAGCCCTCATTGATTACAGATCTCATGCTGGTGTGCCCTGTGGCGCATCAAACTTAATGCCGCCAAAACTCAAAAAGTTACGTTCTTCAAAAAGCAAAGGAAAAAACCAGTCCCAAGTATCGATCTCCAGTTATACGATCACAAACTAGAAGCAAACAAAGAGGCCAAATTTTTGGGATTTATCCTAGATAGCAATCTCAGTCTAAACAGTCACGTAAACTCCATTACGGTTAGAGCTACTAAACGTATCAATTTTCTGAAGATGATCAGAGGTAGAAATTGGGGAGCAAACAAAGATGTGCTTCTCAAGCTCTACAAAACATTTATACGTCCGGTACTAGAATACGGTGCCATAATAACAAGCGACCTAAGCAAAACCAACATTCAGAAGCTACAGAGGGTTCAAAATTATGCCCTGCGAGTGGCACTATGCAAACCGAAATGGACACCGATAAAGGAACTTCACGAGCTAGCAAAAATAGAAACTATTGATACGCGATTAAAAGACCTACAAAACAAAACCCTCAACAGACTCCAAGATAGTGAATTAATGGTTGAGCTGAACGAACACCGATCCCTTAACAGAAAAACAAAATAAGTTTCCAGAAAATAAAAAAAAAAAAAAAAAAAAAAAAAAAAAAAAAATTATACAATATAACTAAATCGCGTGGAGTCAGTGAGGATTGCCTCGCTACTCATTGGGAACTTTAGGATAGAGTCTGTGAGGACTGCCTCGCAACTCTGCTGAAGCGCGATTGAAACGCGTTTAATAAGATCTATATAACAAAACCCTCCACATACTACAGGATAGTGAATCAATGGTGAAGCTGAACGAACACCGAACCCTAAACAGAAAAACAAAATAATCCACAGTAAATTAAAATTACTCAATAGAATTAAACTTCGTGGAGTCAGTGAGGATTGCCTCGCTACTCATTGAGATCTTTAGGATTGAGTCTGTGAGGATTGCCTCGCAACTCTGCATGTGGGGAGTGGTCTCCGAAGAAACACACCCCTTACCCCATCCATAGCAACAATCACACAGCAGGCACAATATACAATAGCGGATACCTATCTTTCTCTCTACCTTTTACTTTTCTAACTGAACATTCTCAAATTTTCTTGCAACACTCTTATCAGGAAGACGCATGGAAATGGTAGACAAAGCGTAGGAGGAATTGGTGCAACCTACCTTTCTGCAACATATACAAGAAACCACCAAACGCTAGGCAAGGATTGAAACAAGCTTGTCTGGCTGAGAACGAGTGTACATTTGATATAAATAAACATTTGAATAAAGATTTAACAGCCCTTTTAAGGCTTGAGGGTGTGTGTCAGTGAGTGTTTTTTTTTTTGTTTTTTTGTTTTGTTTTTTTTTTTTGGGGGGGGGGGGTGGGGTGGAGGAGGTCATTTGGAATTCCCGAAGGATAACCAGATACCTCAAAATCACATACGGCATCCTATCTCCCAGAAGGCTTGATGGATGACTCCCGGTTTCTTAAAACTAAACTGTTGGAGCTTTCTCCACTTCTTTTTTGTAACCGCTATGGTCATATACCGGGGCCGCTACCAAACCGGCGTTGCTGTTTGGTTTTCTTTTCTCTTCTTCCCTTAAACTTGCCATCGCACAACATTACATTCTAGCTCGCCACCATGGTGGGACTCAAACCTCTACCATCGCCGAACTGGAACCGAATAGAGCTCGCTCTCTAATAGTTTTAAAGGCGTTGAGGGACTGAGTATTGACCATCTAACACTCCAGCGTAAACTGCCGGGTATTCTAACCACGTGCATAACCCCCTCAGACTCCATTTTGGGCAATAGGAAAGCTAGGCCTGTGTGATCCAAGGGAAAAAAAAATAAGGTTAACCGGGTCGCAAGGGATTTGTAAATCCCACATCGTCCCTGCGCGCCTTCGGCGCGCTAAAACCTTTCATTCATTCATACAGATCTCACAGAAGCAAGGACTCAGATTCCAGTATCCAACGAAATAGTCTGGGCAAAAATCAAGTTAGGAAGCAGGAGTGTTGCCGTTTGTGTTGTATACTTAGCAGTAGAGGGAAGTAAGCCCGAGTGGAATGATTCAATATATACAACTCTTAGATCGAATATCACAGAGCTTGAAAGCAGAGGGTTCAGTATTGTCCTAATGGGGGACTTCAATGGGCACATCGGGGATAAGGAGGAGGGCATACAGGGAGGTGATAGGAAAATTAACACGAATGGGAGGAAGATGTTGGACCTATCAAAAGAGCTTGGTTTAAAGATCCTGAACAGGGATGCGAAATGTAAGGGTAAATGGACCTGGGAGAGGAACGATAAGAAAACAATAATTGATTATATACTCACTGACGTTAGCGTATGGAGGGAGGTTATAGATGTAGAAATAGATGACGAGGGAAAAAATGACTTGGGTAGTGATCACAACCTGATAACAGTTAAGATTATGGGCAAAAAGACGAATAGAGACAGAAATACCTTCAAGGAAGTTTGGGGACTAAAACAAGGAGCCGACTGGAAGCAGTTTAGGGAAAAACTAAAACCAAGTCTTGAATGTATACCTAGGGATGCAAATGTCCAGAGTATTTCAGATGGCATAGCAAATAGCCTAACAGAGGCAGGGAAGGATTGTATAGGAAGGGTGAGGGTCCCAACGAGAGAGCTCGGATACAGGGTTAACGAGGGACTGAAAAAGGCTATAAAAGAAAGGAAGGTAAAATGCGCTGCTTACAGAAGAAGTAGGAAGCTTAAAGGGGTGGATAACAATGACACGAGACTAATGAAAGGAGAATATGAACTGGCACGGAAAAAGGTGAATGAGATAAAGAATAATAATAGGAAGGAGCGAAATTGCAGTCTTGCCAGAACAATAAAGAAAACGGGGGGTTCGAGCTCAAACGTATTTTGGAACTGGGTAAATAAACGGGGGAAAAGTAGTGTGCAGAGTATCAAAGTGGATGGGGAAAGTACAGAAGATAAAGGCCGTATCGCTTCAGAGTTAGTCAAGCACTGGGAAAAGATAAACGATAGGCGATGGGGCAGTGGGTCCCCACCAAAAAGAAATACACTGGTGGAGGAGAACCTATCCAATCGTGTATGTAGCGAAATAACGGCAGAAGAAGTGCGGAACGTGGTCTCGAAATTAAAAAATGGTAAAGCGGGAGGGACTGATGAAATTCCGAACGAATTCCTCAAAAATGGAGGGGAGGTACTTATTGAAGTCCTGACAAACCTTTTCAACCTGGCTCTGCGAAAGCAAAAGGTCCCCAGAGAGTGGAGGGAAAGTAAGGTGTCGTTCATACACAAAAAGGGGGATAAGGAAGTTCTAGATAACTATAGGGGGATATCAGTTAGTAGTAACATCGGAAAAGTATTCTGTAAGGTCATATACGGTAGACTTGAGGAAGTTATTGAAGAGAAAGGTTTTTTAGGAGAAATTCAAAATGGTTTCAGGAAAGGTCGAAGAGTCACTGATCACCTATTTACACTCACCCAACTGATAGAATCAACAAAGGCTGAAAAGAAAAAGATGTTTCTGGCATTTCTAGATGTGAAAAAGCGTACGACCGAGTGTGGACTTTGTGGGGTGACTTTGTGGGAATCATGAAAGCACTGTATACAGATGTGCAAAGCCAACTCAGTCTAAGGAGTATCACTACAAAACGAGTCCCTATGGATATAGGCCTCAAGCAGGGGTGTATCTTTTCACCGATTTTGTTTGCATTGTATGTTAAAGATTTAGGGGACGAACTAATTCAGAGTGCGGAGGGGGTAAATGTTGGAGACATAAAGGTACCAGGCTTATTCTTTGCGGACGACATGGTGTTAATGTCTAGAACTGAACAGGGGCTAGAGAAATTGCTGGAAATTGTTGGTAGATATGGGAACACTTGGCGGCTCGAACTAAATGAAAATAAAAGCAAGGTAATACCCGTTGGACGCAAGGTAGATATGACGAAGAGATGGAGAGTGGGGGAGTTCTCAATCCCCGAAGGGGAAAGCAAACAAATCACTGTAGGAGAAACGGGAGAGTATGAGTATCTAGGGGTAAGCATAAATATAACGGGAAGAGGGGTGTACAGAAATTACTCAGCCAAACTGATTCTGAAGGGGAAAAGAATTCTGAACCAACTAAAACTTTTAGGGAAAAATAGTTTCAACAAGGTCTTTGTGGGGAAAACACTGTGGGAGAGGGTGGGTTTACCAAGTATAACGTATGGCACGGACGTGATTCCATTAAACCAAACCGTTATTAAGAAGTTGAAAAGTACTCAGAATGATGCCGGCAGATGGATAACAGGGTCGAGTAATGCTGCAGCTTTGGAAGCAGTAAGGGGGAGCTTGGGTGGATGAAAATCAAGGACAGGGTAGATTTGGGAAAACTGTGTTACTTTAACTACTTGAGAAACCTGCCTGACAACCGGTGGTGCAAATTGATGCTCGATACCATTTGGAATTCTAATATAGATACGGGGTGGTCAAAACATGTGAGGGAACTAATGGACAATTACTCTATAGAGGTCACAAACATAGAAGTAGGAATGAAAGAAGGCAAAAGGTTTGTCAAAGAGAGAGTCATGGAAGATTGCAATCGAAACTGGCGAGCAGGGGTTAGCGTGAAAAGATCACTGCAGGGGTTACAATATAAAGAAAAGCCAGCTTTTGAGAAGTACCTAGATGGCACCTTTGGAGGGTCACTGCTGTTCAAACTGAGATCAAGATCACTGGAGCTTCGGGGAAAAATTGGGAGAGATGGAGAAAAGGGATGCCAAATGTGCCACTCTGGAGTAGTGGAGACCCTGGAACATTTTCTCTTGGAATGCCCACAGTATATACCTCATAGAATAAAATTTACTGGAAGAATAATGCAGAAGTGGGGTGAAGAAACAAAGGATAGATGGCTGAAGGGGGACACGAGGGAGAGGGTAGGAATGCTTATTGAAGAAATTGAAAAAGAGGAAGTGAGGGACACTATTAAGCAGTTTATATCTGAATGCTGGGAGGAGAGGAGGGGAAGAGGGGGTGGGGTGCATGGGGAATGATGGCCTTCTCTTATGAGGACCGCGACAAATCAGCGGCTGGCCAAAGAGTTATTATTATTATATATGTTATTAATTGTGATGCATTTTCCTGAACTCATGTGTATTTTCATCATTCAGAACTTGATCAACATAAAATGTATTAAAATCTTAACCTACGTTTCCCCATTCCTCATCAAATATCCCTCGGCGAAAAACATTTGCGATTTCAATACATTTTCTTGAACTCCGGAAAAAACAAAAGAAATGCATCGTGCCTTTCATTTGTCTTTTCGTGAGTTCCAAAAAATGTATTAAAATCGGAACCTACGTTTCCCCATTCCACATAATATTCCTCGGCGAAAATCAGTTGTGATTTCAATACATTTTCTCGAACTTCGGAAAAAACAAACGTTTCCCCATTCCTCGGCGAAAAGGAAATAGGTTTTACTTCCCCATTGTTCGTACCTAATATATTTCTCGGCGATTTCAATACATTTTCATGTTTAATTAGTATAAATGTGTCTTTTCATGTTTTGTACGAGTGCTGTAACCAACTTTATATTGTAATTTATATTGTAAAATAAAAAAATATATATTATTGAAATAAAAAATGCTGGTCTGGCTGGACTTCATAATATTGTTGTAAATAATAGATTATAGTATTAAAATAAAAAAAAATGCTGATATAATCATATAACTAGAGTTACGTTTTTTTTAACTGGGGGCGACTTGACCCGGGGCGAGTTGACCCGGGACGACTTGACCCGAGGGCGACATGACCCGAGGGCGAGTTGACCCGTTCCCTATGAAAGGTGGTGTGAAAACGGGATTAGGCTATCGATATGTGGTCACTGTAGATGGACCCTAGGTTGGCCCGATGTCACGGGCTCAGGATAGGAAATGTAGGCCCCTGCGTTGCGCAGGGGAGCGGTCTCCACATAGTGGAACGCATATAGAGGAATGAGCATTGGTGTTCTCATTTGGCTGTGCGCCAGGTTAAGCGGTTCGGGTGAGAACTCAACTCCCGTATAGGTTAGGCCTATGGTTTGTTCTATGCTCCTTCGAGGGAGCTTTTTTTGGTAAATATGAAGGCAGTGAGTATGTATAGGTATCATTATTTCTAATATTGTGGGTGGCCCTGAAAAGGGCCATTAATTAGCGTAGGGTAGGGTCCACAGCCAGGATTCTTCCATGTTGGTGGCCGTGGATTCATCCGGTTTGTCCATCGTCTGTGGGTCAGTAGCTGCTTTAGGTGCTGCTTGCAGCAGTTGTTTGGCCACGAGCAGAGAAATCTTGGTAGTCATGTCCGAAATCTTCTGATCGTCACTACTGCCCACTAGTGTGCAGGTCAACGGGGTCTTTGGCAGCCCACTGGTTAAAGTGGTTCGCAATGGTGTCTTTGACCACCTGTTTATACTTCTCCACCTGATCAAAGAACTGTGCGTCAAGCACCTGTTGGCCAGGAATGCCCGCGGTGGGTGGAGGAAGAGTGCCGTAGGTCCAGTCAGGTGACTGGACATGTTTAATCCAACCGAGGGCGTGTCTCGTTCTCTGTTCCCTCAAAGCTTCCTGCCTAGGCTTGGTATGATCTGGTGGCGGCATAAAGATTCTAGTATGCCTAGGTGGAGGCTGGTACGGTCGTGTCGACGTTCTGTGAGGGTAGTTCGATCTACGAGATGTTCTCATTGACCAGTCGCATGGTTGGAAGCAGAAGTAGTTATGAAAGCTGTGATTGATTGATTGAAGAATGGTTTCGCGCGCCGAAGGCGCGCTGGGACGATATAGGACATGCCCTTTCGACCCTCAGTTACTGTATATTATAGTTTCGATAATTTTGAGTCAGCATCACCCGCATCATGTTCGGTCGGTGTAAAGGAGGAAGAGGATTGGAGTTGATGATTCTGGTTGTTGTTCTTCTTCAGGCAAGTATAGTCTGCCGCTTGTGATTTGGAGTTGAAGATAGGCCTCCATCGGCAAGTATAGTCTGCCTTGGGCTTTTGGCTAGCGTGTGTGGTTTCGGCGATTGACAGTTGAAAGAAACAAAACGGACCTTAACAAGGTACCACCAACCTGAACATTCCTGGTTCAGGTAACAGGCCTGCTATTTTCATCGGGTCGGGATATGCTGTGCGCTAGAGGAGCGCTTTACAAAAAGAGGCCAAGAAATCGGGGCGCAGGACCAACGCTCGCCTCCCTGGGGGTGGATGCCCACCTCCAAGGATGGAGTGAAAGATGTGCTGAAGCCATAACGGTTATTGCGTTGCCATAGCGGTTATTGTTATCCATAGCGGTTATTGTTGCCCATAGCGGTTATTGGGGAGAAAGATAGAGTCTAAAAGATAGTAAAAAACGTAGACAAAAAGCGGCAAAAGGTAGAGTACAGTGAAGAAGTGTGTGCGTTTGCAAGATCTTTTATGGATGTATTTCTATCGAGTGTGATTTTCTGGCAAGTATAGTCTGCCGCTTAAATGAGTGTTGGAGCAAGTTTAGTCTGCCTCAAGCTCTTCTGTTGTGTTGGTTTCGGCTGTTGTGGATGTTGCTTGGTTGGCTATCGGGGAGTCTTTCAGCGGTGACTGGTTTGGTGCGTTTATGGTGCTAGGTTCTGTGCCCCTCCCGTGGCTAAAATTGAATGGTATAGGGTGGTTGGAGTCTCTCCCTGTCTTTTGTTCTCGTTCTCGTGTCGCGTGGCTTGGCTTATTGGCTGTATTGTCACGTGTTTTCGTGGTAGATTATCTCTTGTGTCTTGTGTGTTTCTTCGCGCAAGTATAATCTGCCACTGGGTAAGTGTTGGAGCTATCATTGGCAAGTATAGTCTGCCTCAAGCTCTTCTGTTGTTTGTTCTGGCTGTTGTGATGTTGCTTTGTTGGCCTGTCGTGAAGTCTCTCTTTCAGTGGTGTCTGGCCTGGTGCGTTTATGGTGCTATGTTCTATGTCTCTGCCGTGACTGAAATTGAAAAGTATAGGATGATTAGAGTCCCCCCCCCCCCCCGCCCCCCCCCCCCCCCCCCTGTCTTCCGTTCTCGTGTCGCGTGGCTTGGCTGTTAGCTGTGTTACAGTTCTGTCGGATGTTTTCATGGATGATCATCTCTTGTGTCTTGTGTGTTTCTTCGGGTAAGTATAGTCTGCCACTGGATAGGTGTTGGAGCTATCATTGGCAAGTATAGTCTGCCTCAAGCTCTTCTGTTGATGGTCGATGGGTGGCCCCGAGTGGTCCTTGTTGGTTGGATGTCTGACTTGGTTGGAGAAGCTGGTTTTCGTTGGGATGTCTGTGCTATGTTTCCGGCTGTTGCTGCAATTAGAAATGGTGAAAGATTAGTAACCCCCTCCCCCCCTCCCCCCACCTGGTTGTCTTCCCGTGCTTGAATATGCAGACTATGGACAACGGGAATAGCGTATCCAGTTGGATGAATAAGTCCATCCATCCGAACTCGCTACTCTCGTTCTCCCCACTCTGCACATTCCAACATGGAGGTTGTTGTTTCCTAAGCGGTTGTTTTATTTCCTAAACGGTTGTTTTTGGAAAAAGATGGATTGGAAAAGAAATCTGAAGAGGAGATGCGTCTGTGTTTGTGTGCATGTATATGATGCTTGAACGTGTTCTGGTTATGGTGAGCGTGACTGTTGAATTGGTGATCCTTATCGGTGTTAGTGGAGGCAGAGTGGTTTGGTTCAGCTATTGTAGCATGCCTTAAAATGACATATCATGCTGTGGGATCGCAGCCGTGTTGCTGGCAATAGCTTAGCCTCCCCAGGCTTTCTCCGTTTTGGTTGCGTGATTGAGGCAGAGCAGTTCGGTTCAGCGTATTGTAGCATGCCTTATAAAGGACATGTCGTGCTGTAGGGTCGCAGTAGTGTTGCAGACAATATCTTGGCCTCCCTTTCTTTCCCCATTGTGAGTGCAGGTGGAGGCAGAGTGGTTTGGTTCAGCTATTGCAGCATGCCTTAAGAAGGACATGTCGTGCTGTAGGGTCGCAGCCGTGTTGCTGGCAATAGCTTAGCCTCCCCAGGCTTTCTCCATTATGATTGCGTGATTGAGGCAGAGTAGTTCGGTTCAGCGTATTGTAGCATGCCTTAAGAAGGACATTTCGTGCTGTAGGGTCGCAGTAGTGTTACCTCTCTATCTTTCCCCGTGTTGTGTTTGCGTGCTTGCTGGTGAGTGACGGTCATTTTGCTGGTCGCGGGCGTTTTGTTCGGAGAGTAACGTATTTACACAAAGACCTGTCAGAAAACAACCAAACCAGCCAAAACAGTTTGCTGCCTTGGCTGGCCTAGTTGCCTTTTGGCAGGTTTTGGGGTTTTTGTCTACTGTCGCATATTTCCTTGAGTTTAGGTATTAGTGTGCTGCCTTCGAACCTTTCTAGGTTTTTGGCAGCTAGCGTGGCGAGTCGGTCTTTGACGGTTAGGATTTTGGCCCTTTGGTGAAGGAGTTTAATGGGGGTATCGTATGGGGCTTGGAGGGCTATTCTTAGCGCGTGGTTCTGTACTCTTTGGAGTTTGGTGTTGTTGTACTTGTGAGTGTTGGTTAGGACCAGGGCCTCGTATTCAATTACTGGTCGTACGAATGCCTTATACAACTTGAGTAGTACTGTTTCGTTTGCCCCCAGGTGGTGCCCCTGAGCATCTTCAGCAAGTTAATTCGTTTGGTCGCTCTCGTGGCTACGTTGTTGGTATGTTTTTTAGGGTGAGTCTGGAGTCTAGGGTGATTCCAAGGAATTTAGCTTCAGTGCATTTAGGGAGTGTTTTGCCTTTTAGTTGGAGATCGAAGTCGCGTTTTTTCCTCCTGGCGGAGAAGGTTATCCTCTGGGTTTTGTTTATATTTAGTTTGATTCTCCATTTGTCACACCAGAGTTCGAGGTCGTCTAGCGCGCTTTGGAGGGATTTTTGGAGGGGGTTGGTTGTTGGAGTCCCATAGGCCTTTATCGTCTGCGAATTGTGAGATTTGGACACGTTCCGAGGTGATTTTGAGGTCGTTTACGTAAATTATGAACAGGAGGGGGCTGAGTACTGACCCTTGGGGCGTTCCGGCAACGAGTGGGATACTTTTTAGTTTAAACAGTATTTTATTCAAAGAGTAAAAAATAAACACATGCAAAACATATACAATAAGGAGATATACAACTTAATAATAGGAACATCGATACAAGTTAAGCATAATTGAATAATGGAAAATTGAGATATTGACAGGATTCGGCATCAAGCCTGAGCTTATTTTAAGCCGTCTCCTTTCAACTTCAGCATTCACATTTGAGAAGGAGGGATTTGAAATTTTCCGTACAAGCTGTATTGGAACTGTTTTTGCTGTGAGAGAGAGAGAGAGAGAGAGAGAGAGAGAGAGAGAGAAAACGTGTGAGAGAGATAGGAAAGGGAGAACGAGAGAGAGGGAGAGGAAAAGAGAATGAATGAATGGTGTCGGTCGACGTAGGGAGGTAGTAAAAACGCTCCGGGGAGTATAATTATCAGAAAAAAGGTTGCAGATGAATTGTAGCTGACTCTTTGAAGATTATACAGATCTTTACCTGTGTGTTCCCCTTTGCAACAACACTGACCGAAAGAGACCGTTACGCGATGTAAAAGAAAGGCCTGCCTTTATCCACACTTCTCATAACAGCACGTTACTAAAATCTTTTACTTTTGATTATAAACTCTTGGACTTTTAGAAATACCTGTGTATTCGTTATGTTATCGTTGTATTATGAACCAAATATTAAAGTATCGTTGTCTAAATGAATCCAAGGGTACTGGCCGCGTTGCATCGTAAATCGGACAATACAGTAAGAAATGTTCACATGTTTCAACGGCTCCACACCGACAGAGGTGTGAATCAGACAAATGATTATTGAAGAGGTCTTCCTGAAGGTTACTACATCTTCGTCTTAGTCGGCAGTGGATAATTTGGCCCCTGTGGTTGTAGCTCTGATTAAAATGATTAGGGAGTTTTCGAAGATTATTATTCAGTACGCGCTTGAAGGCAACAGTTGTTGTACAGTTTCGAGTATCTACAGGCTGGTCATTCCATAACTTTACAGATGAATACAGATATGCACGCTGACCTTGGGTTGATCTTCGGTTATGTAACGACAAGTCACGAGAATTCCTTAGGTTGTAGTCTTGTGTTTGTGATACTTGTGGTGGGATATAATTGTAAAGGTATGCTAGGGTTTGTTTTTTAACCATTTTGTGAAACTGGATAAGTTTATGCTTCTTACGCCTTGCTTCCAAAGATTCCCAGCCAGTTTCTATTTCGAGTTGGGCCTAGATATACTTTTCGTTGCACCTGTAACGATTCTCGCTGCTTCCAATTGAATTTTTTCTAGTCTTTGGGATTCTTCAGTTGTACAGTTGTCCCACACTTGACAGCATGTTCTAACAAGGGGCGGATGAAGGAAAAGTAGATTGTTTGTAAAGTGGAGCGATTCAACTGATATTTATACTTTTTAAGAATATTAATACGCTTCCATGCCTTATTGGTGATCATGTCAACGTGTTCTTCCCATGTCGCTCGATTATTAAATATTAATCCAAGGTGTTTGTGGTTTGCTACTTCTTGAATGCGTTGATTGAACATTTTAAGTTCTGGCTGTATCTGGGTGTTTCTTTTCCTTGTAATTGTCATTGTTTCCGTTTTAGATGGATTAAATTGTACAATCCATTGCTGGGACCATGATTCGATTTTGGAGATGTCGTTTGAGAGTATTTGGGCAGAGGGTTCGGGGTTCTCAATTACAATAAGTAGCATGGTATCGTCGGCAAACAGTCTGATGTCAGATATTATATCGTCTACTATGTCATTAATATATATTAAGAATAAAAGGGGACCAAGAATTGACCCTTGTGGACCGCCACTTGATACAGTTGTCCATTGTGAGGCGCAGGAACCTATGACAACTCGTTGTTTCCTGTCGCTGAGATAATCTTTAAACCACGCTAGTAAATGACCTGTTACTCCGATTTTTTCTAATTTATGAAGTAAACCTTTGTGCCATACTTTGTCAAATGCTTTACTAATATCGCAAAAGAGTAGTCTAACATCTTTATTGTCATCTAAGGCGCTGATAATATTTTCATAAATATCCGTTAGTTGGTACACAGTTGAGTCTCTCGGTGTAAAACCGGATTGACACTTCGATAGAAGGCCATTAGTTTTCAAGAAATCAAGCATTTTCTTAAAAACACACTTTTCAAATGTTTTACTTAAAGAACTGAGTACTGAAATGGGACGATACTTTTTGATATTTCTCTGTTGACTCTAACTTTGATTTCGCGATCGTTTAGGAAGGAGGAAATTAGTCTATGTAGTTTGTTGGGGATGTTCAGTTTAATGAGGTTTGTATCTGATGCCGTTGTGCCAGACTCAGTCGAAAGCTTTTTCCACGTCAAGCAGCACGGCGGTCCCCAGATTGTTGTTATCGATCGCGTTTTTCATTAGTTCTACTAGGCGATAAATGTGTTCCATGCCTTCTTTGCGGTGCCTATAGGCTCTTTGCCAGTCATTAAAGAAATTGGTTTCCTCGAGGTGGCCCATTAGCCGATCGGAAAGGATTTTCTCGAAAACCTTGCCGATGCAGCTGAGGAGACTAACTGGGCGGTAGTTGGCTGGTTTGGTTAGGTCTTTGTCGGGTTTCGGTATCATGACTCCTATGGCTATTTTCCAGCATTTAGGAAAGCAGTCATGGGTTAGGCACGCGTTGAATATGGCCTCTAGTCTGGTTATATAGGAGTTGGGGCTTTGTTTGAGGATTTTATAGCTTACTTCGTCTTCTCCCGGGGAGGAGGAGCTTTTGCATTTTTTTATCACACTGATTATTTCGACGGCCGTGATGGGGGTGATCAGGTCATGTTCGTCCCCTTCCTCATATTCGTTGCCGAAGTAGGGGTCGCGGTAAACCTCTGGGTGGGAATCAATGAAACTGTCGATTGTGTTCATGACTGAGTCGTCGTATTCCGGCCCTAAGTGGGGTTGGTGAGTTCGGCTCAATAGTTCCGCGAAGGTGTCGGCTTTTTCCTTGTCGCTGGCGGCGAGAGTGCCGTCAGCTTTATCGAGTGGTTTGGGCTGTCTTGGGTTGCTTTTTTGATGACCTGTGAGCACCTTGAAGGTGTTCCAGAATTTTCTCGCATCTTTTGTTGCGTTCAGTTTGGAGGTGGCCCTCTCCCAATTGTTTTGTTGTTCGGCCTTTAGTGCTTCTTTAACCTCGCCATGAAGACGTAGATTTTTTTGAGGTCCACTCGCTTGGTGAGGTCTTTTTCGGCTTTGACCTTACGCAGGGCTATTCGCTTTGTTTTTATTAGAGTGAGCGTGCTCTCGGAGATTGTTCGTCTCCAGGGGCGCACTTCCTCTTTGGGACAGATTTCATCTAGGGTGGACGTAATAATTTTGTTGAGGTCAGCACAATGGTCTTCAATATCGCTCGCGCTGGGGGATTTACTTGTTGCGAGTTTGGCGTCGAGAATTTCTCGATATAAGTTCCAGTCCATTTTGCTCAGGTTCCGTGAAATTTTTTTTTTTTGGGGGGGGGGGGGGGGGTTAGCGTATTGGACCGGACCCAAAGCTGATTGTGGCGTGAACTGGTAGGTGATCGCTCCCAAGCCTGGGTCGTCATTGCCCACTTTATGGTTGATGACGTTTTTGCCTAGGGAGTAGCTCGTTATTATGAGGTCTAGGATGTCGGAACGGTGGAGTGGGTTAGAGCTGATATAGGTATCGGATGAGTCTTCGCTAAAGATTTGTAAGTTGAGATTTTCGGTTATGTCGAACAGGACATTGCCATTGCGGTTAGTGGAATTACATCCAAAGTACATATGTTTGGAGTTGAAGTCTCCCATTTTGATACAGTTTTTGTATCTACGTGAGAAAAATTCGAACACCTCGTTACTGACTGTTTTGTCAGGGGGGTTGTAGTAACAAATGATTGCTATTTTGTTTATTATCGGCTGTTAATTCCACGGCTACCACCTCCGCATCGATGTGGTCAGTTTTTATCGGTTTATGTTTCAGATCGCTTCTTATTAAAAGGACTACCCCGCCATGAGTAGTGTGGGAGCGGTCCCTTCTGATTACATTAAATCCGCTAAATGAAAAGCTTCTTTGGTTACATAACCAAGTTTCACAAATTCTCAGAATGTCAGTGTTTTTAAAGTAATTACAAATTTGGAGTTTTTTTATACGCGCTGCGGGCGTTCCATAGGCTAAAGAATGGTTTCGCGCGCCGAAGGCGCGCTGGGACGGTTTGGAGCAAGCCCTTTCGACCCGCAATTACTGTATGATAGTATTCCTATTCTTTTTGTACTTCATCATGTTCATCAAGGAAGTTCTAGATAACTATAGGGGGATATCAGTTAGTAGTAACATCGGAAAAGTATTCTGTAAGGTCATATACGGTAGACTAGAGGAAGTTATAGAAGAGAAAGGTTTTTTAGGAGAAATTCAAAATGGTTTCAGGAAAGGACGAAGAGTCACTGATCACCTATTTACACTCACCCAACTGATAGAATCAACAAAGGCTGAAAAGAGAAAGATGTTTCTGGCATTTCTATATGTGAAAAAAGCGTACGACCGAGTGTGGAGGGAAGGTATGTGGCGAAAGCTCGAGGGCATCGGACTGGGGGGTGACTTTGTGGGAATCATGAAAGCACTGTATACAGATGTGCAAAGCCAACTCAGTCTAGGGAGTATCACTACAAAACGAGTCCCTATGGATATAGGCCTCAAGCAGGGGTGTATCTTTTCACCGATTTTGTTTGCATTGTATGTTAAAGATTTAGGGGACGAACTAATTCAGAGTGCGGAGGGGGTAAATGTTGGAGACATAAAGATACCAGGCTTATTCTTTGCGGACGACATGGTGTTAATGTCTAGAACTGAACAGGGGCTAGAGAAACTGCTGGAAATTGTTGGTAGATATGGGAACACTTGGCGGCTCGAACTAAATGAAAATAAAAGCAAGGTAATACCCGTTGGACGCAAGGTAGATATGACGAAGAGATGGAGAGTGGGGGAGTTCTCAATCCCCGAAGGGGAAAGCAAACAAATCACTGTAGGAGAAACGGGAGAGTATGAGTATCTAGGGGTAAGCATAAATATAACGGGAAGAGGGGTGTACAGAAATTACTCAGCCAAACTGATTCTGAAGGGGAAAAGAATTCTGAACCAACTAAAACTTTTAGGGAAAAATAGTTTCAACAAGGTTTTTGTGGGGAAAACACTGTGGGAGAGGGTGGGTTTACCAAGTATAACGTATGGCACGGACGTGATTCCATTAAACCAAACCGTTACTAAGAAGTTGGAAAATACTCAAAATGATGCCGGCAGATGGATAACAGGGTCGAGTAATGCTGCAGCTTTGGAAGCAGTAAGGGGGGAGCTTGGGTGGATGAAAATCAAGGACAGGGTAGATTTGGGAAAACTGTGTTACTTTAACTACTTGAGAAACCTGCCTGACAACCGGTGGTGCAAATTGATGCTCGATACCATTTGGAATTCTAATATAGAAACGGGGTGGTCAAAACATGTGAGGGAACTAATGGACAATTACTCTATAGAGGTCACAAACATAGAAGTAGGAATGAAAGAAGGCAAAAGGTATGTCAAAGAGAGAGTCATGGAAGATTGCAATCGAAACTGGCGAGCAGGGGTTAGCGTGAAAAGATCACTGCAGGGGTTACAATATAAAGAAAAGCCAGCTTTTGAGAAGTACCTAGATGGCACCTTTGGAGGGTCACTGCTGTTCAAACTGAGATCAAGATCACTGGAGCTTCGGGGAAAAATTGGGAGTGATGGGGAAAAGGGATGCCAAATGTGCCACTCTGGAGTAGTGGAGACCCTGGAACATTTTCTCTTGGAATGCCCACAGTATATACCTCATAGAATAAAATTTACTGGAAGAATAATGCAGAAGTGGGGTGAAGAAACAAAGGATAGATGGCTGAAGGGGGACACGAGGGAGAGGGTAGGAATGCTTATTGAAGAAATTGAAAAAGAGGAAGTGAGGGACACTATTAAGCAGTTTATATCTGAATGCTGGGAGGAGAGGAGGGGAAGAGGGGGTGGGGTGCAGGGGGAATGATGGCCTTCTCTTATGAGGACCGCGACAAATCAGCGGCTGGCCAAAGAGTTATTATTATTATTATCATGTCCGAGCGTGTTAAAGGCGAAAAGGGAGAGGGTTAGCGGCGCCGGTGTTTCTTGGCTTTTTTCTTTTGAGGAGGAGGCTGTGATGGTGATAAGGTGTCGATGTCTGCTTTCGGTGTTGATGGTGAAGGAGCTGTGTTGTTGTTTTTGTTGTTGAGAGGCGCTGTATTTTGTGTAGTTGCTTTTAGTATTTCGTTGATTTGGTCCTGGGTTTCGTTAATGGTCTTCTGTCTCTCGATGTTTTCTAGTGCTAATGCTTCGTCTCTCTGCTGCCATTTGATGTCCCTTTCTTTAATTTCCCTGTCGATGTTTTCCAGTTGCAGGTCCAGGTCTTCAGGAGCAGAGGGGAGAGGCGAGAGAGGCGTGGGAGGAGGCGAGAAGACAGCCTCCATTTCCACCACAGTCTCCACCGGACTGCCACATCTGGCGTCTCCAGCTGGGGGGCTGGAGGCAAGATGGGTGACTCCGTGGGAGTTGGAGTAGAAATGGTAGCTGTTTCCTCCTCCTTCCCTTCCTCGCTCTTCTCTCTCTTCTTTTCCAAGAAGGCCTCCAAGCGCCTGGAATCCCGGCGCCTGGTGGACGGGCTCTTCTTTCTGCCTTTTTTCTTTCTCTTTTCCTTTTCAGAGCCTCCTGACCTCCTCGGGTGAGGACCAGTGTGAGAGGGGATCCTCTCACTAAAGGTGCTACCTCTCCCCGAGGAGGGTGGTTTTGCTGAGTCATTCTCTGTCTTGAATTCCATAGACAGATGAACGCTCTTGTCTATCTCCTGGACAGTCCAGGTGATAGGGTAAGAGACGCCCAGAGCTGCAATGGTTTTCCTTAGCGTGGCTGGTAATTCCAGAGTCATGATTGTGGTTGTTCGCACTCTGAGTTCAGAGGTGTGAATCAATTGGAAATCCCCAAATGAATGAATCAATGGAATCATCAAATCGGGCGTTCCATAGAGCTAATTTGGAGCTTATTCATGATCGGGTTTTAATTAATTGGGGTGTTTATTTATTTCTTGCATCTTGCCCACAAGTAATGAGAAGAATCGTGTATAAACTGTTGTACTTTTTCCTGGGAGAAAAGCATACACAACGGGTGTCATTTTGTCGTCGATCATCACATGAATACTATATATTTGGTGAAACAGGCGTGGGCATGTATAGAATGTGCCGTCACAGAAAAATGTCTCTGAATTTGCCAGTTGATGAAGATTTTCTGTTGTCGCAAAGCCGATTATTCTGCCGCTGCGATCGTTGTCGTCGAACAGAAGAAACCTGTTACCAGTTGCAGTTTCTTTCCACCGTTCATCTAGTTCAATTTCATTTTGCGTCTTTGGCAGTGACGGTGTCTGTTTTCGTCGTGCCCTGTAGAGTGTCGATTTGGCGGAGTTGAATGTGGGAAGTTTTTCGACAACTTCTTGGACATCGTCATCCCAATCATGATCTCGAAGCTTGTTGAGTTCTTCTGCAAACATTGTCGGAATAGGTCTAACATCCGCGGTACACTTCACAGCAAGTGTATTCATGATTTGTTTCGCGGTAACTTTAGCTGAATCTCCTGGGTGGTTGTGGGTTTGCCTCCCAAACCCAAGTGGAATGTTGTCACGTGTAGAAATTGTAGCTGGACACCGGGCAACTGTGCATCTCCAGAAGATTCTGTCTGTCCCCTTGCGATTTATTCTGTAGATGTACCCATCAAGAGCTAAATTCTGTCCACCTTTTCTATTCGTAAAAAACTGAACATTAACCTGCGCGTTAGCCATTGTAACTTTACTAACAATTATCAGTGGATCACCCATTATATAGGATACAGCACTGTGTTCATAACAATATGAACAGATATAACAAAAAAAAAAAACAATTTCAAACAGGAAATAAGTTCAAATAACAGAGATATATCATGCGTTTGAACTGAGATGTATTCAATTTCTAACATAACTACTGCTCTGAATAAAATAACAAAACTTGTAAAATATATAGACACTAAAAAGCACGCCAGAAAAAACATACTAATATGTGCTCTGAATAAAATAACACACTGCTCTGAATAAAACAACAAAATAGTTAGGCAATAGTTTTCACCAGTAGTCATTCCGGGAATAACAAAGAAGATATTGATTAGTTTTCACCAGTAGTCATTCCGGGAATAACAAAGAAGATATTGATTAAGTTTCACCCACACAGCACCTCATAATCCACCTACTTGATAAGATGTTGTTTTAGTCCAGTAGACGTTCCGGGAACACACCATTCAGAGATAGACTGGTCGGATTAGTTATTTTTGTTGATAGCGCCTTTAATTAAAGTATGGGAAATCTGAGTTTTGAATAGCCGAGATGCCGATCTGCTGACATCTTGACAGATGTCAGCCAGGTCGGCATTTAGGTGATTCTTTAGGACTTCCCGCTATGAGGGAGCAGAGGGGGTATGGGGAGGAGGCATTAGCGGGTTTGGTAAGGTCAACCCTCTTAAGTTCCGCGCTTGTTTTCACTTTTTTATAGTGGGGGCACCCTCTGTAGTTAGCGGTGTGCTGCCGGTTACAGTTTGGGCATTTGAGTGCTTTTGGTTTACAGGCACCGGATATGTGGTTCTCACCACATTTCATGCACCTTAGTTGGCCTTTACAATTGTTCGCGATGTGGCCAAATTTCTGGCATTTATGGCATTGTATTGGAGAGGGATTGGAACGGTATTTCTCCGCATGGTGGCGTCTGCCGTTGATGACCACCCCCTGTGACATTATTTTCAGTTTAAGTTCTCTGTTCGGGCATTTTTCCTTGATTTTCCAGGTGCACTTCCCAGTGGCTCTGGATGTAAATCTTTCCCATTCGCACCCTGCGAGAGATGAATTAATATGGTCTTTTGGCGTGTCTGGGTGGACTCTAGTTACTACTATAGTGAAGTCCTTCTGTTGGCTTCTTGCTAAGGAGGGGGGGGGGGGGGCTAAGATTTGTTACTTAGTTTTCCTATTTTAGCGTTTATGTTTTGGCTGACAGGTGATTGTAGTACGGCCCTGGCATAATTCATTGGGGTGTTTGGCTTAGGCGCCGCCTTTCCCTTAGGCTGGCTGGTGGGTGGACCACTGGCCTCCATAGCAGAGGCAAGCCTACGGTGAACCGGTTTTTGCTGTTGGGGGCCGGAGCCCGGTCTGGAGAAGCTGTTTGATCGAGGTGTTCTGATTTTTTTGTATCTCCTGTCGATAGTTTGGCCGAAGCCTTCCTCGTCAAACACCTCCTCCAGCTCAGGCTCTGTCTCCTGGCTGTTTTTTTTCCTTTTAAGAGGAGTGCCTTGAGGTGTTCTGAGCATTTGCCTCAGGGTAGGCCCTGACTCATGGTCAAGAGGGTTGCATTCTGGCATTATCATAGGTCTAGTCTGGTTGTGCTCAGCCTGTGTCTCCGCCACTATCTTGATCTCCGTGGGAGGAGATCCAGGTGTTGGCAGAGATACCTCAGCTGGAGCTTCTACAGGATTGGTAGTCTGGAGTTCATTCCCAGGTTTAATTCCATATTTGGCTAGATTATTAAGTGTTGATTCCATGCTCCCTAGACAAGAGAGTCTGGCCTCCATAGCCTGCAACTTGGCCTTAAAGGAGGCGTTCTCAATAAGGAGTGCTTGGTAGCGAGCCGCGGCCGCCGCCCCTTACATTGGCCAGGTCACTCTGGAATTGAGTTACTCTGGCTTCAGCTTCATCGAGCTTTTTGAGTAACTCCGCTCTTTCCTTTTCCCATTCCTTTCCCTCAGGGTTACCCTTGGGATGTTTGGCCTGTGCCCCCACCCCTGGATTCCTGGTTATGACGGTTGCCCCAGCCCCCTTACAGTGAGTAGAGATTTGGCTAACCTGACAAACCTGCTTTGCTTTTGTAGTACCAGAGAGGGATTCCCTTCTCCCTTTTGGCTGGTCCGACTCTTTCTTCTCTGGTTTCCTGGTTGTAGCTGGGTTAGTTCTAGATGTGATGTTACTTTCCGTCTGGTTGTCCATGTTGTTTGAGTTAGGTGTGAATTGCTTAATTAGCGTGCTTATCGGTAGTGCTGTTCTCACTTCGGAGGTAGTCTCTCGAATGATGAATGAGTATGAAAATCATGGAATTAAATGAAATGTATGAAAGCTGTCAATCGAACGAAATGATTTTGCGCGCCGAAGGCGCGCAGGGACGGTATGGGGAACAAGCCCCTTTCGCTTTCGACACTCGTTAACTGTATATGATTGACTGTCACATGTCTAGGCGTGTTGAAGGAGGAAAAGGTTCCGGTACTCGGCAGGCGTCTCCTGTTGCGGCGTGGCGATCTCGTTGACTGATGTCGGTTGAGCCCTCGGGTGAGGACCAGTGTGGGAGGTTGGGTCCTCTCACTAAGGTACTACCTCTCCCCGAGGGTGCAGTCGATCTAGATTTTCGGGCAAGTATAGTCTGCCACATCGGAGATGATTTTAAGTGAAGACCATCACTGGCAAGTATAATCTGCCTCAGGCTGTCTCTGTTTGATAGGATGTCTTTGAAGGAAACAACAACGACCCCTTTCGGGGACCACCAAGAAGAAGACCCGAACTTCCCTGGTTCGGGGGCAGGCCTGCATTGTAATCCTAATGGGTTGGGACAAAAGGATGCGCAATGCGCTTACAAAAAGGGGCAGAGGCGGAACGCAGGACCAACGCTCGCCTCCCTTAAAGTGGTCGACCACTTTTAGGGAAGGAGTGGAGGATGCTCAGGAACCATGGGGGTTACCGTTTCTATAACGGTTGGACTGTCCATAACGGTTATTGGGGTGCTGGTCAAAAAGCATCTTCTGTGTACCTGCTTGAAAGACAGCGTTGTCCTTTTCCAAAATGCAGTCCTGTCGCTGCACTAGAAAGTGTTTTGAATGCCTAGCTTTGTTATTGAATATCTGAAGCACATTCGCCCACGAGTTGTTCTTGCGAAATATTATTTTATTATCAGTTCTGATGCGAATACGGTAGCAGACTTCCAGGAACCAGTGGTGCCTGCTGTCAAATCCATCAGTTGATTACATATGTGTTTCGCGTTCTATGCATCCCAACCTTCATTTTGATGTATAATTTGTGTATATTTAATCTGAATGTAAGGAATATGAGAGGTGAGAATTTCAAAATAAACAAAATTCCATTACTTATATAGCCCCTTAACTCCACCCCTTTCAATAAGCAAATCCCTTTGCATAGATCCATTGGATATGGGAAATCCTATGCTAAGTGTTAGAGGGGGAATTAATTATTCGAGTTTGCCGCCACAACAATCGCTAAGTAGTTATAGGCCCACAATAAGTCCACCGGGTTCAGAGTATGTTCCAGTAGGGCAGAGCCTGTTGGTCTCTTGAGACAAACTGAGTATTCTCAGAATTTGTCAGCTAGTCGAGTGGTTAAAGGCGACCTGATTCCATCGACTCAGCTGATAAGACAAAGTGGGCTTAATTCTAAAGAAAATGGGGTGGGGGATGGTTATCTGAGTCCACCTCATTTGACATTTTCAGGGAACCCTGATAGCCGTTTTCTGCATAGTATTGATCAGATCACAGGGGGTTAAAGTAGAGGTGTAGGGAGGCTACCTAAGTCCACACGAGATTACTTACGCCCAGCTTTCTGATAATATGAGGGCAGAATATGAAAGGATCAGGGCAGAAAATGAGAAACTTCTGCAACGGGTTAAAATTGCAGAATTGCAATTAGAGATTCAGATGTTAGAGCTGAAAAATAACCCGGATGTTAGGCCAAAGGTGTCAGTGTGTTCTGAGGCATCGGCTTCTGCTGATAGCCAAATATATTATACTGAGGAGCCTCTGACCGGAAGTACTCCATCGGAGGAACCATTGGATTTGACAATGGGCTCTGCAAGTACTCAAATAATGCAATACCAGGTATCCTCAAATACCCGTATGTGCCTATGTGCTAGGGCACATTGTGTCACATTGTGCCTTTTCACATAAGCACATATGACAAAAAAGGTATTCTCTTGTAGGTATCCTCGAATAATACAATACCGGGTCATATGTATCCTCAAATACCAGTATGTGCCTATGTGCTAGGGCACATTGTGTCACATTGTGCCTTTTCACATAAGCACATATCGACAAATAAAGTATGTGCCTATGTGTTGGGGCACATTGTGTCACATTGTGCCTTTTCACATAAGCACATATGACAAAAAGGGGTGCCGAAGGTCATATGTTTTTCAAAAAAGGGGTGCCGAAATTGGGGTGCCTAGGGATATTGCCATTGGATATAGAGGCGATGAGAATCGGATGCAACTTCATTGTAATAAGGGGAGATAGCTCTGTACGATTAAGTACAGGTTATGGGTAATCAAGCAATCTGATTGGTTAGTTATAATTTATATAAATGATATAGATAAATGAAACAAGAGTACTCAGAATAGGGTCAGAACTAACAAGAATAGACCAGAGATTGCTAAATATAGTAATAAGCAAAACTGTTCCAGCTGATACTCTTCTACTCTACTGGAGTATACTCCAGGGCAAAGGAACATGGCCAGGTAGACGAAAACTATTGCATATTTAGATAGAAGCAGAGAATTGTGAAAGATTCGAAATAGTAAAACTTGTCGGGTTTATTTGGGTAATTCTACGAATCGGGAAATTACTCTTCTACAAAGGAACATACCCTCCGAACATATCCCTGTCTTGTTAGGTTTTGGGTCACATAGCAACCGCGTGCTACCATAGAAACCAAGATGGCGGCCTCCAGTATACAAACTGGCCGACGGAAACACGTTTCACCCAAACACGCGCTGCGCATGCGCGCTCACACCACGTATCACTATGGAGATGACGTCTCAAGATGGGCCGCTCACGCGGGTTACCATAACACATGGCGCCACCAGGTCACGTGACTATGACGTCACTTCCAGCTCCACCATTCCCAACACCCAATGTGGCACGTTTCATACATCTACTACTAATGTTTATCCTGGGGTACATCAGAATTTGAGTACTCAGGATCAACGTTACAAATCTCTGCATTTTATACAAAATGCACATAATCAAAAACCGAACATTTGACCTAATCAGCCATGTGTAAGTGGAAGTGTTTATTCATAAGTAAATAGAGTATTGGTTAGCACTGGTCCTACAATACAAATGACTCAAACAGGCCAGGTGAATCCAGTCTTGAATTATCAGGTACCAGTTTATGAAGATGTAAGTCTGGTGGAACCTAGTGGAGTACCCTCGAGGGTCCAACATTCTTACATTCAAGTCTACACCGACAAGGGCTGGAGATAATAAAGTATATGTGACACCTGTTGAAAATATTGTTTCATATCCTGACTGAACGCGACGGGTATGTTACGACAATGTAGGCCAGTATGCTCAACAATTGTCTCCAAATATTCATTATCAGGGAGCATCAGGGAACCCTATGCCCCCTAGGTCATCTGTTCAAAATGAATGTGCAGTAATTCCACAAGAGGGTGCATTTGGCCACCAACTGCGTCCTCAAGTACATAGTAATACAATCGGACATCACCAAGTTCCTATCGGAAATAACTGGCAAACTCAAAATTATGATTATAATCCCCTCTCAACAGGTAGAGTTCACCTAACCAAAGTTTGCCTTTGGCATCAATAAATTATGAGGCTTCTCAGGTTAACCAGGAACCAAACATGAATTTGCAAACTTTAAGAAGCCAGGATCAATTGCCCAGACAGTCTGATGTCCAATTGTTAGCTACATATACAAATATGGGTAATCACTCGTCTATGCCTGGGCTTGCGTTGTCAGCACGGCAGGGTGAGTTCATGTGAAGCCGAGATAGTCAAATGAATTCCCAACCTACACAATTCCCAATGAACAGACATGTTTCACACTCATAGCAACCACCACAGCCTTTATCATCTACAATACCAGGTATGCAGGTTCCATTAAATCAGGTACATTTGGAGCCGTCACAATCCCGACTAGTACGGAAGTGATTGAGTCAACCAGTGAGATTGGACTTGCAGTACCCGATCGAACGGGACGGGGTGCAAATGTCCCAATTTCAGCCGCCTGGCAGTACTGTTCCACGAATATTAATTGTAACTCAAGGCTTGAAATTTGAAGGCACGGAATCGTGGACAGCTTTCAAAATTAAATTTAAGGGTTATGCTCTCATGGAGCAATGGACTCCAGAAGAACAAAAAAATATGTTATGTTTCTGTCTTGGTGGTAAGGCTAGTGAAGTATACTTGTTATGGCGTGAAAAAAATCAAAATTTGACCATAGAGGAGCAATTGGCACGGCTAGAGGCCCGTTTCGGTGAACATAGTACACAAGAGACTACCCAGTTAAAATTCCAAAATGTTAAACAAACACAAGGTCAATATTTGGAAGACTGGGCCGAAACGGTACTCTCTTTAGCGACACATGCTTCTAAAGATTGTCCAGAGCAATTTGTTAACCTGCAGGCTTTATCTAGATTCTGCCATGGGTGTACCAACACAGTTGCAGCTGAATATATCAAACAGTCGCCGGACCAGCATGGAAGAGGCGATTAAACTGTTAAAATGGCATCAGTATAATAGATTGGCAATGCATAGAGACGCATCACCGGGTACTGGTAGTGGTGAAAGTCCTAGAAAAATTAGGGAAGTCCGAAACGATAATCGTGATGGTTGACTATCGTGCCAGAAATAAATCTAGAAAAATAGAAATAAGGGAGGTAAGTCATCTCGTAGAGGTGATTCACCGAAAGGATCAGGGAATGATTATCAATATTTGAAATCAAAAACATTTGCCTTGGAGGCAAAGACAGAAAATTTGGATCTAAAATTACAGCAACTGTTGGATAAATTGAATTCCCTGGTGCAAAATAAAACTTCCTCTGACCTGACAGATACTCGTGGGGCAAAGGGAGTAAAACGATCTAATTCGACTTCTCATGATAAGAAAAATGTGCAATGCTTTCTGTGTCAAGGTTTTGGTCACTTAAAGTTACAGTGCCCCTCGAAAAATGCAAAAACATATTAAGAATAAGTGGCGCAGTGTGCACTTTGAGGACCAAACAAACTTAAAAGGGGCGAATCACGAGGTCTGATTTTGTCCCCAGCACCCTCATTCAATGACCGCAATAATAATGCTAATAGCTTACAGATTGAGGCGGAAAATTTAGTAGTCCGAAGAGTGAAATCACCATCTGCAATTCATATAGAAGTTGTAATAGTTGATACTGCAGCAGATGGTACTGTGTTGTCAGACAGTTTTTTTAACGCATAAAACTGGCACCGCCAATTCTTAAATCTGTTCGTTTTAATACAGAGGCGAGAGACGGGCAGCTGTTAGGGAAGTATGTTGGTCCCATACCGGTACGGATTGGTGATCGTACATACAATGGGTGCCTATATGTGGCACCAATCGAGGACGACATTTTACTTGGAAATGATTTCTTGAGAAAACATAAAGTTGTAATTGATACAGAAAAATACTTGATTACTATTGATCGTGTTGTAATACCAACTATTACCAAAAATAGTAAATCTATGAAAATAGCGAAATAAGTTTACTCGATGACACTGTGATTCTGCCAAATTCTGCAGCATTATTAAAGTGTGATTTAGATCAGTTTCTCACGGATTTTGCTGCAGAACCATCTGAAAGTTTAACTCTTTTAGGTCTACGTTCGGTGTATACCGACCAGCGGGATCCACATATTTGTCTGATTAATGTTAATAATCATCAGGTCTTTTTACCGAGAAATCAATTGATTGGTCATGCGTATGAGATTGACTCAGTTTTAGACAGTTTTCCTCATCAATCTGATCAAGGTATCCTTGAAAATCTATTAGCTGATAACAAATACAAGTATTTGAGGTCGACGTAGGTGTGACCCCTAAGGAGCACCCAAGGGGGTCCACCCAAGGAGTGTATAACTTGGCTGTGGTGCAGGACGGGCACCTGAATGTGTCCAGTCAGGTTCATACTGCTGAACCCACCCCCCAAGAGCACCTTGAAGGGTTACGTGATGCCCCTATGAAGACTCCTCTCCCAAGCATATCTTGGGAGGAAGCCATTGATTTAGAGAACTTCCGGAGCTTGCATCAGAAGATAAGACCTTGCTTTTGCACATTCGTGGGTCTGAAGGCGACCAGATGTCTCATGTGTTAAACACAGCATTGATGGAAGTTCTCATGGCAACACACAGTGGACAGGTGATCCATATCCACTGTTTTACATGTCTTAAAAGGGATGTTGAGGCCTGGCTGCATCACCGCCCAAACACATATTTTGGGTTAACATGGACGTGCCGTGGTTTTAGCGGGGAACTGAAGAAGGCAGTAGCAGCGATTCCCCTTAATCGTCTACTGCTGGAAACAGATTCACATTGTTTCCCCATGGAAAGGCGACACTGGACTACCCCAGCGGTTATTGGTGAAGTAGCCCAAGAGGTTACTGACATCCGGGCAGGCATTGCCAGGGTGAATCACCAATACCAGGAGGGAATGCAGGAGATTCTGCAGGCCACCCTAGCAAACGCAAAGTTGGTTTACGGAATCCCGTGATCGCCTTCTCATCTATTTTTGGAAGCGACCCATGAGTTGCATGAGCAGACGCAACGGTGGCTAGTGGTCTTCAAAATTTAATCAATTACAGTAATTATCCGTTTGGTTGCCTGAGCACACACGCAAGGGTGGCCTGTGGATTAAACGTGTGTTTTAAAAACAATTCAGTTTGGCACATTCTCTGAGGTGTAACGGCATGCAGTTTATCCTGTGAAATTAGGGTTTACCCCCGGTGCGAACGCATTGGGGGTATTAAGAACAAATCATTTATTGAAAATGATACCCTAATTTATGGATTTTAATTGAAATGAATTCGGCTTTGACCGATATCTTAATTGTAAATCAAAATGATTTTTATGGGGCTTCTTATGAAGGCAAAAATACTTTGCGTGATCAGGGAGTGTCCAAGTATTTTGGCTGAGATTTTTTATAATGAATTGAATATTTAAGGCGAGTTGCTGATTCGGCCCTAGCAGGATCTACATATCTTCGGTTCTACTCTTCCCCACAACAAAAAATTCAATCAAATCTGATCAAATGGGGGAAAAGTGTTGTGAAATTGAGTATTGAGATTACGCCCGACATGTGTTGCCGTTGTCTTGTCGGGCGAGAAAAACCGATGTTGGCCGAATCCATCTGATTGGATGCTTAACAAGATCTCGCCAGATCTCAGCCATTGAAGTTTGCAAAACTTTAGAAATGAAGCAACAGAGCAGACATTTCTCGAGAAACAGAAGCTAAAGAAAAGTGATATTCAGCTATCAACAAAACCTCGTAAACAATAGCAGAGAAGTGAGTTGACATTATCATATTGAAAGATTACTGCTATTATCATTTTTCAGAAGAGTTCCTCCAGGAGCAGGACATCATTACACTGCTTTGGCCAGCACTAAGTCCAGACTTTCACCAGTCGGGCACATCTGGGATATGTTTGGCAGGCGCCTACGACAATGCCAACAGCCCCTACCAATGTCTAGGAACTCGCCGCTGCACTGCAGGAAAATGGAATAACATCAGTCAAGCTGATATTGGACGTTTGGGGTGGAGTATGCCACGTCGGATCCGCGCTTGTCTCGCGAACCGAGAAGGATTTAGAAGGTTCTGAGGTCTTGGACTGAATGTGGTAAATTCTCTGACTGACCATCCTTGTCTTCTACAGCTCAGTGCGTGGAATGTATGCTTGTCAGACACCCAACTGTTGCTGAAATCTTTGATATGAAAATATAAATATATTTCTTCATGTATTTTACTTTTATCAAATATCCCCTACTTTTTTAATAGTATATTTATTTATCGGTATTTAAGGTCACACGTTTCTGCATAATGCATTATGGCTTATCGTGACCACAACATGGATATAAAATCAAAACCCAGCCGATCATTTATACCCATGTCGCCCATTTTAGAGATGACTGGGTCTATTGTGCAAGTAAAACTAAAACACAGCTTGTTTACTACAGTTTACTACAGTAACAAGCACTGCTTCACTTTCCAGGGTTCGCACAGGGACAACCAAAAGCTGTTCTTGGGCCATTAGTTTCTGCAGGTCCTTGGAAAGCTTCTCGTGCAAAAACAAAGCTCAGTTCTGTGTAGTCTTTAAAAAAGTATTATGATACTACATGACAAATTTGGTTCAAATTAGCCCATTGGTTCTGGAAATGGTCTGGAAATGGAATATTTGGGTGGATCTAAAAAACGCCATTCTTCCACAGGGAGCCCAAATATTGACCAACTGAGTTCCATTGAAAACAATCTGTATCACTAAATATTTCCAAACCAGAAATCAAAGCATAATTTTGAGTGGTTAATGAGGATGATTTTTAAAGAATTTTAGGCTTTTGAATATTGACCCCACTCCAAGAGGCATAGTAATAGTTGGGGGAAAAACTCAGAATAAAATACTCC
Source organism: Pictodentalium vernedei (assembly GCA_031216915.1). Classification (NCBI taxonomy): domain Eukaryota; kingdom Metazoa; phylum Mollusca; class Scaphopoda; order Dentaliida; family Dentaliidae; genus Pictodentalium; species Pictodentalium vernedei. The sequence continues at coordinate 109,263,212 of CM062294.1, forward strand.
ACTAATGCTTTTTATCTAAAGGTTCTGAAGAATACTTAGTTGATGGAGTACAAGAAAGATGATGACTTGGAATTTTCCCGTTGCCAACAGTGTTAAAATGGGCATCCCCATACAGCACCCCAAGACAAAATCGATAGCAATTTTTTTTACATTATCTGATTCCACTCGTACTAAGGAAGCTTCATACCAAAAAAAACCCCAATATTGTGGTCCATGCAGTTTTAGAAATATTAGCATTTGAATTTCTTTCCATTTTTAACACCAGGGGCTACCATGGGGCAGCAACATAATTTTTCGGGCATAAAGCAAGTACTTATGACCCAATTATATTACATGCTAAATTTGGTTCAAATCAGCCCATCGGTTCATGACACAGAAATTTTGGGTGGAGCCCAAAAAGGGCATGCTACCACAGAGAGCTCAAACATCCCATTAACAAATTTTAATCTCCACCACCAGAGGACGTTTTATACCAAATATCAAGACATTCTCTCTGGAAGTACGAGAGGATATTTTTAAGGATTGTTAGGCATTAACCCAAGACCCAAGAGGAGAAACAACTTTTAGGGGGAAAAAACTCATAAGAGTATGCTTGGGAAGAATAGGGCACATGATGTCATCAAGCAGTTCGTCTCCGAATGTTGGGAGGACGGAAGAAGCATGGGAATAGTTAGGTAGTTGGGCACACAGGGGTAACCAAGGCCTTCTCACCCGAGAACCACGACAAATCAGCGGCCGGCCAAAGTGTTAGTATTCCCAATTGTACTCCACAAATATACTTTGTACCAAATTAATTTTGATTTGGCCCAAAGATTCTGAAGAATACTTAGTTGATGGAACACAAGGTAGATGATGATCTCTGCATTTTCCCATTGCAAACAGCGTTAAAATGGAAACCCACCATACAGCACCCCATGACAAAACTGACAGCAAGTTTGCTGTCCCTGATTCCACTGGTACTAAGGAAATTGCACACTTAAAACAATGTTCTGCTCCGTGCATTTTTTCAAATATAAGCATTTGAATTTTTGTCTGTTTTTGGCTCCTGGGGTTCACAATCAAGTACTTATGACCGAATTTTTCCACATGGCAAATTTGATTCAAATCAGCCTATTGGTTATGAAAACTGAAATTTGGGGGGTGGAGCTCAAAATGGACATCCTCCTACGGGGAGCCGAAATATTGACCTGCTAAGTTCCTTTCACAAACTATTGAAAGTGTCAATGACACTGTAGCTTAACTTGACTGTGTAGTGTTTTTTTGTTTATCTGTTTATTGGTTTACTTTACGGTATACATAATACAGAAAAATGTACATTAAACACATTGAAAATAGTAATAATAAAAATAATAAATAAATAACAATCGTGTTTGTGAACAAACTCAAAAATAGTGTATACAGTAGGGAGATGGCATAGCCAGATTGGCTGCCTACCTGTCATCTCCCTGTTAGCTATACAGTATCAGCTTGTGTCAGACCAACAATTAGAAATATAATCTAACAGATAGTTATTTGCATGCACTATGTGTACTTATATATAACTAGTTATCCTATCGACTTTTCCATGGATGCTTCCAATGTGGGCATTGTCTTTTGCATTATTAATGATTGTGATCTGAGATTCAGAAGTAAGTAGCCTATATCGGAAGCTGATGACGAGACAGAGCAAAACCTATTAGACAAAAAAACAAAACAAATATCTTGTTATTTATTTATTTATTTTTTTTAATTTTAAATTTTTTATTTTTATCATTATTATTTTTTTAGTCAGATCTGAATGTGTAAGTAAATTAAGATTGTGGAAAAGCCAAATTCCCGAGCTGTTAATACCATATAATTAGAAAGGACGAAGAGATAGATAAAGTACCTAAGTAATCTACGCAATATGGGTTATTACAGTTTACATTAGCATCATACGATCTTCGCAATTTTTTTATCAACTCCTTTCTAAATGTGGCTCTAAGTGGGATATTGCGCAGTCTTTCATCCGGTCTGTCATTCGCTGAAATCCGATAACCCCAATCCAGTATAACCCCCCCCCCCCCCCCGGAAGCGCGGTGGCTCAGTGGTAGACTGTTGGACGTCTATGCTAGAGGTCCCGAGTTCAATCCCCGTCCGGGACGACCCGCTTTGTGTCCTTGGGCCCGTGTACTAAGGCGCACTGCACGTCGATGGTGAACATGTCTTCAACCGCTGAAACCCTGCTTGAGCGGAGCTTGAACCGAGTTAGAATGTTGAGGAGCTGACCGTTGCTCGTCAATGCTCAGTGGTTCTCTCCGGGTACTCCGGCTTCCTCCATCCGTAAAACTGTCACGGCCACGATTAGCCATTGTGCATAAGTATGTGACTTTAAACCCCAATAAATAAATAAATACCCCCCCCCCCCCCATTTTCTTCGAAAGTTTTTAACAATTTCCAACAATGCTAAGTCAAAAGGTATGGTAAATTGTTTGGTGTTTGAAAGTTTTATGCAATGAGGCAGAAGCCTTTGTCATGGGCAAACTGCATGCCATATTTCACTGAAATCCGATAACCCATACCTGAGATACAGGCTGAACAGACAAAAAATGTCTTTCTCCTACAATTTCGAAGTCAAAAGGGGGGATAACTCTAAAAAGGAGAATGTGAGAAATATCGTTGAATCCTTTTTTAAAGCCTATACCATAAGCAGTGTTCGCGGCTAATTTCATTGCAATAGAACATTCGATACCCGAGATACAGGCTAAACAGACAAAATTTGGCTCGGACGGACACAAGTTCTAAGTGAACAAGTAATAGAAAAAAATAACTAGTGTGGGCATACCTATGACCAACAAATATTATAGAAAATAATAATTTACTTAAGTTATGAAAGTTATGAATATTCTCGGACAGACTCACACACGGACGGACGGGCGCATGTAATCCAGTATACCCCCAGTTTCTTCGAAAGTGGGGTATAATTATCAAAAGACACGGGGAGATTATTTCTTCAGTCAAATAGAAGCAGAGACGTATGAAGCACAAAAAGATCGCTAACCCTTAAAATTTTGTCTTTTTGAAACAAAGGATCTGTGTGAGAGTTATATCGTGAATTGTTTAAAATTCTTAGAGCGGATAATACAACGTTTTCATTGCAGCATGTGGCATTATGGTTTTTCATTTGTTAAGAACATAGTTCGCACGAGCTATTATTTTTGCGCACAAATTAGAAATGAGAGCCTTATATGAGAGGTGCTCATCAATATAAATGCCTAGAAATGTTAATGACGATTCGTTTTGGTCAGACGCAACTCTATCTATTTTCTTATTGTTTAGTTTAAACAGTATTTATTTCAAAAGAATTTCCATGGTAATAGATAGCTTACATTATCATTGGGTGTGGATTCGACAGTAAGCTGTTAGCTTATCTGTGGTCGTTTCCACTCATAGTAATTTTAACAGGTAGCAAACGAGAAGACAGTGAGACCAATTCCTTCTATCAAGAACGTGTACAATAAGATACCTGTTGACACAAATAATTCGCTAATAAAGAAAAATAGAAAATACTATAAAAAGAAACAAATTGGTTAGATTTCCCTAACTGATATAGAGTAAGAAGATAGAAGTACAGTTCTTAGGAAGAGAAAGAGTAAGGAGCGCCTAGTCCGAACCGAACCACCTCCATGTTTGTACCTTGATACTGTAACAAGCGAATTCTAAATTTTACCGTTCTTGGACTATCATAAGAACATATACTCTAGTGAGGGAAATGACCGGGAGTTAGTTTATCGTGGTACAATAATTCTGAGCATATTTTGGTGGATTTTCACAGTTAAACAATAGTAGCATAAATAGATTCCGGCGCCCGGATACCAATGCGTTCCATGTCCCAGTGGTACATATTGTTTATAACTACATGACTGAAAAGTGGTACTGCTCTCTCATTGCTGGGGTTTGACAAATTTGGTTTTAGCAGTATTGAGGAGGAGGTAATTAGCCGAACACCACCGAGAAATCTTTTCTAATTCAAGATTAATATTATTCACAAGAATATTTACATCTGGCCCCGACGAATACACAGTTGAGTCGTCAGCAAAAAGACACCAGATTTAAGGATGTAGCCTTACAAAGGTCATTAACATATAGCAGGAACAAGGTCGGCCCTAAATTAGAGCCTTGCGGCACTCCGGCAGTAACTGGAATTGTGAATGACTCAATTTCTAAGACCAGGAGGGCCTGTTTTCGTCGTCCTTATTTTTTTTAAGGTGAGAAGAAAGCAGTAAGTGAATAAATCGCTCTCCCGAAAACGCCAGACGTGTTTATTATCGTACTGGGGTAAAAGTTGGGTCTTGTGTTTAGCAACCAGGGCAAATGTCCGCGCGACAATTGCCCGTCCGGGGAAGATGTCCGCTCTTCTATTGTGGCAAATGTCCGCGGAGCAATTGTCCATAGCCCAGGTTATTCACTGTTGGTCGTTGGCCTGCATAAAGCGATTAAATCGGTAAAAAACGGGGAACACCTCAAATCAGCCCTGCGACCAAATGAGCTTTTCGATTGGATGAAACCAACCAATGGCAATTTGATTGGCTGGAGAACGTAGTTTTTTTTCTGATTGGCTTTAGTATCACCAAACAACATAACAAAAATTACCGTCACTGTATTCAGTTTTCATCATTATAAATGACAGACGTGCAACACTCATTGTGTATACAACAAGTTTGTTACAGCCACACATCTGACTTCACAGAGCGTGAACACCTGGACAGCTATGGAACTACTTGATAGACTAGTGAAAGCCATCTCATGCCCTATCTCCTGGACTATCCAGGAAATAGGCATGAGCTTCCATCTGAAGCTGGAATTCAAAGTTAATAATAACTTCACAACACCACCCTCTTCGGGGAGAGGTAGCACCTTTGGTAAGAGGATCCCCTCTCACACTGGTCCTCACTCGAAGGGGCACGGAGGCCCTGAAAAGAGAGAAAAAAAGAAAAGAAAGAAGAGTCCGTCGGCCAAGCGTAGGGACGCCCGGCGCTTGGAGACCTTCCGGAATAAGAGAGAGGTGATTGAAGGGATGGAGGTTCTGGAGGCAGCCGCCAGTTCCCCTCCCAATCACTGGCACACCCAACCAACTGCCGGCTCCCGAGCCGGTGCAGTTAGATGAGGAACGTCCGGTGGGGATTGAGGAGGAACTGGAAGTTGCCTTTTCACCACCTCACTCCCCTCTTCATTCTCTGTCGGATAGCCCGGGCAAGGAGATACAGCGGAACAGCCACCACAGACCTCAGACACTATACGCATAAAGAAACTAATGGATAAAAGCAACCAAGTTCTGGCCGAGTCACGAGATTATATGAAACATTCCAAAGAAATCTCCAAATGGGCATAAGAAATAATTGAAAAAAGAAACCAACTGCACACAAATCAACAGCTGGACTCAACATCAACATCCATATCGCCATCACAGCCACCTCCTAAAAAGAAGAGCCGCAAGAAGCATAGACGGGGGTAAGCTGCTTCCTCCCTTCTCTTTCCTTCCTTTACCACGCTCAGACATGAAACACTACTTATACATTCACTGAGGGTCGAAAGGGGGCTTGCCCCACACCGTCCCTGCACGCCTTCGGCGCGCTAAAACCATTTCGTTTCGTTTCAGTTTTCATATTCTGACAAAATGTCTAAGATAGAGGTGTATCTTTTAAATGAGCCAACTGAAACAGAAGATGATTTTGTGGCTGATTGTGTAACAAAAAATGAAGATTTTTTTTTTCTGTTAAAAGTTGACAAACAAGCCCAGCAATTATGCTCCAAGCTCATACCAGACTCCAGCTACATCTTAATTAACACACAGACATTCGCATCAAAACGCACTGGAAAACAGGTTATAAAACTTATACAACCAAAAGCAAGGTATGTTCTAGTTAAGTTTGAAAGGGTACTGGAGTTAGGATTAATAGAGATATTTGCCTTCGGTTGCGCATATCATGTTGGTTATGTGGTGTCTTCCCACTAGAGCAATTCCCACTAGAGCAATTCCCACTAGACCAATTCCCTTTAGACCAATTCCCTTTAGACCAATCCCCCTTAGACCAACTACATACTGTTACTGATTAAGGGTTGATTAAGGATAAACATTTATTTATTGATAAGCACTTTATTTGATAAAAAAATAATAAAAAGAATCACAGCCTTTGAAAGTGTGTGATTACTATAGCAATTGTTATGAAAAATCTGCCCAACATCTATAAAATATCAACAAGACAGAAAATAAGCAGACCATCATCTGAAAAATGAGGTTCTCAGGGGGTGAATTTGAATTTGCACAGTAGGGTAGCATCACCACATTTACCCTCTGTGAACCTCAACCTGAATCAAGGTCTCAAACATAAACAGAAAGAGGCACCCAGAGGATAAAGTGGCCCACTGTATGGGATAGCATCAGGAAATTCACTCTCTGGTGACCTCATTCTGCAAATGACAGACTGCTTATTTTCAGGCTTGAATATCAATAACATTAAATACATTTATAAGTATTTATGAATATATCAAATTATTGATATAGAATTATTTTAAAAGTATCACATCAGTTGGTCTAATGGGGATTATTATGCCTCACGTTTGTAACATCAGCCGTAATTGGTTAATTTGATACCTTCTAAAAGTCATAGTACTGGAGTTTTGGGGCAAAACATGGGTACTATTGGAACGTTCTTCCCTGGAGACAAGAGAACAAAGAAAATGTAAGCTCCACTACCATTGATCAGCGCCGATTACGCACGCTGGCGCTGTGTCTGATTAACTTTTTTCGTCACCGAAAGACACAAACCTGCCAACAAATATATCATCTTCAGTGGGTGTGTTTTTAATTTTAATCGCAAACAATGAATTCAAAAGAATCAGAAATATTAAAAACTCACGTGTTGTTCACCACTTAGTGAATCCTGAATATGAGTTATGACTTCAATCAATTATATTTCCACAAGTTTAGTACTCCTCGACCTCACTGAGCCTCCGCCTGAGCTCTCAAGTTCAAAATAAATTGTTCCACTCCGCTTAATTCTAACAACTATCGTCGTCAAAGAAACATGAATTTATATTCCATTAATTTATACCACTTATCACACAAGCATTAACAATGAATTATAGCATGAACAGCCTGATGCAGTTGTAAACACTGGCATTTGGTGATATAGAAACTCCCAAAGCGACGGCACTTGTGACAAGTCATTTTCGAAGAGACGTCATTTGTTCAAAATGACGTCATGTTTTTGGATTCGACTACATTGTTGTTACAAGACTGGTGGCATGCTGCAGTTAACGCTTAACATTATAACAATGAACGTACTTTAGTTCGGCATAATAAAATAATTAGAAAGTTTCTTTTCATGTTCTATCGGTCGATAGTACCTGAGTTTGTGTGAGTTCTGAAATAAAACCTTCGCTGCTTCAGGTTTTATTTCAGAAATCACACAAACTCGGGTACTATCGACCGATAGAACATGAAAAGAAACGTTCTAATATTATATTGGTCTTTTGGGAATTGGCCTCGCGGGAATTGGTCTAGTGGGAATGAACCTGTTATGTATATCATGGAAATAATGTCGATAGAAAAACAAAACTTTATTTTCCAAGAGCATCATTTGACAGTGCTATTCAGCACTGAACACAACCGAAACACAAATAAAATTTTGGAATAAATGTCAAATAAGTTGATACATTATTGATATATTGGTAGATTGGGGTATAAATATCATATATTTTTAGTTTCAAGTGAATCCGTTCACTTAAGGCGATCTTGTAATTTTTTTCGTTCAACTTTCGGATCGGTTAGATTTTTATGTTCAGTGGCCTTTATGAACACAAATAAAAGTGTGGGACAAGTGTCAAATAAATTTCAAAGATTTGGGTATAAGTAGCATGTATTTATATTTTCTTCGACTTAAATTGGTACTTCGCTCATAATTGAATTTGCGTTCAGTTGTGCTTCGTGTTTAGAAGCACCACCGTGAAGGATTCTAAGCACCGAACAGAATAATCTGGCCGAGCCGAAAGTTTATAAAATCACTTAAGTTAGCGGATTCACTTGAAACCAGTGCCGGGTAAAGGTATGGGGTTTATGGGCTGTGTAGCCCAGGGGCCTCCGCCAGTGAGGTCCTCTAGAGATTAAGTGAAATTAATTTACTGTGAAAACGACTTAATAGACTAGCTGTCATGGCTATTGAAAATGATGTTCTCAACAATTTACAATTGCTGATGTTTTGGAGAAATTTGGTTTCCAAGAAGTTACCCAAAGCAAATTTTTGAATTTTAATTTTTGTTTAGCCTTGTCATATAAGTTTTTGAAATATTAAATTTATTTGACAAGTTGTCAAATAAATTTAATATTTCAATAACTTATTTAGTTTTGAAAATATCACAATATCTCTTCTCATTTTTTGTTGTGTTACACTTGCAGTGTTGCACCCTTCTATGCGGTTCTAATGTTGGCGTTATGTTCCATAAGTTGAATATAAATTGATTTCAAGAATCAGAAATTCGATTTGCATGCTTTTATTTATCAATTATCACTGGGGGCCTCACAGTATCTGTAACCCAGGGACCTACAAAATCGTAATACGGCCCTGCTTGAAATCCTAAATATATGTTTAGTAGCAACCTAATTTGAAAGCAAAAGATAAAATAGGCCAATATCTACCTCATTTTTAGGCGAGGTTTGCATACAGATTACACATTGTCTTATTTGGAAAAAATATTTACATGACTTCATTCAACAGTTTGCTCAAAGGCGCGTGTGTGTCATTCATTTTAGTGGTATTAATATTTACGCAGTGAAATCAGTCGGATAAGCAGTCTGAAAAACTGTAAGGGAAAAATGTCCAATGATCAAAGAATGAAATTTTGTCAAAATCCCCTAACGCCCACCGGAAATTCAAATTCTTAAGGCATGTTGAATATGACCCACTGAATATAAATTCCATATTTCGAAAGAAATAACAAACAAGCAGAGGAGAAAATCAGTTTGGAATTCCCGACTACACATTTTCTCGGACACGGACCACACTGTTTAGTATGTGCCCATAGAGAAAAATAGATGTTATTTCGCGATTATTTATTGAAAAGCATTTCGCGATTATTTATTGAAAAGCACCGCTTGGTGCTTTTCTGTAAATAACTGCGAAGTGACTGATGGAAAAAAAATATGGCTGACAAACCACTTAATTTACTTGAGAGAACAGATGGCTGACCTTTTAATTCTAAAACTTGGCACAATATTCCCTGTTTTTACTGATGTCTCATTTGTGTTCGTTCTTTTGTAGGGCCGATCTCGCTTAGCTGTACTAATTTAGCTTAGGCATGCACCTTAGCTGTAAGCCAAAATGGCAAACACAACAAAAAAAAAGAAGCAAAATTCATTGCCAGGCGCCAAAAAGCTAATTGCCTATATTTGACGTTTTATGTGCTCATAGTGGGTGATATGGGGATCGTTGTATCTAAATATTGTTTTCAAAGACATGGAAAACAAATTTATTGGGCGATTTGAATTGTGACCATGTACCACTTTAAATCTTCTATGCACACCAGTCTATCCCTAAACCTTATCAAACAGGGCGAAGGAGAAATATTGTTTCCATTGATGTGTTTACACGCTAAAAACTAAAGTGTTAAAAACTACACTTGAAGTGCTGTATTTAACACTTACTGAGTGCTGAACTAACACTTTGTTCAAGTGTAGATATCCCAGAACTTGACAGGTGTTACTATAATACCACTTGACAAGTGTAATGTCGCGACACTTAAAAGGAAACAACGCAGATGACGCGGATCAGGCTCGAACTCTCGAGCCTGATCCGCGTTGTGTCCTTTTAATTATGTACCCACCAGGCGCAAATCAAATTATGGTCGATTCTGGAAGAACCGCCAATGCTAGACACATGGGAAGTGCCATCCATTCAAGTTTCAGATGTCTGACGATTGTAATGTCTAAGTGCTTAAAGCATTGCACTTTGAGTGTTAAAATCAAACCCTAAGAGTTAGAATGAGTTTAACACCTTGAAAGAGTCTGTTTTAACACTTTAGTTTTTAGTGTGTAGGTTCGCGACAATTATTCATTGTTCGACGGGCGGGGGTGGGGGGGGGGGATTTTATAAGTAACGGCAAATAACCAACTCGAACTGTAGTCGATGGCGTATTTCTTAGCATTTCGTGATTCAACATATTTCTCGAGTTCCTAATAATTATTTATTATTCGACGAAGGTTTTTTTTAAAGTCGGTAGGGGGTGCCTGACAACTACTGGCAATAACCAAATCGATAGCATATTCCCCCGAAAATTAGACCTCATTCAACATATCCCAGGTTTCTAACACTTTTATTTATTATTTGACAATGGGTTTGTTTGTTGAATATATGGGGTTCATTCCCACTAGATCAATTCCCTGTAGACCAACTCCCACGAGACCAATTCACAAAAGACCAATTCCCCTTAGACCAACTGGTGTGTTCTACTTTAAAAATAATTCTATATCAATAATTTGATATATTTATAAATATTTATAAATGTTTTTAATGTTATTGGATATTCAAGCCTGAAAATAAGCAGTCTGTCATTTGCAGAATGAGGTCCCCAGAGGGTGATTTTGATGATGCTATCCCATACAGTGGGCCAGTTTATCCTCTGGGTACCTCATTCTGATTATGTTTGAGACCTTGATTCAGGTTGAGGTTCACAGAGGGTAAATTTAGTGATGCTACCCTGCTGTGCAGGGTAGCATTACCAAATTCACCCTCTGGGGACCTCATTTTTCAGATGATAGTCTGCTCATTTTCTGGCTTGTCGATATTTTAAGGATGTTGGGCAGATTTTTATAAATAATTGTTTTCCTAATTATCCCTAATCAACCCTTAATCAGAAACACTATGTAGTTGGTCTGAGACGCTGTGTGCTGAGGCGTACTGCGCGTCGTTGGTGCGCATGTCTTCAACCAATCTAACCCTGCCTGTGCTGCGGTGCAGAGTTCAGAGTTACGATGTTGGAGAGCTGACAGCTGCTCGTCGTTGCTCGGTGGTTCTCTCCGGGTACTCCGGCTTCCTCCACCCGTAAAACTGTCACGGTCACGTTTAGCCATTGTGCATAAGTATGTGACCTTAAACACCAATAAATAAATAAATGAATATAGTTGATCTGAGGGGTATTGGTCTAGTGGGAAGACACCATATATGGCATTCAGTAAACAAATGGAAATTATCATTATCTGATATTGGAGAAAAATTATTCCAATTTTCATTGCCAGCGAAAACCTGAGAGAATCTCAATTGAACTTTGGTGGTTTGCATGCAAAACAGATAACCACGACAGATCGATTGGTCAAAGGAATTCAAAAGGGGCTATCATGTATGACGCTTTCTTCCATGTGCAAATCATAACAATAACACAAAGGTCTGTCGCTGTTATTTCAGTCACACGAAAGGGTACGTGATTAGCACAGGAAGTTTATTACTTATCTTAATAGATGGATTACCGCTGAATAAAATATATTTAAGGAAAAGTGCATGGCTTGGAGTTGCCTACGCCCATATAGTGTCCAGTGAGGTGGTGTAGTTCCCGACGCGAAGCGGAGGAAACTACACCACCTCACTGGGCACTATATGGGCGTAGTCAACGACAAGACATGCACCAATCCTTATATTATATCGAATACCCATCAAGTAGTATATACCTGTAGCAGGGTCGGACATAAGCCGTAACCTGTAGGTTAGGTTATGGGGGAGGTCACGTGTTTCTAACTGATTACATTAATAATTTACCTTATATCAACACTACGGAAACCTACAGGTTACGGTATGCTAGGCACACCGTAACCTATTTTAAGGTTACGGTGTATGAAGCTTATATCAGTCCCTATGCAGTATGTACCAAACGCTCTTTGTTCAACATAGTTGCACACGCCCCTGAATAACTTTTGATGATGAAGCCAGGGTGTTTTGGTAGGGGAGACAAATTATCCCTTATGGGGCGGGTGTGAGATGGGGACATCTCACCCTTGGAACAAGATATTTGGACTAGATACCCGGCAAGCCAAATGTCTGGCCCAGTTATCCTTCTTCGGGCGAGATTCACCCAACCCACCTCACACAAACTCCCATGAGGGATAATAATGATCTCTCATTGAGTCAACGGAATTAGACAATCACCTCTCAAAAAATGGAAGTCGGATTCACATTTGGAACCTAAAAACGAATTTGAGCAAAGTTAATCCGAGTTTGCAGCAATATTTATGACATGCAATATGTGCAGAGTGTATTATCACAAAATCACACACAGAGTGGAGATTCCACCCAAGCAATATTTGCAAATTTGTTGCAAAGCGTAACAGGCACAAGCAAAGTTCCAGCCAATGAACCTCTGGGTTAAAACCCGGAGGAACATTGACTGAAACATTGCTTGTGTTTTTTTGTCCATTTGCACAGAATTTGAAAGTTTTACTTTGGGTGATAACTCCACTCCATGGTGATTTTTGTTACAATCCACTCTTTACGTTCTGTAGCACACTGACACATTTACCCAATAAAAGTAAGCAATCCTGACTTATTTCTACAAAAAAATTTGCTTTTATGACTAGTGACCATTGTTAACTCACCTGACTGAAAGGCACGGTGAGCTCTTCGGATCACTTTTTGTCCGTCGAACGTCGTGAAGGCGGTGTTTGGGTCATTTTCTCCCAAGCCACTGGCTGCAATTCAATGAAAATTCACACGAGTAGCGTTTATATAGGGGTATTTGGGTTTTTCTTCAAATTGGGTTTCTGCTCATATTGTGGAGGGGGTGGGGCCAAAAAGCACAAAATTTTAAAAAACCTACTTCTCATGAACCAGCCGTAGCAGAGACTTGATCTTTGGTATGCAACTTCCATTTGAGGTGCATACTCAAATTTGTTCAAGAGAAGTTTGACGGGCAATATTTGCCTTTGTTCTGAGAGGCAAGAATTTTTGCCCAGGCCAGAATTTCTATTTTCTGAACCGAGAGGCCAATTTGAACCAAATTTAATTTGAGGTATTATTGGGTTATAAGTACTTGATTTAAGCAAAAAACAAAATTTCCCGCAGCCCCGTGGGAACCTCAGGAACCAAAATAAAAAAAAACGAAAACGTCCATATCTCCAAAACTGCACGGCACTGAGAATTTGTATTTGGTGCGAGGCTTCCTTGGGACCAACAGAAAGGAATGGTAAAAAAATTGCCATCGGTTTTGTCATAAGGTACTTTTTCGGGACTTTGAAAAAATGCTGAGTCAGCATTTTTTTTTAACACTGTGGGCAATGGGAAAAAATTAAAGAATCGTTTGCTTCCAAACCACTGCTCCAAAAGCTTTCATATTTTACATGTAACATCTTTGGAACATTGATTCACATATTTGTTGAAATCAAATCCCTCAGTCCATATTTGGGTTCCCTATGGGAGTTCAAATTAGTGCAGAATGAGGAATATTCTTTAAAAATCTTCTTCAGATCTACCAATAAGAATCTTTTGATATTTGGTATGCAGCATGCTTAGGGGGTGAGATTCAAGTTTGTTCAAGCCAGATCCCTGGGTTTCATATTTATGCTGGAAATTTGGGGTCTCGGTCCAGACTTGGAAATTTTGGATCAAAATCCGGAAATGAGTTTTTTTGGTTTTTTTATGCGTTTCGGTCAATTTTAAGACAAAATTTATTTTTTTTTTTGCACTGAAAATTTGGGGTCCGGGTGGGACTTCAAAATTTTGGACCAAAATCCGGAAATTAGTTTTTTGTTTTTTTTATGCGTTTTGGTCAATTTTAAGAAGAAAAAAAAATTTAGTCTGAAAATATTTTGTTTGGGACTTCGAAAATTTCCGAACAAAAATAAAAAAATCTGTTTTTCATGCGTTTATCTCAATTTTGGGACGTAAAAGTGCAGGAACTGAAATAGAAGGAAAATCCTGTATAATGTGTGGACATAATCACTTCATCTAGTTGGTATATGCTTTTCTTAGGAGGGGCGTATGCAGCTTATTCCAGTCAAGTCTCTGGTTTCATATTTAGACTACTATGTCAGGTGAGCGCCCTCAGGTCCCCTGGGGCCTCTTGATTGAATAGTTTTTAACTTATTGGGCTGCCAAATCAACAAAAGAACTGAACCCGCACATCACAAATCAAAATCTGCAAATATCTACCAGCGACTTTAGGATATATACATTTATAATAATATGCATAAATTTTTGGATTTTGTTTCATAACTGTAATTGACACATGATAAACTGCACCTCACTTGTACAGAGTAAGGTCATTGTAAGTTTGCAAGACTATTTTGCTATAATGCCTAGGATGATAAATTCCTGCTTTCTAGTGTAAGTCAACCATGATACAACCAGGCCCGTAACCAATTAGGGTAGTATATGGGTCAGTCTAAACAATAGTTTTATTTGAAACAAATATGTTACATAATATGGTACAAACCCTTGAAAAAATAAAAATATTTAAATTAAATGCGTAAAATGTAACGGTGTCTTCCCACTAGACCAATTCCCTTCAGACCAACTCCCACGAGGCATATTCCCAAAAGACCAATTTCCCTTAGACCAACTATTGACCGTTATTGATTAAGGATAATTAGGAAAATATTTATTTACTGAAAAGCACTTTATTTAATAAAAAAATATTTACATACATAACATATAAAAAATATTGGTTTATAACTTCAGTTTTTCAACCCATTTACTTCAATTTTCTCAATTTCCCAAATACGAAAAATATAGATTTAAAACAGCAATATATATACCTTTTTACTTCAATTTCACAATTTTGTTCAATTTTTACCATGAAACCAATTCCCTTTAGACCAACTATTTATTGTTATTAACTGGTTGAGGGGCAGATTATTTCGGTGGTCTAATTTTGTTCATGAAATTTGTTTTATTACAAAATTATTGGAGAGTGCCTACAGGCACTCTCCAATAATTTGTAATAAAACAAATTTATATAAACAAAATATTATTTGCATTTGACCGAGGGTGAAACATAACAACGGAAAATACTGGCTTTTGCTCTGGTATCCCTTTGTTTTTGCAAGCACCGATAGTGGTTTCTTGCACTCAACTCAAATTATTGATATAAAACTATTTTGAAAGTACAACACATTAGTAGGTCTAAGGGGAATTGGTCTAATGGGAATTGGTCTGGTGGGAGTTGGTCTAAAGGGAATCGGTCTAATTTTTTATTTTTTATTTTTTGTATTAGGGTTTAACGACACATTAACAGCCAGGGTCATATCATGTCGGTGACAGTTTTACAGGTGGAGGAAGACGGAGTACCCAGAGAGAACCACCGAGCAACGACGAGCAGCTGTCAGCTCTCCAACATCGTAACTCTGAACTCTGCACCGCGGCACAGGCAGGGTTAGATTGGTTGAAGACATGCGCACCATCGACGTGCAGTACGCTTTAGTACACGGCGTCATCGTGCCCCCATGTAGGCAATCGGCGTTAAGTGCCTTGCCCAAGGACACAAAGCGGGAGCACGATTCAGTCTTTGAAATGGTCACCCATCCAACTACTAACCGTGCTCGACGTTGACTTAACTTCGGTGATCTGACGAGAACCGGTTACTGCTCCCCCAATCGGTCTAATGGGAATGAACCAAATGTAACAAGTACAACAGACACACACAGATGCTAGGGTGCTAGGAGCTTTTGATAGTCATTTCTCTGAAGTATATGGATTGTATTTATAGAGCATACTTGGAATATCCCAGGAAACTACCAAAATGTGGACCTTTACCACAATAAATGTGTACATGAGTGCTTTTCGGTAGTAAAGTGTCAATATAATTGTTTTTGTGAATGCAATGTTTACAAAATTACTATATCTTCTCTGTTCAAAATGATATTAAAGTAATTTTACTCAGTTTTAATAATAAATATCTCACAGGTACACAAGATTGTCGAGGGTGCAAGTTGGCGCCAACTGGATGCCGTAGTGAAAGGCATGCATAATGACACAGAGGTCAAGATCAAGCTGTGGGACAGTTTAGTTTCAGCTTTGAACATGAGTGATGTAGGCAAGGTTATAGATTTCACTACAGCGGCAGTGAATGTGTACAACGGAACAAGAAGCCTATCTTCTGAACGGGAGACCAAGGTCATGGTAAGTGTAATTTTTCCCTTAGCTAAAATCGGGGATTCCAATCAAACCTTTAATACCACATTCATATACATGTTTTTTGGATATTATGTTCTATCTGAACTAACAGCTTATTAGGCATTTGGAAAGAAAAAAAGGAAACAAATTCTGCCATTTTCAGATGCATCCCTAGAGAATTCATAATTCTAATCAATACAGTGGAACCCTGTTAATTGAATATCCACTTTGCCAATGAAAGTTATTCAATTAACAGGAGTATTCAATTGGCAGGGATTGTGTCA
The DNA here is from genome assembly GCA_031216915.1 of Pictodentalium vernedei. Taxonomy (NCBI): domain Eukaryota; kingdom Metazoa; phylum Mollusca; class Scaphopoda; order Dentaliida; family Dentaliidae; genus Pictodentalium; species Pictodentalium vernedei. Next base: position 109,279,608 of record CM062294.1, read on the forward strand.
TTTTCCTTATTCTAGATAAACTTCGCATTTATTCTATTATATCTTGTTTGACAGAGCTCCATGAGCTCTGTCAAACAAGATATAATAGATTAAATGCCTGTATTGGATGTACTGAGGCCAAATAGGTCCATAAACAAAGGAAAACTGAGGCAAGTCAGGGTAATTTCTCGACAGGTTGCAAGATTTTTTATTCAATTAACAGGAGTTTACTCTGTAACCTATATTCAATTAACAGGTCGAATTTGTACTGGAGGTATGAAAAATGGTTTTGGGTTGGGAAATTCTATTCAATTAACAGGATTATTCAGTTAAGAGATATCGAATTAAGTGGGCCCCACTGAACTTCCATTTGTAGTTTATCTGCCCTTTACTTGCAATTTTCACTCAATTGTCACTCAGTTCAAAATGAGCTACTACCACTTTGCCTGTCCTTGAATTAACAGCTTTGACAGAGTCTGCCAATTACAATTCTTCACCCATTAGCACCAAATTCCACCGTCTCATCGACTTATTATGTAGTTAACAATGCATGTTGAAAAAGATGTTTAAATATTTATTTTTTAACGCCTGCAAGCTTCAAAATACTATAAAAATACAAATAGGTAATCATTTTAAAATTATTAATACAAGAGAAGTGTATTAAGTTATTTGCAGGAAGATCTTGTTTTGACTTTTGAAAAATTTGCAAACGCAATAGGTAAGGCCACACAAAGTAGATCTTCTGTTTCTCAGGCCATTATTTGTAAAAATTTCATGCGGGCGAGCGTTTTTTTTATTTTATTTTTGATTTGTAATTATTCCTTTGCCATCAAGAAGTTCGTGTTCTTCGTTTATGATTTAGGCCTAATAATCTACGGAATAGCATGGGGGGTGGAGGTGTATTTCGTCCCTTGAGAGCAAGAAGGCTTTGCAATGCTAAAGCATTGCAAAGCCTTCTTGCACTTACGGGACAAATTTATCAAGTTTTTTAACTTGGTTAAAATATCAGACATAAACCATTTAATTTTTATTTTTTTTAAAGTTTACATTGGTTATAAAAAGAGAGCATGCGGTAGCCAAAAGGACCATGAGGGAGGGCCTGAGAAACACATTTTTAATTTTTTTAGGCCTAACAATAACAAAGTTTAAGAGAAGCAAGTTTTTCCACTAAGGCTAACCTGCACCAAAAATGCAACCTTATTTTGAAAGAAGGCCCATTTATTGTAACAAGAATAACTAATACTGACTTTTTGTCAATTTAACAGCTTCAAAGTACAGACAATTTACCGAGCAAAGAAGAGCAGCTGATTGTGATTGGCATAGACGAGGAAAGGTAATATCGATATTCGGTTTAATAATTTGATGATGATCTATCATAACTGAACTGTTTTTATTTCTATTTTCTCCAAAATGATTTGAATTAGCTTTCTGACATTAATTTAGCTCATTATTAACCCTCTACACTGTCAAATTACCAAAATTTCAAAATTACAAATCTTTACCTTTATGCAACTGCTAATTCCATCATTTCAGTCTTGAGCTTGACGAGCACAGTCAAACAAGACTGAATTGATCGAATTCACAGTTGCATTATGGGAAGAAAATTGACAATTTTTTTATTTGATTTTTTACAACATTGTTGAGTGGGTCAAATACCATTCACATACAGAGCAAACATAATTTTTCTAATCTTGGCAAAAGGAAAAAACTAATAAGCTGGTGGTCACAAGTTTTAAAGCAAAACCATTTTGAAATCCCAGGACAACTTAACCCTATACACATGATTTCAAAAATTGCAGTGCTTTCTGCCTTCTGCTGCATATTCTTTTCTCATAATGCAGTTTGATATTCAACATTATATAATTTAATCATTAGCCCCGCCTCTGCATTTGATTGGTTGAAAGCATACAGCATGAAAGTCGTCAAAATCGTATAAACCAAATCAGGTGATGATTTGGAATGTCTACACGTTGGCACATCCGATCCAACTTTAAAGACTCTGGAAGCCCCGCCCGCTCAATCCAATTATCACTGTGAGGGCGTGACGGCAAACTGAAAGATGGATAACAAGCTTGTGAACAAAGATCAATGATCGATTTTTCATCGCCTCCAGTCAGCGAGAATATAATAATTTCTCGGGAACAATTAAATTTAATAAAATATACCGAAGTGGGAGACAAATAAAAGATCATACATCCAAACATGATTTTGGGGGAACTTAAAAAAAAAGTTTTTAATGATATTGTTACGTGATTTGCTAAATATCTGTTGTCTGCGATCGAAAATCAAAACAACAAACAATTTGACAATGATTAACGTGACCTGTTTGTGGCACACTTTCCTGAGTTTGACTGTTGTCTTTTGCGAAAATTAAAAGTTTTTCGTTCACGTACACATAGTTTTTATATTTTAATATTACAGCCGGATTAAATTACAAGAAATAATTGTTGTTTTCCTTCGGTTTATATCGCATAAACTGAAGGAAAACAACAGTTATTTCTTAAGTATACCTCGTTTAACTGAGCTCTGTCAAACAAGATACAGTTGATTAAATTCATAGTTAATTTATCATTTATTTATGAGAATACAATTACATTGTTAATGTAGTTATACGTTTTGGGTCCAAATACTCAATTCCCATTGGTCAGCTGGATGAAAACGTCATGACCAAATGTAATTCATTTTCCAATGAATACATTTGGTCGAAGTTTGACCCGCATTTTCGATAGAGCGCAATTGACAGAATGTAATTCGGGCGGTATTTGGGTAGGTTTTTAACTTTTAGCGCCCCTCGCAGTGATCAACTCCGCTGCTGTTTCTTTGTTGACATTTCCCAACTGTGGCATAAAGCCCGTTACTAAAATACTCGTTTCCATTTCTAAAGTTGTGAAAATTAAAAATCAAGAGTTGTGCGCTTTGTCTTTTGTGTGAGGGTGGTTTTTCGCCCTGTTCGTTCGTACATGTTTTATTTCGTCTTTCTGCTTTGTTGTTTGGTAAAAAGTAGTTTAAACAGTTACGGAAAGTAATTATAAGAATTGAATGCATTTTTTATGATCTTTATAAAAATTGCATTCAATTCTTAAGGTCACATATTTCAGCACAATGGCTAATCATGACCACAATTCACAGTTAACCAATTACTCAACGTAACGTCCAAAACCGGTGAACGCTATTCTAAATAATCGCAAATTAATTTTCATTATTTTGTCATTTTTTCTCTCAAAAACATAGGTTATGATCCCTCGTTGGAACGATCTCGTTGAGCTCGTTCCAATGAGGGGCCATGCATAACCTATGTTTTTGAGACAAGAAATGAAAAAAATTAGTTATTCAAGAATTTTTTTTAGCAAGTGTCATCTGCTTTTCATGCTAAGTAAAGGATTAAACAAGAGAAAGAATGACTAAAGAAAATTATGCTGCTCAACCAGTGTTTTATGGTTTAATAGTTGATAATATTTAGGGTGTGGCTGTACTAGCTAGTTAAAATAGAAATTACTCAAACATAATTATCAAACAATATTATATCTGAATCTAGTTTAACCCTTTACCTAACGTAACGGCCAAAACCGGTCAACGCTATTCTCAAAAATCGCCTATTAATTTTCATTATTTTTTTCATTTTTTGTCTCAAAAACATAGGTCATGACCCCTCGTTGGAACGAGCTCGACGAGCTCGTTCCAACGAGGGGTGATAACCTATGTTTTTGAGACAAAAAATGAAAAAAATTAGTTATTCAAGAATTATTTTTGCAAGTGTCGTCTGCTTTTCAGGTTAGGCAAAGGGATAAACAATATTTTATTTCCGGTAAGCAAAAACATACAAGTACAAAAATATATACAGGATACAAATAATTGACGGAAAATGGATCAAACAGCAAGCTTAAGCTTATGTCAGCTGTCTCCATTGCATTTAAGTACATTTAGCTGATTCGATATAGCGAGGCTGATTAAATATTAGAATAGAATATTTGAATTTAAATTCAAAAAGTAAATATCTTGTCTCTAGTGAATACTGGTGGTTGTTGAGGTCTAGGATGCACAGCATGAGAAGTTAGCTCTCAATTATCCTCCGCTGACAATACCAAACCTGGACACCACCCCTCGTGAGTCACCGTGCGAGCTTCCCAGGAGATGGCGCCCAGGTCCGGAACCATCAACAGAATGAAATGAGAATGAGGCGTCTCAATTACTGTGCATTGGGTATTGGTCCAGTGCTATATGGACTCGACCAAAAATGAGTTTATTATTATTAACGTACTGGTGTTTGAGGACATTGAGGTTACGTTTCAGCGACCATGGCTAATTGCAACCACAACAAGGGCATAAAGTCAAGTTTAAACAGTCATATATACACCAATATTACCCATTTTAGTGGACTTCCAACACAGGCATTAATGACCGGGTCCCATTTTTCCAGCAAACTGAAATAGTTTACCGACGTAAACAAGCACTATTTCACTATGCGGGGTTCCCACGAGGAGAATATATTTTTAGTAGCCATAAGTTAGGGAAACGTTTAAGCCCAAGTCCTAGTCCTTGAAAGAAAATAATTTGGGTCCACACAATGGAATGAGATAAACTCACAGAATTTCGAAACGCGGGATACTCACTGTCAATCTCAAATGAACTAAAGAGTAGTAACATGGTATTTGATTTGGAATCGAGTTTGGAACATTGGTGATCTTTAATAATTTAACAATGTCGTCCAAATAAGTAGAATCTACCCGATGCCTCGATAATGTCATGAACACAATTAGCAATTGCTTCATTAGTTTGGACATTACAGGACGGATTTCCGTACAACAAAGTGTTGATGTAAGAACCACAGTTCAGCCTTCCAAGCGTTGCACGCCTTGCATCGGAATACAGAGGACAATCTAATAGAAAGTGTTCAGCAGTTTCACGAACTACACAACCGCAGAAGGGTGAGCTTGTCAAATGATTGTTATACAGATCACAGTTGAGATTGCTACACCCCAGGCACCCTGAATCTGTTTTTAGTATTTTATCTAACAATCATATAGATTTTGACCTGAAAACCACGAGAAACGGTACGTATCACATAATGTGTTCCGATTCTGTATCATATAGACGACTCATTCTAATTCCGTATCATATAGACTACTCATTTCCGGTAGCGCCACGGGCTATCTATCATAACAGGCACATGGATACATTATATGTGCGTTCCAGAGATCGACCGAACATTATGTCCCAAAAATGTTTAAAAATAATTTAACCCTTTACCTAACATAAAAAGCAGACAACACTTTTATTGAATAACTAATTTGTTTTCATTTTTTGTCTCAAAAACATAGGTTATGACCACTCATTGGAACGAGCTCGACGAGAAATGAAAGAATAATGAAAATAAATTGGCGATTTTCTGAGAATAGCATTGACCGGTTTTGGCCGTTACGTTGGGTAAAGGGTTAAAATTTAATCTGTTGATGTGACAGAATTGTTAGATAAATGAATTATCATGATAATGTGAATGTCCTGTGATTTGTATCAGATTCTCGGTGGTGTCCAAAAATGGGATCACAACTCGGCGGCTCGTTGAGATCCCATTCTGGACACCACCTCGAATCGGATACAAATCACAGGACATGCACATTATCATGATAATCTGTATATCTCCATACAGCATTTGACCCTCGTTCCAATTCAATAGCTATAGATGTGCCAATGTCAACTATCCAAATGTCATACAACTGAATTGAAACTGAAATTATTCTCAATCAATAATTTTTGTATCTTTTTGAGTGTTCCGTATCATATAACCACACTGGCAGCAAGCAGTGTTGTTAGTGTATGCGGTCAGTGTTCATGTATCATTGCATCATAGATTCAGATTTTCAAAGGCACTTTATGTTAATATTTTTTGTGTGTTTTATTTCTGTAGTAAAAATCATTAAATACATTTTAGTTGTAAATAACCTATGAACAATAAATGAACAAAAACAAATTTTTTTGATCGCGAGCAAAACTTAAAAAATTATTCAATGGCAGATGCCCAATATCAGGTACTCGGAACACAAGATACAGGAAATGAGGAGTGGATGAGAACAAACACACTTGTGTACTTGTGGTGGCACAAGTCCGCATACAAGGCTCAGTGATTTCATTGGCTGGAGACCTGCTTAATGTGTGCAGCAAAACCACACACCCTCCATGCACTACTGGAAACTCACCAGTTAAAGATTCTGGATTACAAAGTCTGTGATAGATACACTTGGATTCGAACCGTAGTTGCCATTACTGAAAGGCAAGATGGTTTGGAGATGTCACCCATAACCTACTGAGCCACCGACACCCGCTTTTACATAAAGGCTTTCACAACAAGACTGATACAACATTAAATCATAATCACCAAAAATTCCCTGTAATTCCATATGTGCTTCCTGATATTTGACATTTATATATTAATTTGTATTGCAGTGATAAAGTGAACTGTTAACTGATGATGGTGAGGAATATTCTTGTCCCACAGCAATTTTTGAAAATTTGGGACCAGAAAGAACACTGGACTTACCTTTGCATCTGAGATGCACAACAATGCTCAACACATTGGAGTCAGCAACATGGGCTGATGAAGAATTTATGTAGCAGACAATCTGTAATTTAATATACAACTTGAGGTAATTAGGGATGTCGTCCCATTTGTGCATTCAATAAAGATAAAGGATCAGATTCAAGTTTGTTCAAATTGATTCCCAAGGATAATATTTGGGCTCCCTTTGTTAACTCTGTGCAATATGAGGGAAATCCTTTGTTCAAATTGGGACCATGGGCTAATATTTGGTCTCCCTATTGCAGCACTAAATTTTAATTTAGTGCAATAGGAGGAACATTCTAAAAAACGTTGTGTTCTGGTACACTAGTTAGCAATGTTTCATACTTGTATACAACATCTCAAGCAGGCCTTTATATTACCCAAATTCAAAGTTAGGATAGGTAACAAAAACTTGTAACATTCTAAAGTAAAGATATTTGTTAAGAAATACTTGTGTATGATGCAAAATAGATCTCTTAAGACCCTGTATTATATTACATTTGTATGTATACTGACTAATAATAGTTTCTCATATTTTAGGCACATTTTTCATTTAAATCTGTCTTGCCCAAATTTAGGTGAATATCAATGCCTGATCCCAGAAAGTGTGTGTGTGTGGGGGGGGGGGGGGGGGGAGGGGGGGGGCAGTTTCTGGTTTTGTCTAAATCTGTTACCAAGGTTAATATTTAGGCTCCCTATTTATCCTCAATATCAACTTAATGCAACATGAAGGATTCTTTAAAAGAAATTCTTCTTTATTGAATCCCTGCAGTCCGAATGCTTTCAATTTTGGTATACAACTGCTCTAGGAGGGTTAGATTCATGTCTCTTCAAATCTGATCCTTGGGTTGATATTTGAGCTCTTTATCGGAGCCTGAATTGTAACTTTGTGAATCCCTGGATTGATATTTGGACTCCCTATGGGACCCCAATTTTTAACTTAATGCAATATGAGGAAAGTTTCTTTAAAAATCTTTTTCAGATCCATTAGTCAGCAGTATCCTTTCATACTTGGTACACAACCTCTATAAAAATTTGTTGAAATTGAGACCCCGGGTTACTAATTTGGGCTACCTATGGTGGCCTGAATTTCATCTTAGTGCAACATAAGGGAAGTTTTTTAAAATTTCTCCTTTGGATCCACAAGTCAGGATCCTTTCAATATTGTTCAAACTGGGTCCCTGGATTAATATTTTAGTTTTATATTGGAGCCGAAAGTTTAGTGCATTGTGAGGATATTTCTTTAAAAACCTTGTTCCGATCCATCAGTCAGCATTCTTTCATATTTGGTATATAACGTCTCAAGGTGTATCAGATTCAAGTTTGTTCAATTTGAGTTCCTGGTTTAATATTTGGTTGGGCTATCTGGTGGAAGGTGGGTGGGGGGGGGGGGGGGAAAGAGTGAAGGAAGCAGGAACGGTTCAAGTGTGTTCAAATCGAAATGTCTTTCCTTAAAATTTGCCTTTTTATGACTGCTTTCCTTTGTAGTATTGATAAACCTGGGTTTATATCGAACTCCACATTTACAAACTGTGTTTTCAGTTTCTCAGGAAATGGTCAAAATCATAATTAAATTTAATTCAGTGTTGTTTTGAATGACAGCATCCTCACGTCAAGTGGAAAAGGAGATTGAAGTTGTGTGCGGGTGTGGCCTATGACGTTCTTTTTTCCAATTGAAGTGATCCCATATTTGTTTGTCAGATGTGCGATTAAGGCCTCTTGGGGCCTCTTGTTTTTTAATAGTGATTAGCTGTCAGTAACCTATGTTCAGCAATCACATCTAGCACTGGCTGATTTTAACCCATAGGTTATCGGTAACAGTGTTTGAATGTTGTCTCATGTCTATGGTTCCAGGGAACACAATGGGATCAAATTGTTTGTTTGTATTTATGTGTGATTCGGGATCTCATTCGAACAGTAACAAGCTTAAAAAGTTGCCACAATGATTGGCAGAAATCATGAGTGGTCTAATTTCATTGAATGGTTTCATCTCCCTGGTGAGCTGCTCACGATGCATGTGCCATAATATGTTGTGTGATGCCTTTATGAAATAGCACATCAGCAGAAGTAAGTTAACAGTGGTCACTTTTGTTCATCGATCAAAGTCGTTTTATTGGTAACTTACTCCCACTGATATCGCATTTTTTATTTTGATACAAACTGATCTGCTCTTGAAGTCAATGAACCAATCAAACTGACTGTACAAGAAAGTGGTTTTTACTATATGACACCAGAATCATAATGAGACAATTGTGCGCTCACCTAATCAATCGGGAAGCAGATGGCGACCGCAAATCCTTATGGGTTAATCACTATTTTCAAACATGTTGCTCGGCATGAAATTTCCTTGAACAACTTTTCCAAACAATTCACATATCAATCGAGAAAATGAAAAAGGGTTACTCATGAATACCTTTATTGATAGAACAATTGCAACTGCATCCCTAATACCCCAAGTTGTATTGGACTTTGTATATATGTATATATATTTCAGAAGTTTATAAACAAATCCTTGTGCTGGTAGTTATAAGAAAAAATCATCGAAGTTCAAAACAAATACAACAAAATTATTGAATTTATTCCTGCTAGCGCTTTCACAGCTCTCTCTGCAAAATGCCCGAAGATTCGCAGAGAGAGTGGTGAAAGCGCTAGCAGGAATAAATTCAATAATTTTGTTCTATTTGTTTTGAACTTTGATGATTTTTTCTTGTATATATTATTGGTTACAGTTTGTCGGTGGCCTAATATGGTATATATGGTGTCAGTTATAATATTGGACGAGAGCGAAGTTTGAGTCCAATATGGAATTAACTGACACCATATATACCATATTAGGCCACCAACAAACTGTAACGAATAGATCTTTCCGACTGCTGCATCGATGCACAGAACTAATAACAACAGCGATCAAAATTAAATGAGAGAATTCTCACAATGTGTTCACGTGTCTTTGCCTTGTTACAATTTATGGGAGAGTGCCTGCACTCTCCCATAAATTGTAACAAGGCAAATTCATACATACCAAACAGTTTCATTTCGAAGGTAACATGACACACATCCACAGAATATGAAGCCTTTTAAGTTGCCTAACCTGCACTTCAGACCAAATATGGGCTTCCAACACCCAATCTTTCAACTTGAAGCGTTTATCGGCTGCCGCTATTTTGAATAATCAACGAACAAAGGGGAGATTACCCATAGCTGTCAGCGTATATTGATGTTGACAGGCAGTATATGGTTTTATATGCAGTCTGCATGTGACGTCTTTGAACCAATGAAATTCCCAGATACTTGTAGGAGGTAAGATATATTTACATATTTATTTATTTTTAGCTCACCTGACTGAAAGTCAGGGAGCTTAAGTGATCACTTTGTTTGTCAATCATACTCTATCCCTCTGATGTGAACTTTACATTATTATCAACTTCTCCTCATAAATCAATGGGCCAAGTTGTACTAAATTTGATGTGCATGTTCCTTATCATATATCAATCAGAGTTAGTTCCAATAAAGTTGCTAAGCCCAAACGGGGCACCAGAAGGGACATTATTCTGATAGCAAGCATACTTATTTTCCAAAATTAAAACAAATCTTATCGAGAGCCATAATTTATAGCCTTTTGATATTTGCCATACAGCATTTCTAGTGAGATCAGATTGAAGTTTGTTAATTTGAGTTCCGGGGTTAGTATTTGGGCTCCCAGTGCGTGCCCAAACTTACATTATGGTGCCATGTCTTGAAAATCTTCTTCAGAGCCATAGTCATAATGCTTTCATATTTGGTAAACAATATTTGGGGAAAATCAGATTCAAGTTTGATCAAATCATGTCCCTGGGTTAATATTTGGGCTCTCTATGGGAGCACAAACTTCAGCTTAGCGAAGCCATAAAATTAGAAAAAAACGATTTTATCATTCCTCTGGTGGTTATCTAAATGAATAAATAGATATCTGAAAAGTTGTTTGTCTGGAAGTGCAAACAGTTCGTCCAAAACTTGTGTCTTATCACCAAATTTGATAGCACTGTTTAACCCTTCGAGACTTTAATTATCCTGACGTTCAAACGTCACTGGGAATTCAGTTTCTTCCAAAGTTTTTCAAAATGCGACGTCAAACGTCGAAAAGTACAATAAGATATTTTTCACAAAAGTGATTATCTTGTTGAGGGCTAGATTATTTTTGGTTATTCAAAACTTGTTTTATTACAAATTATTGGAGAGTGCCCGCAGGCACTCTCCAATAATTTGTAATAAAACAAACTTATAGAAACAAAAGATTATTTCTGTTAGACTGAATATGAAATATAAGCAAGGAAAGTTTGGGCTTTTGCTCTGGTATCCTCATTTTTGAAAGCCCTGATAGTGGCTTCTAGCACTCAACCAGTTAAGAAGTCTTGACAGCAGGATTATATTAGTATTTTAAGCTGCGATATCATTTGGATCAACGGTTGTCACTAACAACTATTCGTGAGAAAATAGGAATTGAGGTTAAAACTTTTAAAAAAATCGAAAAATAATAACAATACAAATGACCACAAAGTGTCAACGCGCTGTTTGACTTCGTACGTCATAAGACGTACACAAGTATCAAAGGGTTAAAATGTTGCTGTGGGAAGACCCCTATCTTCCCCGTGGGAACCCCGGGAAGTAAGCAGCACTTGTTTACTGCGGTAAACCAGTTCCGCTTTACTAGTAAAATAGGACCCAGTCACCAATGCTTGGGGTGAAAGTCCTCTAAAATGGGCAACATGTTGATCAACGATTGACTATCCTTGACTTCATCGCCATGTTGTGTCACGATTAGCCATTGTGCATAAATATGTGACGTTAACCACCAACAAACAAACAGACCCCTATCTTCAATGCTCAAAATCCCTAAGACAGCTGGAGCCCACTGTGCTTGCTGCAGATGCTTTTGAAATCTGAACTGTCATGCAGTAGGGCCATGGTGGACGGATCAAAATCCATCATGGGGTGGCAGTTTTTTCCACACATATAATTCAGAGATGATCTGCTATGATGGAAATTTCACTTGGTGTCATAGCTGACCATCTCTGAATTATGTGCATGGAAAAAATGCCCATCCATAGATTTTGACCTGTACCTGATGGCTGTAGTGTAATAGGTCCTCTTTATTATATACAGATGAATGTAAATACAGATTATCATGATAATGTGCATGTCCTGTGATTTGAATCAGATTCGAGGCGGTATCCAGAATGGGATCTCAATAAGCCGGCTTTGCCGGCGAGTTGTGATCCCATTTTGGACACCACCGAGAATCTGATGCAAATCACAGGACATGCACATTATCATGATAATTCATTTATCTAACAATTCTGTCACATACACAGATTAAATCTTAACCCTTTTACCCAACGTAACGGCCAAAACCGGCCAGCGCTATTCTCAAAAATCGCCAGTTAATTTTCATTATTTTTTCATTTTTTGTCTCAAAAACATAGGTTATGACCCCTCGTTGGAACGAGCTCGTCGAGCTCGTTCCAACGAGTGGTCATAACCTATGTTTTTGAGACAAAAAATGAAAAAAATTAGTTATTCAGGAATTTTTTTTGCAAGTGTGGTCTGCTTTTCATGTAAGGTAAATGGTTAAATTATTTTTAAATATTTTTGGGACAAAATGTTCGGTCGATCACTGAAACGCACATAGAATGTATCCATGCGCCTGTTATGATAGCCCGTAGCACTACCGGAAACGAGTCGTCTGTATGATACGGAATCAGAATGAGTCGTCTATATGATATGGCATCGGAACACATTATGTGATACGTACCGTTTCTCCTGGTTTTCAGGCCAAAATCTATATGATTGTTAGATAAATAGGTTATCTCAAAATTCGAGATTATATTCTCTGCTTAGTGCTTTTTGAGGAAATTTCTTAAATCCTAAGATCCACAAGCCAGGATCTTTTCATATTTGATATACATCTCGAAGAGGTTATATCAATTTGGTTCAAATTTTGTCCCTGGATTATCAATTTGGGCTCCCCACTGGAGCCTGAATTTTAACTTAGGGCAATATTAGAGAATTTCTTGAAAAATCTGTTTCTTCGGTAGTGTCAGAGTCAGCCTTGTTCAGTTAGAGTCCCTGGCTTAATTAATAATTGGGTTTGCCATGCGAGTCCAAAAACTAAATTAGTACACCATGAGGAATATTATTCTGACCCACAAGTGAAAATATTTTGATATTTGGTTACAAAACATCGGGTGCGGGTAAGATTCAAGTTTTCCATCCCCCCCCCCCCAACCCACTCAGGATAGATTTAACTGGATTCGCATATCAGTTTTTTCGAGTCAATTTTCAACTACAGCTAATCAATTTCACATGACAAAAACATATAAATAATAAGAAATGCTAATCAAAATTTATCCCAAGTTAGTGAACTGCTATTCAATTTTTTAAAATTAAATCGACCCATGTCCACACGCCAGAATCCTTTTTCATATTTGGTATATAACTGCTCTAAGAGGATCAGGTTAATGTTTGTGTTTATTTCATGTGCCTGGCTTAATATTTGTTATGTTCTTGTTTTTAAAGTTTTTTTCAAAATGGGGGGTGGGGGGGGGGGGGGGGAGAGAGATGGTTTTGCAAGCTTGTCGTGCCCACGTCATTAACTTGTTGAGTGCTAGAAGCCACTATCAGGGTTTTCAAAAAATTAGGGTACAAGATCAAAAGCCAGCATTTTCTTTACTTATGTTTCATATTCAGTCAAATGCAAAAAAATACTTTGCTTATATAAGTTTGTTTATTACAAATTATTGGAGAGTTCCCAGAGACACACTCAAGTAATATGTAATAAAACAAATTTTGATGAACGAATCCAGACTACCAAAAATAATGTAGACCACAAACAGTTAATCTGTACTCCTGTTGTTTGTCATATGTATATTCTGTATATACAGTTTTTTGTCATATTTTTTAGTTTTAGGCTGAACAAAATTAATCCTTTGATTCTCAGGCATTGTTGCATATTTTTTTTTGGCCTGCATTATCATATTTATTTAGAAGGCTAAATTGCATTCTAAATTGTGGGGGTATACTGGAATCAGCTTGTCTGTCTGCCGTCCACCGTGGACACAAACTGTTTCCGGAGTTTTTTCTCAGTTGTTATGGACCAATCTCTCTGAATGATGGCATGGATGTTCATTCATCCCATGGGAAGCTGTGCCCCTGCGATTATAATTTCGGTCCGGCTATTTCTACCAGAGCTATGCCCCCTTTTGGATATTAGAATATGGCAATGGGGTATCGAAAGTCTCATACGGGACAGTCACACCAGGAGTGTTTTCTTTTTTTGGCCTCTCTGGGTATGTTTTTGTTCCTGAACCCTCCGCAGACAGTATCACAACAACTTTTAAGGTGATTATAAAATTAAAATAAAATGCCAGTGTTCTGCATGTTACTCTGGTGTCGGACATAACAGAAATGTTTGCCCCAACTCACTCTTAGGGAACTCATTGATTTTTATGTAAGACCAACTATTTTTCAATCAACTTTACGTGTATAAATAGGGTATTAGGAAATAAGAATAATTAGTACGTAAATAGAGGATATGGAATGAGTGTTTTTCTCATATAATATTTATGAAACGAGTCTAAGAATTTTCTGTTTTGGCGAGCCTCTGGCGAGCCCAAATGGAAAATTCGGACGAGTTTCATAAATATAATATGAGAAAAACACTCATTTCATATTCTATTTATCATATGACACACACACGCACACATTAGCCACGTAGTATGACTTTTTAACCCATCACCTAACTTGAGTTGCAGACGGCACTTGGAAAAAACATCCCCGTATAACTAAAAAAAATCATTTTTTGCTTCCAAAACACAGGTTATGACCCCTCGTTGGAACGAGCTCGTCGAGCTCGTTCCAATGAGGGGTCATAACCTATGTTTTGGAAGCAAAAAGTGAAAATATAAAAAAATGAATGGCGTTTTTCTTGTAGGTAAAAGATTAATACAATATAACCCAACCTAAATAGGACAGATAACGTAAATTCTCCCTTATGAAATTATGCAAATGTGACCCGGTTGTATTTTGTTTAGCCAATCAAATTGTCCAGTTTTGAAATTGACCAATGAAAGCTCCCAACTTTAACTATGCAAATTATGAAAGTGTGGCCCCAGTTGTATTTTGTTCAGCCAATCAAATTGTCTAGTTTTGAAACCGACCAATGAAATTGATGGAAGGCTTTATTTATCACTGATTAATACGAAAGCAAAATATCAAATGTTTTAAAGTGAACAAAACGGACGAGTCATATGATAAATAAAAGATATTTGTTATTTTATGAAGAATATAGAAAATATACCAGCTGTTTTTTGGAAAAATTCCAAGCGGATTAAAATTCAGGAACCAAAAGGTTCTGGGATTGATTTTGTAATAGGATTCTAAAATCTATTTCACTGATAGTTAATCTGTGTTAAACACATAGACTATTGTTTCTGTATGGTTTCATTTTATCTTTTTTTATTAGCTCACCAAAGGGAGCTTAACTTATCACTTGCCGTCCGTCGTCGTCCGTCGTCCGTCGTGAACTTTACATTAACGACTACTCCTCCCAAATAACTGGATCAAATTAACCAAATTTGGTGTGCATGTTCCCCATCATATGTCAATTGAAACTTGTACAAATAAACTTGCCGCACCCACAGGGGGCACCACAAGGGGCATAACTCTGATAGCACCCATGAATTTCTTTCCAAAATTCAAAACAATCTTCTTCAGATCCACCAGGCAGGATTCTTTCCTATTTGGTATTCATCATCTCTAGGGGGAGCAGCTTCAAGTTTGTACAAATCGGCCCCCTGGGTTCATATTTGGGCTGAGTATAGGAGCCTGAATTCAAACTTAGTGCATTTCAGGCAAATTTCTTTAAAAGTCTTCTTCTCAAGATCCAGCAGGCAGAATCGTTTGATATTGAGTATGCAGCATGCTTAGGGGGGTGAGATTCAAGTTTGTTCAAGCCAAGTCCCTGGGTTCATATTTGGGTTCACTGTGGTAGCCCGAATTATAACGTAGTTCAAAATGAGGAATTTTCTTTAAAAATCTTCTTCAGATCCAGCAGTTGGAATGTTTTGATATTTGGTATGCAGCATCCTTAGGGGGGTGAGATTCCAATTTGTTCAAGCCATGTCCCTAGGTCCATATTTGGGCTAACTATGGGCGCCCGAATGATAACTTAGTTCAAAATGAGGAATTTTCTTTAAAAATCTTCTTCAGATCTAGCAGTCAGAATGTTTTGATATTTGGTATGCAGCATCCTTAGGGGGTGAGATTCAAGTTTGTTCAAGCCATGTCCCTAGGTCCATATTTGGGCTCACAGTGGGAGCTTGAATTGTAACTTAGTTCGAAATGAGGAATTTTCTTTAAAAATCTTCTTCAGATCCAGCAGTCGGAATGTTTTGATATGTGGTGTGTAGCATCCTTAGGGGGTGAGATTCAAATTTGTTAAAGCCAAGTCCATGAGTCCATATTTGGGCTCCCTGTGGGAGCCCAAATTATAACTTAGACAATATGATGAAACAGGCCATAACCTGGGCATTATGGAATATCACCATGTCCAATTTGGGCTGTGCCACAACTAACTCAGTGTGATATATATACTCAATATTTATTACATCTAATATGAGGGAGTCTGAAATACAAGAAAGTAAACACAATAATACAATTTGTCTACAATAAACACACTTTCATCAACTGAAAGGAAAGTAATATTAATCTAATATTAACAATGAACATTATCACATATCTATCCAGGAAAATCAATATTGTTGTGATAAATAGTATCTGATTGTATTACCCAGTTGTTGATCACAACTGTACCAAAGGACATTTCAAACACCCAAATGAATCTCCAAGTATTGGAGAGCAGTAGCCAAATACCACACGCCGCCAACTGGATACCAGCATCGCCTGCACCTCGTGTATAACCAGACACAGGCAAAGCAGGGACCCAGCAAGCCCGTACCTATACTATTGGTGTTTAATGTCACTTTCGGCGTCCATGGCTATAAGCATATATGGTGCTTACATACAAATGATAATCATCAATGACAGACCCCTCTTTCATTAAAATATTTCCTTGTATGTTAAAACAAATCAATAATAACCCACATTTACTAAAGCCCTTAACACACACACTCACACACGAACGCAGATTGCTTCCAAATATACACATTTCTTACCAGATTGTGGATCTAAGTCCCACTCAACATGCCAATCACCATTTCATCACATTACCATTCCATCGTCATTTCATCCAATCATTCTGTGCAAATGAGCTGCAAAATAACAATCCCATAACCGTTCATGCAATCTGTTAAGTGAACATTATTGGTGTATTTCGTCAGTCTCGTTAGTCTGTCATTCAAAAATCCAATATAACGAAAATACGATGCATATAAAGAATAAACAGATAATCGAAATGAAAATCGAAATAAATAAATAAATAAACCTGAATAAATACTAACCAAAAAATACCAGAATAAAATACTGACGAAAACAGAGCCTTAAGATAACTATTTCAACCGACTTTCATTCAAAAACTACCGAACCAACCAACCAAAAGTCCTGTTGAAATCACATGACATGAAAACCTATGAACACCTATGGATGCCTGTAACAACAACCCATAAACTCATTTTTCATCACACACAATACAGTATTCAACAAATAAAGGCTAAGTAAACAAAACGATGTAAAATAAAGATTATTTAAAATAGCTATTAAAATCCTATCTGCTACACACTCCTCCTGCCTGGAAATTATGTCCTCATCATTTGTCATTTTTCTATATACTCTACAATAAAAAACGAATTTGAAAAATGATTGGTGCAGCATATAACAGTAAGTTGAGAAACACAGCATTCTGCTTACACAAGTGGTGCAACTTCTACCAGTATTTCTCTATGGAGCTATAGAGAACCATCTTCCTCATACTAAACTGAAATACAGTCAAGATGCAAAAAATGAAAATCACAAGTACTGCAACTCTTGATAGTCTGGAACATTAAATAGTATATTTAATATCACATTACATTGCCTATATTGTTTTGTCATACCTAAAAAAAAAAGTCTATTAATATTTCTTTGTTCTCTCGTCATGTTACACCACCTAATTAGATCTGGAAAAAAATAATCTCATAATTCAAATTATTTGCATCCTCATAGTCACTAAGCATGCAGCAAGCAATTAGAAAACAAATATATACATTTTTTAAAGGAATAATTCTGTCTTACTCCACCTGTCTAAAAATTGTGTCCCTACAATATACAAAGACAATTAATTCACGCTGGAAATAATATTGTGTCACATTATTCACCTTTCCAGTGCAGTTTCTACAAGAGAAAACAAACCTATCTGAATATTGAAACTAAAACAGAAGTTAAATGTTAAAAATTATTTCATCACAGCTCTCCATAATTTATCAGCCATTTCTGTTGACACAGAATTTAAAACACCTGATGATAACAATTTATCAAGAGCATCAGATTTTTGGTCAACTGGCCGTGACAATACTTTACTGCAATGATAATCATCTAAGTATGTGGGCTTTCGTCGTATACGCTGTGATTTTCTTTGTTGAAATGTTGGTCTTGTCTCTGATTCATCTGGTATTTGATGCTGCTCTATATTTATTTCTTCCCTCACCATTTGCTCTTGTATGTCTACTTCATTATTTTCTTCTATAATGCCTGACTGTTCCCTTCCATTAGTATTACTACTAGAAGTACCAGTTTCGTTTACAATTTGATCAATGGGCTCTAATATTTCACCAATAACTGTATATTTCCTACCACTGTCAGATTTGTGGGCGTCCCCACTCCTGTATGACCATGAACCATACTCATCATCCGACTCCGTATCACTAGTGATGTCACTTTGTTTCATCATTTCTTTCTTTTCTTCTGCTGCAGCTGTTTTGTTAATTTCTTGTGCCCTGTTCCTTGGCTTAGGAACTGGCTTATCATCTTGTTTCAAAGGATGTCTTGGTTTAGGAACAGGTTTTGTTTCCGATACATCATCTGAGCCTCCTTGACTTATTAAGAGCAAATGGTTCCTGTGTAACGTTCTCTCTCTACCATCTGGTGATAGGACTTTAAATACAGGAATGTCACTGTTGGGTTTTTCTATGACAATAGATTCCTCTTCTTCAAATTTATCTGCAATTTTGTGTTTTCCTTCATGGCTGAGTATTTTTACTAATACTTTATCTCCAACAGTTATTTTAGATGCTTTTGCCTTTCTGTCATAATATGTTTTTTGTCTTTCTTTGGCTTTGCTAGCATGGGCTTCTACTGTGTCTCTAGCAAATTTAATTCTTTTCTTTAGCTGTTCGATATATTCATCTGTGTTCATATCTATTCTCTCTGTCGAATCAGCTTCAAACTTCGCATCCACTGGTAACTTTGCTTTCCGACCAAACATTAATTCAAATGGAGAATATTTTGTTGTTTCGTGTTTTGTGCTGTTATATGCATATACCAGGGAAGAGATGTACTTTTTCCAGTCTGGTTTCTTGTCTGGTTCTAATGTTCCTAATAAATTTAATAGGGTGCGGTTAAATCGTTCTGGAGTTCCATTTCCACTTGGGTGATAAGGAGTTGTTCGTGATTTGTCCATTCCAAATAAATCACAAAGTTCTTTAATGACTGATGATTCAAAGTTACGGCCTTGATCAGAGTGAAGTCTTGTGGGAATACCATAATGAAGGATAAAATTCTCGTATAATGCTTCTGCTGTTGTCCTCGCAGTCTGATTTCTCGTTGGAATGGCTAACGCTAATTTTGTAAAATGGTCTGTTATGACGAGCACATTTCCCACACCTCTACTTGGCTCTAACGTCAAAAAATCCATGCAGACTAATTCTAATGGGTAAGTTGATTCGATGTTAACCAGTGAAGCTCTTGTGTTGGTATCAGATTTTCGTCTCAAACAGCGATCACATTTCTTAATCCATCTCTCACATTCTGCTGACATTCCAGGCCAGAAGAAACGCTCCCGGAGTAATGATAGTGTCCTGTCTCTACCTGGATGTCCTATTTCGTTATGCAGACCCAATAGCACTGCTTTTCTGTACACTGCTGGTAGTACTAATTGTAAAGTCTTAGTACCATTATCCAGTATTTCTCTGTATAGAGTACTTCTTATCACTTTAAAACTGTTAAAATTTTTCTTCATAATGTGATCATCTTTGTCATAATAACCTTTTGGAAGTTGTTTGTCAATCTTGGCCTTCAACCATTTTCCAATAGTATAATCCTCTCTTTGATTTTTTCTTATTTCTCTGAGTTCAATTTGTGCTAGTTGAGTTGATATATCAGTCGCTTCAATAATATTAAGGGAAGCTGATGGTAAAACATCCATGTACTGTATACCTTGTGAAGAACTACAGATAGTTTTTATAGTGTTGTCATCAATCTTCATAAATTCAGAATTATCACTGGCAATTTTATGATGTGGGTATCTAGACATACCATCTGCATCAGCATTTTGAAGTCCTGCTCGATATAAGATATCAAAGTCATAAGCACCAAGAGCTGAAACCCATCTTTGTCCTGTAGCATCTAGTTTTGCTGTTGTGAGAACATGCGTAAGAGGGTTATTATCAGTATAAACAGTAAAATGATTTCCAGTCAGGTAATCGCTGAATTTGTCTGTAACTGCCCATTTTAAACACAAAAATTCTAGTTTGAACGCTGGGTAATTTTTCTCAGATTTTGTTAAACTTCTGCTTGCATAAGCAATGACTCTTTTTCTTGATGCCTGTTCTTGATATAGTACTGCTCCGAGTCCAAGTGTACTTGCATCAACATGAAGTTCAAATGTTTTCTTAAAATCTGGATATGCTAAGATTGGAGGGCTTGTGAGTATATCTTTGAGGTTGTTGAAAGTATCTTGTTCATGTTGTGTCCATTTCCATTCTTTTTGCTGTGTCTTTGTGTTCTTTTTCTGTGATGTTGGTGGAAGGAGTTCATTCAATGGCCGTGTGACTTTAGAAAAATCCTTGACGAAACGACGATAATAGCCTGCAAATGCCAAAAATGATCGTAATTCATCTGAATTTGAAGGAACGGGCCAATCTTTTACTTTTTTAATTTTTTCGGGATCCGTCTCTATACCATTTTCACTGACAATGTGACCCAAAAACTTCACTCTCTTTTTCAGAAAAAAACATTTCTCAGCTGCCAATTTTAAATTGCATTCTTCAAGTCTTGTTAATACAAGGTCTAAACGTTCAAGGTGTTGCTCTAAACTATCAGCAAAGATAATAAGGTCATCCAGATAAATTACACAAATTTTCATATTCAATTCGCCTAAGCACTCTTCCATCAGACGTTGATATGTTGCTGGACAATTTGACATTCCATATGGCATCCTTATGAACTCGAAGAATCCTAACGGCCCAACTGTAAATGCAGTTCTTTCCTTATGTTGTTCTTCAACCTCCACTTGTAGATATCCACTCTTCATATCAATTGCGCTAAAGTATTTACTATTCCCTAGGCAGTCAAATACTTCCTCTATACGTGGTAATGCATATGCATCCTTGACGGTTCGATTGTTAAGCATCCTGTAGTCCACGCACATCCGTAACTTTCCATTTTTCTTGCGGACTAAAACAATATTTGATGCCCATGGTGATTTGCTTTTTCGAATGATTCCAGCAGCTAGTAATTGTTCCAGATGTTGTCTTACTTCATCTACCATAGCTGGTGGTATACGTCTGTATTTCTGTTTAAATGGAGTGTCATTGATTAAATCCACCCTGTGTTTTATCAAATCACAATTGCCTATGTCATCATCAGTTTTGGAAAAAATCTGTTCATGTTTCTTGAGAAGGTCAGTTAACTTGGACTTTTGTTCTTCCGTAATTTCTGATTCAACATGGACTTGCTTCAAAATATCAGACTCCGTTTCTTTTTCAAACTTGTCAAAGACTGATTCATCAATGGCCACTGGTTGAATTTCACAAAGGATAGCTTTAGGTGAAATGGTTAAAGACTGAGTAGTCACATTTGAAATATTTACATTTATTTCACCATTATTCTTGTAATCATACTTGATGACAGTTGGAGTAATGTCAATAAAATCTGGGAGGCTAGATTGTCGTGTCTCTTGGAGAATTGCATTTGTCTGATGGTATGCCAATTCTTTGTCACAATAACCTCTGATATTAACTGATTGGTTAGGTCCAATTATAATTTGAGCCGGTTCTGCCGATCTTACAATGGCAATTCTGTTTTTGTTTCGCTTAAGCTCTTTCTCTCGTAATGATAAGCATCTGAAGGATAAATACCAAGGTGTATGTAAACTTGCATTTTGTAAAAAGTTGTCTCCAAAATTTTTCTTGCAATCATTTAAAAGCTCATCCAAAATGTTGGTTCCAAGAAGTAGTGGAACTTGAGAACTGTAATTGGTTTCTGGTGTGATTAAAAATAAACACTCTTTTTCTTGGCAGTTTGGTATTCCATTTGCTGACAAAGTCGCAGTTATATATCCATGATATGGTAATTCACTTCCATCAGCACATTCAATGTTCAATAGTTCTGTCAATGGTTGTAAAGGTATTGCAGATAAATACTGTTTATAAAATGATTGAGAAATCATGCTGATACAACTGCCACTATCAATTAATGCTGTAGTTGTTATGTCATTTATTGCCACTTCAGCTTCAGTTGACTTACCTGCTAATTTAGGGTTTTGATAATTCCCATCGGGTTTTGTGCCACGGTTCAACCCCGCAACAGAGGCACATATCAGTTTGGGCAGTCTCTAATCATATGATTTTCACTGTTGCACTTAAAACATCTTGGCTTAAAGGTGCGTCCAGAGGTAGGTCTTCTCGGAAAATAATTGCCGCGACCCCTGCCTCTATCTTGACCACGACCTCGATCTTGGCCACGACCTCGGCCTCTATTATATCGTTCTCCATAGCCTCTACCATATCCTAAGCTATAACCTCTATGATAAAATGGAGTAGCTGATGCTTGGTCTATTTTAGTCTCCTCTTTATCCTTCTCAAGTTTCTCTATCCTGTCACTGAGTTTGAGCAATAAATCCTTCACTTGTCCAAGCTCACTCTTTTCTTCTGTTTTTGTTGCTGCTTGACACCTTGTTTTATTAGTTTCCCTTGCCATATCTTCTTCCAATTGATTTTCTATCTTTCTAAGTTCCACTTTAAACTTATCATAGTCTACGACCGTGTCAAACTTGTATGCAGCCAGTTGTCGGATATGTGGTTTTAATCCTTGATAAAAAACATTCCTAAGGATATCTTCCTGTGATGATGTCAGTGCATTCATTTCCACAGCTTGCGAAAATATATCCTCCACTCTTGCAGCATATGTTGCTATATTTTCTTTTGAATCCTGGCTGCATGCATAAAATTTCCGTAAAATAGATTCTCCTGTCTCCAGCATAGAGTATGTTGAATCAAATTTTTTCATAATATCCTTCAACGATGCATGGACTCCCATTCGTCGCAATATGTCACCCGATTTGCCTTTACACGAGCGACGGATTCCACAAAGTAGCTGATCTTCTGTATAGTTTCCTGTGGCTACCAAACAATCAACCTCATATTTCCATGTTAAGTAGTTCACTTCTCCCTTATTTGGTTCTCCATAAAATAAGGAAATTTTTGGTAAGCCATATTTTTGTCTATCCACTTCTACTTTTGATTTCTCCATTTCATGCACATATTGTTTCATGTATAATTCAAGCTGTTCTGGATTCTCCAATTTAGGGGGAGGTATTCTCAACCCCTTCAACATTTCCACCAACTTCAGATCTTCGTCCGTTATGTTTTCTTTTGTAACCGACATGTTGTCTCAAGTTGATGTGTAAATCTCCACGCTTTCGCAATATTTTTTCAATCAACAATACACCATATAATCTACAATTAACTGTGTGTTAGCAATGAGGCTTCCTCAATGCAATTTACAGTTAAAAAAAAATCCAGTAATCACTAAAATGTTATATCCACAATGAGGCTTCCTCAATGCAGTAAACTATGAATTAGTGAATATTGGCAGCATTGAAATATATTGTGGCTATAATTGTATATGTAAGCAATGAGGCTTCCTCAATGCAAAGAGCGAATAATTGATAAATGGATTAAAGTGATGACTGCTTTAATAAAAAACAAAGTCCTTGAGGCAATGAGGCTTCCTCAATGCCAAACCATCAATACTTTTGTTTTTTTCCACTCAAGTTGAGGTTCAGTTTACTGAATTATAATTTATTTATGCTGATCAGCAGGTTTTTCAGCCATGCGGCAGCAAGAAATGGCTTTGGGTGCACTCCGTCCTTGTACAGTGTGAAGTTTGGCTTATATTTTCCTGTCTGCCCCTTTTTCTTGTAACTTTTTTCAATATCAAGACCGAACCGTGGAGATTTGAAGCCTACTATGCGGTTCCTATCTGCGATCCACTTGTTCAAAGTATTCAAACTGGCAGCTATAACTGAGTTATCCTCTATGAATATTTCTGGATTATTGTGACCCTTTCCACGATTCCAGTGGTAGGTGCTAATTGGTGGAATTTCTAAGAAGAAGACTGTAACATTCCTAAAGCGTTTACAAAAATTAATGAATTCACAGAATGAATACTTTATATTTTCCACCTTCTGTGCACTTTGGTAGCGTACATATATATATCGGTCCAATTTAATTGTGATATCACACGTTCCAAGCCAAATGAATAAGTTTATATTCCTTTTTTCTTTTGGAGCTAATTTGGTAAGTTCAATCTCAGTCCATGCCAATTGCTCTCTTGTAGTTTTAGAACTTCTGCACCACCATATTAAATTTCTTCCAAAGTGTCGAACTTCTCGATTTAGATAAATGCCTTTACTGTCGGACACTATAATGTTCACAGCATTATCATCACAGTCTTCCCATCCATCACTTATATATTTACACAATTTATTTTCACTCATTTACAATTTTTCAAAAAATTGTTTAAAATGTTTTAAGTTTCACGACACTGTGTTACAAAGTCACAATAATGCAATAACGTAATGCACAAAATACAATGCAGTCAATCAATGTGACATCAAAGAATCACCGTATTGATATTATCTGAAGTGGTTTTGGTAAACAGACTAAGTATTTTTTAAATATAACTGTGTTTTTTCAAACAAAATTCAGTGTTTAGTGCAGATGCTGTTTACACATCAAGTGTTAAAGAAGCACCTCTCAAAAAGTTAGATATGCAAAGTTAATTTATGGTAATTGACTGAAAGTGACCATTTCAATCAACAATACAGAGTAAAGGGTTAAAGATTTTCCAGAAGTGTTTTTATTACACCTCGGTATAAATTTCGGTATTCAGTTTTGATTACAACTGTATTTCATTCGGTATTTAGTATTGTTATGCATTGCACTGAATGCATCTGGATTTCGGTGTTTAGAATTAGCATTGCAGTCTTTGTGTTAATCATGGCTTTGGCTGAAAAGAAAAGAAATGAACAAAAAAATTTCAAAGTTGAACAAACAACATTCTTCAATTCAAAATATCCCGCCGAATGGTCCTGAAAAACCTACAATGTAAACAGAAAAAAATAATGTATTTTTAAATGTATACCAGTATATCTCTCGAATGTAGACTTTCCCATCAAACTGTATTTCTTCAGCTAAACAAACAAGAATATTCTGTACAAAGGGTTATTCACCAATGTGTCCATTTCTGAACCTGTCAAAATATGTCATCAAACATTTAAAATAAGTCTACAAAAATAATTTAGTGTTAAATCACAAATGGTAAATTATTTCCGAATAATCATCTGTCCTGAAATAACATACAATATCAATTCTATTTGCAAATTGAGGAAATTTAAGTTGAAACAAGACAGTGTTGTTCACATGAAAGAAAAAACTCAAGTCAAGAAACTTATGGAAATTTTTCAAGCTAGGTCAAATGACATCCAATGAAAATCAAGAACAGTGAGAGTCACCTCATGATGTCAAATGTCAACAAAGTTCAGCCAATCAAAAGTTACAACTAGCAAATGACATCACTTACTACAGCCAATGAAACGTTACAACCGATTTATGAATGAAATACTATTGTAGTGAAACACCCAGAATGTCAACAATGAAAACTAAAAGTAAACCGCTGACCAGTCAGTTAATAATAAACACAGCTGTCAAAGAAGATATTTTCTGTAATGTTATTATATGCTTTACATGCAATATTTAATGATTGACCCTCACCAGTGTACCTTCTCCAAAACAATAATTTGCAAGTGAATTTCATTTTTTTCCACTATTTACTCACTGATAAGACTTTGATCACTTATTTGGATACAATAATTACATTTTCTTCAGCAGTATAAACTCAAATTTGCTTTCTTGTCTAGCAAAACATTATCGCAGATTCCCAAAGTGACTCAGAAGCAATAGTTCTGAATAAACATATAATATTTTAAGTTACTATTACTGAAATGAAATTTTAGAAAATCTCAGTAGTATCACTTTATCCAAAACAATTATGGCATTCAAAATGTGATCAAAGTAATATATATATATGTATATACACTAGCTAACTCACCACTCTAGCATACTTCACCGACGTATCAATATCCCTCTCCAAACACAAATGAATATAAATGACACATTGTTGTAAAAATTCCCTACAGTCACTGTTCACAAGTTTTAAATCCAGTCAAATAAAGCTGATGTTGAAATCTTCGCTAGCAAACTGTAGATGTGTGTATTTTCATCCTCGTCATCATAGGTTACCAAACCAGTCGTTGGGCGCCAGTGAAACAGGCCATAACCTGGGCATTATGGAATATCACCATGTCCAATTTGGGCTGTGCCACAACTAACTCAGTGTGATATATATACTCAATATTTATTACATCTAATATGAGGGAGTCTGAAATACAAGAAAGTAAACACAATAATACAATTTGTCTACAATAAACACACTTTCATCAACTGAAAGGAAAGTAATATTAATCTAATATTAACAATGAACATTATCACATATCTATCCAGGAAAATCAATATTGTTGTGATAAATAGTATCTGATTGTATTACCCAGTTGTTGATCACAACTGTACCAAAGGACATTTCAAACACCCAAATGAATCTCCAAGTATTGGAGAGCAGTAGCCAAATACCACACGCCGCCAACTGGATACCAGCATCGCCTGCACCTCGTGTATAACCAGACACAGGCAAAGCAGGGACCCAGCAAGCCCGTACCTATACTATTGGTGTTTAATGTCACTTTCGGCGTCCATGGCTATAAGCATATATGGTGCTTACATACAAATGATAATCATCAATGACAGACCCCTCTTTCATTAAAATATTTCCTTGTATGTTAAAACAAATCAATAATAACCCACATTTACTAAAGCCCTTAACACACACACTCACACACGAACGCAGATTGCTTCCAAATATACACATTTCTTACCAGATTGTGGATCTAAGTCCCACTCAACATGCCAATCACCATTTCATCACATTACCATTCCATCGTCATTTCATCCAATCATTCTGTGCAAATGAGCTGCAAAATAACAATCCCATAACCGTTCATGCAATCTGTTAAGTGAACATTATTGGTGTATTTCGTCAGTCTCGTTAGTCTGTCATTCAAAAATCCAATATAACGAAAATACGATGCATATAAAGAATAAACAGATAATCGAAATGAAAATCGAAATAAATAAATAAATAAACCTGAATAAATACTAACCAAAAAATACCAGAATAAAATACTGACGAAAACAGAGCCTTAAGATAACTATTTCAACCGACTTTCATTCAAAAACTACCGAACCAACCAACCAAAAGTCCTGTTGAAATCACATGACATGAAAACCTATGAACACCTATGGATGCCTGTAACAACAACCCATAAACTCATTTTTCATCACACACAATACAGTATTCAACAAATAAAGGCTAAGTAAACAAAACGATGTAAAATAAAGATTATTTAAAATAGCTATTAAAATCCTATCTGCTACAATGAGGAATTTTTCTTTAAAAATCTTCAGATTTAGCAGTCGAAATGTTTTGATATTTGGCATGCAGCATCCTGAGGGGGTGAGATTCAAGTTTGTTCAAGCCAAGTCCCTGGGTTCATATTTGGGCTCACTGTGGAAGCCCGATTGATAACTTAGTTCAAAATGAGGAATTTTCTTTAAAAATCTTTTTCTTCAGATCCAGCAGATGAATGTTTTTGATATTTGGTATGCAGCATCCTTAGGGGTTAAGATTCAAGTTTGTTCAAGTCATGTCCCTAGTTCCATAAAATGTGTCTCTCATGATTTCATTCCTTTGTAGTGTTGATTAACCATGTCTAACTGAATGTGACCCCAAATACTTCTTTGAACCACTTTGGCCGGTGAGCGAATGAATGTTTTTCTTATTCTTTTTCTTATTCTCTTGTCTTGTCTTCTATGAAATTTCATTGTCCACACGATCATTCAAAAACGAATTGTCCTATATTAAATATAATAACACTTTGGCCGGCCACTGATTTGTCGCGGTTCTCGTATGGGAAGGCCTTGGTTACCCCTGTTCTACCAACTGCCTCCCTATTCCCAAGCTTCTTCTCTCCTCCCAACGCTCGGAGACGAACTGAACATC
Source organism: Pictodentalium vernedei (assembly GCA_031216915.1). Lineage (NCBI taxonomy): Eukaryota > Metazoa > Mollusca > Scaphopoda > Dentaliida > Dentaliidae > Pictodentalium > Pictodentalium vernedei. The sequence continues at coordinate 109,307,788 of CM062294.1, forward strand.
CGTTGCCCCATTCTTCCCAATCTCTCCGATTAGCATATTAACCCTCTCCTTTGAGTCGCCCCTAACCACAATGTCTTCATTCTTCCATTCCACTTACCCATTATACTCCCAGTGAATCTTGTTCTTTTAGACTGGCATTTTGGGCATTCTAGAAGAAAGTGTTCCAGGGTCTCCACCACGCCCAAATTACACAGCTGGCACTCCTTTTCACTGTTTTTCCCCAATTTTTCCCCTCCGCTCCAGGGACTGCGACCTCAGCTTGAACAACAGTGGCCCCCGAAAGGTGCCATCAAGGTACTCTGCAAAGATAGGCTTCTCCTTATCATGCAGACCACCCAACGATCTCTTTGATTTGACCCCCTCTCGCCAATTACGGTTACAATCCTCCATGACCCTTTCTCTGACGATCTTTTTACCCTGGTTTGCCCCAACGCCTAGGTCCGAGATCTCCAATGAGTAGTTTTCTACTAGCTCCCTCACTTGGACCATCCACCCCGTCTTGATATTTGAGTTGAACGTTCTCAGGAGCATTACTTTACACCATCGGCTGTCGGGGAGATTTACCAAATAATTAAGATAACCGAATTTCAATAGGTCTATCCTGTCCTTGATCCTCATCCACCAAAGCTAACCCCTGATTCCTTCTAGCGCAGCGGCATTACTCGACTCTGTTATCCATCGGCCTGCATAGTTCTGCAGGATTTCCAAGCTCTTAACAGCCGTCTGGTTTAGTGGTACAACTTCCGTACCGTATGTTATACTTGGCAGACCCACCATTTCCCAAATGGTTTTCCCCACGAAAACTTTATTGAAACTGTTTCTCCCTATAAGTTTCATTTGGATAAGGATTCGCTTTCCCTTCAGAATCAGTTTATTTGTGTGGCTTCGACAGATGCCTCTTCCTGTGATGTTTATATTTACCCCCAGGTACTCGTAATCACTAGTCTCTCCTATACTAAGAAGTTTGCTGCTACCTTCCGGAATGCAGAACGACACCCCACTCTCCACCTTCGAGTGGGGTCCACTTTGCGGCCCACGGGTATAACTTTGCTCTTGCTTTCATTATGTTCGAGTCTCCATTTGCTCCCATATTTCCCGACAATTGCCAGCATCTTCGCTAGCCCCTCTTCGCTTTCTGACACTAACACCATATCGTCTGCAAAAAAATAGCCCTGGGATCTTCACTTCCCCAACTGCAACCTCCTCGTCGCTATGCAGGAGTTCATCTCCTAAATCTTTGATGTACAATGCAAAAAGAATTGGCGAAAGGATACACCCCTGTTTTAGGTCTATCTCCATAGGCACACGTAGTAATGTTTCCCAGGCTAAGTTCACTCTGTAATATTTATGTAATGCTTTCATAATCCCAACAAATTCTCGCTGATTTTTAGAATACAAGCAGTCACAAGTTCTCGGTACCCTATGTTTTTCAGGTCGGTAGAGCCCTTGAGTATGGCCCAGCCAGCCCTAGGGTTTTCACAGCCTCTAATTTCATGTAACAGTAAATTATCCACAAGCAATACTGTTTTGTTTATTCACACTAGAGACAAGTAAACAGAAGTTGAGTTAAACTCTTTGCATTGAAAGTATAAATTATTCAGTTCAATGCTGTTAACCCTCTCAAGACTTCAATTTGGGTTCCAAAGATTTTATTTCAGTGAAAATGTTAACCCTTTCCATACTCACATTACTTTCTGGTTCCTTGGAAAAATTTATCTCATTCCTGTTTGAATATCTTAAAATACTATTAACAAAAACCTACTCCGATTTCTTTAAAAACATTTCACACAAATAATAAACCTCCATAAATTCTCTTTCTGTTTTGTTTATTTCTGATGCTTCAACCTCTTTCACACAGACTTGAATTTACTTTATGTAGTAAATTCTGGTCCTCTAGTTTCTGATTATAACAGTTATCATACAACACAAAATTAATACAGAAAAACTAAATGATGTTCGTTTACTATTACAATAAAAAACTGATCAATGAATTCAAAATTAAAGCTCCAGGTGTTTAATGTTAGGCTATCACAAGGGGATTTTAGGCATTGGTGACCAGTCCATCAGAAATAATAACAAAACAAAAAAAAGTACTCGCCCTTTTGGTTTAAAAAGAAAAATGCCTGAGAATTAATTATTCAATTTTTTGTTTGGCCTATCAGATTTTTCACATTTCCAAGCAAGTTATTATTTACAAATCATCAGAATTTTCAAAAACAATCATGTCTTATACCCCTAAAAAGTATATCTCATGTTTCTTTGGCAGGGTGGGGATTGAACTGAAAATATCAAAACTAATTCCCATGCGAAGTTGTGAAGACAAACCTTTGTTTTTCAACATTGGTTTTTGACATTATTTTTTATTCATTCATTCATTTATTTAATTTATTTTATTATTCATTTTATTTTTTTGTGTGTGTGTGTGTGGGGGGTGGGGGGGGGGGGGTGGGGGGAGATTGTGGTGTGCATGTTATTATTAGTTAGTGCTGCTGTTTTGCGTATTCGTTGTTACATGAATACACTGTATTTTGTTTTCATCATTAAATATTCAGTTTTAGTAACATTTTGTTTATTCTCATTTCCAAGACAGTTATTAACTGGTAGTGTGCTGGAAGCCCATATTAGGGCTTTATTCTGAAGTGCAGGTACCACAGCTTGAATGCTCATATTCAGTGCATGTGCTTTGTATTATCTTTGAAGTGCTATTATTTAGTCTGTGTTTGCCTTGTTACAATTTATGGGAGAGTGCCCATAGGCACTCTCCCATAAATTGTAACAAGGCAAAAACATGTGTACAAGATTTGATGGTCAAAAATAATTTAGCACTCTACCAGTTAAGTACATATCAGTATCTCCCCCAAATACAAAGGATAATGTTCAATGTTTATGGAAGGATTATGAAAGAATTGCGATGATTGAGAAAATGTTTGTTTCTATTCCCTGTATGCTATGTTTTCAATAAAAATATTTTGAGGTGTGGACTGTGCTAAAGAAGTGGGTTAAAGAAAAGGGCTGTGTTAATGTGGTCCTTGCAGCCGCGGTTAATTTATGTCAATCATAGTTATACAGTAAAATTATTCCAAAACCAATCATCCTAACAAGTTACAATGAAATCCCTTTGATACATACAACACATGGACTTTGCAAAAGGAATCTGGTCATATGACAGTTCAGCAGTGACAGTTGACCAATCATGACCAAAATAGGAGTCTCATTTATATATCATACCAAGTAGACAGTTCTGACCTCTCACACTGGTCCTCACCCGAGGGTTCAGTCAACAAAGTCAACCCAACACCCGTGACACCCTAGCCAGGGACAACTGCCGAGAACCCGAACCTTTTCCTCCTTCACCGCGCCTAGACATGAAACTAACTGATCATAAACAGTCACTGAGGGTCGAAAGGGGCTTGCCCCACAACGTCCGTGCGTGCCTTCTGCGCGCTAGAACCATTCCGTCCACAGTTCTAAAGGAATCTAGGGCCTGTGACCAGGCACCGGTAACGGCTGGCCGATTATGACAAAAATAAGTCTCATTTAGACTTCATACCGGGTAATCCTTCAAAGTTACAATGAAAATCGCTTCATAAATATGAAGTGTAGGCTATGCTAAACAAATCTAGGTCACAAGCCTGCACAGCCGTGTCATGTTGACATGTTCTCATGTGGATATTATACCGAGTCATACGAACTAAAAAAAATTTGGATTCCCCGTAGACTGTGCTGAAGGAATAGAGCCATAAGGGTTGACCTGACTAAAAGAAAGACGCCGCTCTCATCTGGATGTTAAACAGTCATCCTAGAAAAGTTACGATAAAATCCCTTCATAATTAATACCCGTAGACAATGTTGAAGGTTTTGGGGGGCCTCAGGCCCTTGTAGCTATTACAGTTAACCAATCATGACCAAAAGAGGATGTTCTCATGTAGACATAATACAGAGCCATCCTAATAAGTTACAATGAAATCTCTTAATATGACCTGAAGACTGCGCTAGAGGTTTTCGAGTATCGGGCATGTGCAGCCAATACCACTGGACGATCGCAACCAAAAGGGAACGTTCTCGATATTATGCGGAGTCATCCTAACAAGTTACGATAAAATCACTTAATAAATACAACCTGTAGACTGTGCTACAGGTTTTCAGGTTTTGAGGTGGGGCATCTGCCACGGTTAACAGATTGCAATCAAATGGGGACATTCTCATGCAGACATTATACAGTCATCTTGAAAAGGTTACAATGAAATTCCATCATAAATACGATCTTGTAGTCTGTGCTTAAGGTTTTCAGGCTTTGGGCTCGAGCAGACGTTACGGCTGAACAATAACAACCAAAAGCGGACATGCTCATTTAGACATTATCTGGAGTCATCCTACCAAGTTAAAATGAAATCCTTTAATAAATACAACCATTAGACTGTGCTGAAGAGTTTTGGGCTTCAGGCCCTTCCTGAAGCCGTTACAATTGACCGACCTACGCTCAAAGGGCTATGTTCTCATGCAGACATTTTACAAAATCATACTACCAAGTTACAATGAAATCCCTCGATCAATACAACCTGTAGCCTGTGCTAAAGGTTTTCAAGTTTTGGGCTCAGGCAGACGTAACGGTTGACAGATCGCCAAAAAATGGGGAAGTTCTCATCGAGACATCATATAAAGCTGCAATAAAATCCCTCCATATTAAACACAACAAAAACAGAGTCATTCTTCCAAGTTACAATGAAATCCCTTGAGAAATACGAACTGTAGACTGTGCGAAAGTCTTTGGGGTTTTGGGTTTGGGCAGCCATTACGGTTGACTGATCACAACCAAAAGGGGATGTTCTCATCTAGATATTACACAGTAATCCTACAAGTTACCATGAAATCCCTTAATAAATACGACCTGAAGACTGTGCTAAAGGTTTTTGGGTTTCAGGCTTGGGCACCCACAACGGTTGACAGCTCGCGACCAAATGGGAAAGTTCTGATCTAGACATCATACGGAGGCATCCTACCAAGTTACAATGAAATCCCTCAGTATTACATATGACCTGTAGACTGTGCTGAAAGGTTTTGGGTTTCGGTCTTGGGCAGCCATTAGGGTTGACAGATCATTACCAAAAGGGGACGTTCTCATATAGATATTATACAGAGTCATCCTGAAAGTTACCATGAAATCCCTTTATAAATATGACCTATAGGCAGCTAAAGGCTTTCGAGTTTTGGGCTTGGGCAGCCATTTGGTTGAACAATCGCAACCAAAAGGATACGTTCTCATCTGCACATTATCTGGAGTCATCCTAACAAGTTGCAATGGAATCCCTTCATAAATACAACCTTTAGACTGTGCTGAGGGTGTTTTGGAATCGAGCCCCTGAAGCTGTTACAGTAGGCCGAGCTTGATCAAACGGAGACGTTCTCATCTGGACATTATACAGAATGATCCTACCAAGTTACAATGAAATTCTATGATGAATAAGACCTGTAGCTTGTTCTGAAGGTTTTTCAAGTTTTGGGCTTGGGCAGCCGTCACGGTTGCCAGATCGCCAACAGATGGGAAACCTCCATATGAAATTTTGTGACGATCGGACAAGAACTACAGGGTGTAACCTATGCTAAAAGAAAATGTGAACAGTCTCACACAGACATCCGCACGCGTGATGGCACATCTTGAATTTGTCAAATTAAGCTAACAAGTCATCCCATTAAGTTTCCCTTCATAAATATGGCATGTAGACTGTAGTAGGTATAAAAGGCCGATTCACTATCACTTGTACATGTACGTGTACAAGATACGCACACGATGCGTTCCCCAACGTGGAATTCGGTGTTAAATCACACGCTTGTTCACAAAAACTGTACATGATTTAGAATCGGCTTATGTACAGTCAGTGACTCCTAGATCGCACTTTTAGCGTTCAAACACTCGTGGTGAACGCATCATGTGCGTGTGTTGTACATCTTCAGTTGTATCGTGTACGTGATTTTTGGTCTACGTTCGCATCGCAGATCAGACCCATCGATCCATCGTCGGCGAACGCGAGCGAAGGCAAAAGATTCTGGGTGATCATCAAAAAACAGTTTTTGCAATTCTAAATCAGCGATTCAGAATCGGCAATTGAGTTGGTACAGATGATTTAGAATCGGCAATTGTTTTGAGGCGGTGGGTTTTTGATTGATATAAATATAGGGGAGAAAAAAAAATATAAATAAATAGTTATTTAGAAAATTAAATATATAAAATCGAATAGATAATAAAAAAAAAAAATACGTAAATCATGAGCGATTCTCAGACTATTAGAGCGAGGTTTCTTTTAAACATGCTGATGAGAGCATACGCAATCTGCGTGAACGGACAACTACGTCCCATCTTGTTAGAACGATGCGTCGGATGTCGGGATCATCTAGACTTCGATGACGAGGATCATTCGTGTCTAACGATGGAAAGGGAAGATATGGTCATCATGTATTTCGAACCGGCGTTCGAATGCGTTAAATTCGACGATGTGATCACGTTTTGGAAGAGATTAGTCTACTGTAAGAATCGAGACAGGCCCACAGATTCGGAAGAACTGAAATTGGCGCGTAGAAGTTTGACTTTAGAAGACAAGGGATGCATCAAGAAATTATTGCTGAACGAAGCATACGTCTAAGTTTTTGTTTTTCGTTGATATAAAAAATAAGGGAGAGTAGAAAATAAAAAAATAAACACACACATAAATTTTTTATCTAATATTAGAAAGAAAAAACACAAAAAAAAAAATGAGAACCAGACATAAATTGTATCCGACGTTAGTGGACGACGAGGACGAGAAGCCGAACGGCGTTTTGCCAATGGCGCTGTCGCTACAAGAAAGAGAAAGAGGAGAGAGGTATCACATCGATCAAATCAGTAGAATCCAATCGTATCTGACTCGAGAGAGACATTCTCGTTGTTCCCTCAAGAAGAAGTATTCGCGTTTCGTGAAATTCGTCAACGGGATCGACACGACACTCATCACGATTTCCATGGGTTTACACGCGGCCGGCATTGGATTGTTGTCGACCGCGGTCGGCATTCCGATCGTGCTGACTGTGGAAGGAGTGGCTCTCGCCGCCGGATTGTTCAGCACGCTCGGAAACTTTTTGAGTAGGAAATTATATCTGAAGGCGAGAAAACACCACAAGATCGATACGATATCCAAAATGATCTCTATGGCGTTGAAAGACGGTAGGATATCGGATGGAGAATACTTCGCGATATTGAGCGAGAAAACGAAATACGATGCCATGAAAGAAGCCGTGAGAATCAAGACTCATCAGATCATCAAGGAAGAGTTGAAGGATTCTCTCGTGGAAAAGGGTAGGAAAGAGGCCAGGGAGGAATTCAGTAAGATGATAGAACTCAAAGGCAGCGATTGAAAAAAAAAAAAAATAAATAAAAAAAAATATATATATATAATAAGAACAGAATTTAAAAAAAAAAAAAAATATTAAATTCATATATAAAATAAAAAAAAACGAAATTAATTTAAATTAACTCTTAAAAAATGTATTGCGTAAAGTGTAAGAGAGTTACCGAGACGAGTAATTCTAGAGAAGTGCAAACTAAAAACGACAGACGGATGCTTCGCGGAATTTGCGACGTGTGTGGTTCTATCAAGACTAGATTCGTCAAACAAAAGAATGTGAGCAAAGGCAAAGGCATCGTGAATAAAATGATCAACAATCTACCTTTCGAAATGCATCTGCCCGGTCACAGTTTCACAGGACCAGGAACGAAATTGAACAAGAGACTCAACGCCGATCTGACTCCCAAATCTTGGAGCAAACCCGTGAATAGGGTGGACGCGGCCGCGTACGATCATGATCTGTGCTACGCCGGACATCCTGACACCAAGACTCGCAACGACGTCTGCGACAAAAACATGTTGGGGAGATTGAGAGGCATATCAAATCCGACCAGGAGAGAGAAGATGGAACGTTCGCTAGTCGGCAATCTGATCGGTGCGAAACGTCGATTCGGATGGGGCGTTCAAAAAAAAAAAAGCGCATCTGAAAAAGAGAAGAAGAAGAAACGATTATTGACGAGCGAATTGGCCGAGGAGTTACACAAACCCATAGTGCGTAAATTTCAAAAGAGAAGGGTGTTCATGAAGGGTCTGGACGACATTTGGTCCGCCGACTTGGTCAACATGAGATTGTTTTTGAGGTGGAACGAGGGCGTCAAATATCTGTTGACGGTCATCGATGTGTTTTCCAAATACGGTTGGATCAGAGCTTTGAAGAATAAATCGGGACCTTGCATCGCCGAGGCTCTGAAGAGCGTGTTCGACTCGTCCTCTCGAAAACCGAGTAAATTGTGGGTGGACAAGGGAAAGGAATTCTACAACAAGGACGTTCGTCAATTGGTAGACCTCTACTCGATCGAAAACGAAGAGAAAGCCAGCGTGGTGGAACGTTGGAATCGAACGATGAAGGAGAAGATGTACAGATACTTCACGGCGAATTCAACCAAGAAATACATATACGCTCTGAACGGTCTGGTGAAAGATTACAACGACACGTGACACAGATCGATCAAGATGACTCCCGCGGAAGCTAGCGATCCTCGAAACGAAAAACGGGTCTACGCGAATCTATATCCTGAGAGATCTAAGATCGGGAAGAAGAAGTCTAGAACGCCGAAATTTGCGGTCGCGATCGAGTGAGAATCTACGCTTATAAGAAGCACTTCGAAAAGGGTTATACTCCTCGATGGACCTCGGAAATCTTCGTGATCATCAAAATATTTCACACCGATCTGGTGACTTACGAAATCGAAGCTTTGGATGGAGAAGAGATCATCGGAAAGTCTTACGAACAACAATTGCAGAAGACGAAGTTTTGATGAAGAACGCAAAAAAAAATTTTTTTTTATTTACTCTCTTTGACATTTCTTGTTTACACACACATATATATAAGAGAGAAAAAAAATAAATAATAATAAAAAATAATTAAAAACTATTTTTTTAGATAAAGAAAAGCAAGTGAATTAATAAACAAAAAAAACCTAAAAATCCTTTAAAATGACAAATATACTAGATATAGCACAAAGCATAGTGAAAGATGTAAGTATTCAAGAATATGAGGGTCACGAATACGAACCGGTAACCGGAACGAGTTTGAACAATGCGGGAGAGATAAGAATCAACGTCGAAACTCAAGATCTATTCGTCCATCTTAGCGAGAGTTACATAGTGGTGCAGGGACGTCTCACCAAGGAAGATGGGAGCAACTACGCCGACGACGACACAGTTACTCTAGCCAATAATGGCATCATGCATCTATTCAGTAACATAAAATACATGCTATCCGGACAACAGATAGAATCTGTTTTTCATCCCGGTCAGGCCACCACGATGTTCGGACTCTTGACGTATCATGATGATTTTTCGAAATCCGGAGGACTTAATCAGTTGTGGGTGAAAGACACTATAGGCCCTGCTAGCGCCGGCGCCACCACAATATTCGACTATGTCGTTAAGACGTCCAGACCTAAAGGAACGTTTTCGTTCAGGATACCTTTGAAACACATCTTCGGATTTGCAGACGATTACAACAAGATCATGTACGGATTCAAACACAATCTGACGTTGATTCGAAAAGGAAACGATGATGCAATAGTGAGACTCGCCGCGACCGGTGCGGGTAAGATAACTCTACACAAGATATCGTGGTTCGTTCCGCACGTGGAGCCTACGACGGATGAGAAAACTCATCTCTACAAGATCATACAATCCAAGAGTAAATTACCCGTGGGATTTAGAATGAGACCGTGCGACACGGCTAGCATTCCTCCCTCCACGAATCACTTCGATTGGAGATTGACGGTGAAATCCACTTCCGAGAGACCGCGTTTCATCGTGGTCGCATTTCAGACCGATAGGGACGGGTCACAGGAAAAGAATGCGTCGCTGTTCGATCACTGCAATTTGAGAAACATGCAAGTGTTTCTGAACGCCATGAGATATCCGGCAATCGATTACAATGCGTCGTTCGACAAGAACAATTTCTGCAGGCTGTACGGCGACGCCGCCGATTTTATAAAGAAGTATCACGGTCTAGACGAATTGATGAGCAATCCCAACATATCTCCCGGCGAATACAAGTCAATGTATCCCATGTTCGTGTTCGACGTCAGTAAACAGAGCGAACGACTCAAGAGTAGCGTGTTAGACATTCAGATCAAGATGCAATTCGATAGGAACATGCCGAGAAAAACCGAAGCCTTCACCCTGGTCCTGTTGGACAGGGAATTAAAATTCGAATCGGACGGAAATAAGATGTCGATCATTCGATGAGAGACGAGTGTGTGAAAAAAATAAAAATAAAAAACAAAAAAAAAAAATGAAAAGTAATGTGTGATTATTAAAAAAAACAACAAAAAAAAAATAAATAAAGTAATGTGATATAGAGAGATTGAACATCTTTCTATATCTCATTACTTTTTTTTTTTGTTTTTAATAATCACACATTACTCATTATTTTTTTTTTTTTAATTCATTATTTTTTCCACGCGTTCACTGTTTGTTCAAAGGATCCAGTTCGATCAGTAGACTCACCACGGAAGTGGTGGCTTCGGGATTATTGGTTTTCGTGACGAAATTAATCCTGTCTCCAGTGTTCACTTTGAGAGGCGTGCCGAGCGTGCTGACATTCGCGTGTTGATTCTCAGTCTTTTCGACGCTGTATCTCTTATCGCTCTCCACACCATTCACCATGAGATTGACGACCGCTCTGTTATTCAAATCCGAGGAAGCCAGACTCATTCGAAGGATTTCACCTCCCAACGGCATGGGATATCCAACCTGACCGTGTTTCGATCCGCTACCTCCGTTTTCAAAAGACCACTCGGCTTTTCCTTCATCTAAGGTGCCGGCCTCTTCGGCCCACTCGGTGATCAATTGTCTGGCATATTTGACTCTCTCCACCACCGAAATCAGGGTGCAGGCGTCCGTCATGTTCATGGGTTCCAGTAGATTCGTGAGCGCATGTCTGCCCATGTCTAGTTTACCTTCCATGATGTCGCCCTTTCTCCAGACCGAGTTGTCGTCCACGTACTTTCTGCTTACCGCGCTGGAATCGAATTCGGGATCGTGACCGAGACCGAATAAATTCTCACCGTTCATGTTGATGCCACCCTCCATGGTTCCGCCAGATTGTTTGTTCAGGTAGAGATCGTCCACTTGTGATTCTATGTATTCTTGCAATCATATCATGGCAGAATCTACGTAGCCCTTGTTGACCGCGGTTGAATCCGCATCCGTGTCGTCGATCTTCGACAGATTCAATATCTTGTGGAATCCCGCATTCAGATCCGATTTCATTTCACGTCCATCAGACTTTCTCCGTTCCAGATCTACGTAGTGTTTGGTCACCACGTCCTTGGGATTCGTGGGAGCGGCCACATTTGTTATCTTGTAAGAATTAGCATTCAATTCTGAGTGCATCGTTTTCTGAACGTATCTATTTCTCAGGTGTTCGCTGAATCTCGCGTGAGAGTCGTCCACGTATCTCTTGGTGGCGGCATCGGTGGGATCTACGGGATTCGCGACGTTCACCAAACGTTTGGATTTCAGATCAAGATCGTCGGTCATGGTTTTATCCACGTAATTATCAAGTAGGATTCGTTCGAAATCGGACTTTTCCCTGTCGACGTATTTTTTAGTCGTGGCATCTGCGAGATCTATCGGCTCGGGAAGATTGTAGAGCTTCTTATCGTTCATGTTCAGAGGTTCCTCTCGAGGTTCGTATCTCCAAATGTAACGCTCGTCCAAGTTGGCAACGTCGTAACCATCGTCGACTTCGAACGTCTTCCTCTTCTTTCTCGGGTTGACTTTTTCGTCGTCACTTCTACCAAATTTATCGACTGTCATGTTGTTGTGAGATTTTTTTTTTTTGTTGTTGTTTAGAAAAAATGTGTTCAAAACGCAGTTTATTAAAAAATGAACTATGTTATTTTATTTTTCGTTTTTTTTATTCGATTAAAATTTTTTTAAAATAATTTTTTATCTTTATATATATACTATAAAAAAAAAAATCTCTCTCTAATGTAAGTCGTTGAGAATGTCTTGAAATTCATCTCCTTCAGACCATCTCTTGAGAACGTAGAGACACAGGTGACCGCAAAACACTTGATCTGGTGATTGCACTTGATCCGTGTTGTAAAGAACCATCAATTTGTTGAAATAGTTCTTTATTTCTTTCGGCGGCGAGATTCCGTAGCTGTCGAAATAATAATTCTTCTTCTTCCCGTTCTTGAACCACGCCACCCAGTGAGTGCCTTCACCCGATGAATCGTCTAGATTTAAAATTCCGCATTCCGATTGTCGAGGTCTTCTCTTCGGCAAGGCATCTCTGGAAAACACTCCTAGAAAATCTTCGATTTTCAAATCTTTTGCCGCATTCAACAGATCGATGTTGGATAGGGGTTCGTTGGGTGAGACGACACCTTCTACGGATATCTTTATTTTCTTATTCATAAATAAGTATATATATATATTTTTTTTTTATTTTATTATAATTCACTAAAAAGTGACGTTATTTTTTTTTCTATTTTTTTTTCTTTTTCTTTTTAAACTAACTCTATCGACTTTCACAATCTTGAATCCGTCAAATTCCTTGACTTCTATAATCTTGGATTCATCTAATTCTTCTTGATTTTCTGGAATCCTACTAACTTTCTCGATGTCACTATCGATTTCCATAATTTTATGTTCATCTAATTCCTCTTGATTTTCTGGAATCCTATCATCCACAATCGTATCTGGAATCTTATCATCTACAATCATATCTGGAATCGAATCATCCACATTCATATCGTCTCTAATTAAATCCACAGTCCAATGCCTGAGTGCCAAAGTGCTTATTTTATCGTCTAACACGAATCTCTTGTCGTCGTCGGCCGTCAGCGAAATCTTGTTGACTATTTCGGTATACAGGTCATGATTTTCGCTTCGAATCGATTTCATAGTCTTATACACCGGACCACTTCCTAACAGACAATCTTTATACTCTTGGAAAGAGATGTTTTTCTTCACCACGCATGCTTTAACTCCTTTGCACTTCTTGATCTCTTCATCATCTTCTAGACGATAAGCATAGAGTTTGGGTCTCAAGCCCATGAATTCGATGATCTGTTTACCGCCGCTCTCATCCTTAAATTTACCCAACACCTTCTTGTTGTCATTCGATTGAATGTTGGACGGGTGATCGGGATAATTGCTCGTGTCGAACCACTCGGCCACGTCCAGAGATATGTCTCGGTAGACGTCTTTCGTCTCTATCTCGTAAACTAAACTGTCCGTGTCGGTGAACAGTAGTTTGGCTTTGTCGCCAAATTTTCGTTTGACGTAATCGTAGTGAAACTCGTACATCAATCGCTTGCTGACATCTAAGATGATCGGTCCAAGATAATACGGTTTGTCGAACTTCAGGTGCATCTTTTGCATGTGAACGGCTACTAGACTTTCGCCGAATATGGTTCGGTGTTTGTAATTGGGTTTCGCCACTAATTTTTTAGCTCTTTTCTCAGACGTGATGAGTCGAACGTAAGTTCTCTTCCTGATGTTTTCCATCAATTTGCCGTACACGCAGTTGTTCATGAGTTTGAAGAAATCTTTTTCGAAATCGTTCTCGGCTCAGGTTCTGAGATTCGTGTTGAGATCGATGTATTTTTTCATCCAAGGCTCTTCGTCGAATCGAATGATGCGATGTATGTCGACTAATTTCATCCCGTAATCGACATACTATTTCAAATTCTCGCTGTAGACGACGTAGTTACGTTTGTTAAATAAATTGGGAATGAGTTTTTCCTCATCTCCTTCGTTCGGTTCCATTCGTTCGGGAGCCAGCAGATAATCGTTGTGTGGATCGTGTAATTCTTCCGGATAGTTCAAATCGACTTCTAAAATGCAAGGATAGTCTCTCCATTTTTGCATCTCTTCCGGTTCCTTCACCCATTCGAAATTTCCAATCGGTAAAGGATGACTCATAGCCCAACCGTACAGATTATTGGCGTCCCAATACTGTATGTATTTAGTCGACCGTTTCGAATCGAAACCTTCTTTCATGTAGGGATTGTTAGCCTCAGAATGTCTGTGAGAGATCATCGATACGCCACCTCTCGCAGCCCTTTCGAACATGAGCAACATGTCCACGTCGGATAATAATTCCAATTGGACTTCGGTGGTCTTCAACAGAGCATCCCAGGCCAGACCGGGTGCGGTGAAATACCAAGCGGGATCCAGATCGTAATTTCGACGACAGACGTCTCAAAAATTTTCGAACACGTCTGCCAAGAGCAGAACGTCGGTCTTCAGATAGAGATCGTGATAATCTCTCATGGTTTTCATATCGAATGATTTCCACACGTTTTTGGCGTGTTCGTAATTCTCGTCGGAAATGTCGGATTCGTATAATTTCGAATAAAAATCATCTTTCGAAGGTAGTGCGGTGTCTTCGAATCTCTTTAGATCGTTCATGTAATCGTAAGGATAGACTCCTTTCCTCAGCATGACGTCTACTCGTTCTCCGAAATGTTCGCTCGTGATTTTAAATTTATCCTTGCTCATGTTATCGACTAATTTTTCCAGAGCGGTCGACATGAATTTAAAAGTGTCGATGAAACGTATGCATCTACGAATGGATTTCATTTTTTCTTTCAACGTATTTCCGTCGATTACTCTTTCCCTCTCCATGAGCTTCCATTTCGTGAAGGAAATGTATCTTTCTTCGCTGTTCGCGATGCAATTTAATTCTTCGTGCGAGGTGCCGAGATTTTTCATGAACAGATGACTGTCGTAACCCGAGAGATTGTGAAACATCACCGGATAGAAAGCGGCGTCTCGATATTTTAAATTACACTTGCTGTGAGCCGGACCGCGATACAGACCCGTGTAATGATCGTGGTCTCTGACCTTCTTATTTTCCTCCGAATTCTCGTCGAACGATTGTCTGCATATGTGACATTCGGTGGCTCTGTTATTTTCGTCCTGCTGCTCTCGCGTGATGATCATTTTCGCCGGAGTTTTGAATTTGTCGTATAACATTTGAATTCTCTTCCACGAACCTTTGAGCCACGTCGTCGTCTTCGTGCTGTTTCGTGTAGGTGAAGGGACCCATGTCGTGTTGCGAGTCGAAAGCGCATTTCACGTAAATGCAATAGCCCGAAGGTATGTGTTTTTGATATCTTTCGACGTAACTTTGAAGAGCGTTGGGTTGACAGGAACTCATTTTTGCGGTGAAACATTCGAAATCGGCGTACACGATCTGTTGTGATTTTCAAACTTCATGATGGTGTTGGGTTTGGGCATTTCGACGGTGACACCTTGATTTTCGTTGTAATATTCCTGATGTTTTGCTAATGATTTTTTGGTCTTAAACATGTTCATGCAGTTGCAACATAAAGATATCTTTGTTCATGCAGTTGCAACATAAAGATATCTTATGTCTATGATTATTATTTTGTCTCGACAGTAATTGGCTCGGATGTTTAACCCAACAATAATGACGATTGTCATCATTCGAAATCGATAATAAAATAATCGTCTTTTCTCTTCCGCGATACGAAGTCCGTCTGAGAGGATAGATCTTTTGATTTTCGTTGTCGTATCCCAAGACGTTCACCGCTACGGTGGGATTTTGAACCTCGAAACGTTCGATGTGTTTTAACTTTGTTGGAAAAGTCACTCCGGTCCAATCGAGATTTTTAGAAGTTTCCTCGTAACGAGAAACTCTATCGGCGTTTATTTCGACAGGGTATAAAGCGGAGGTGACTGCCCATTTAAAACACTGATCATCTTTATTTCTCACGTTGACCACGGCGTGTTTCTTTGTCAAGAAATACGGTAATTCCAAGTAGGAAGATCCTTTCAACGGTTCGTTTTTAGTCATGTGAATTTCGAGTTTCAACACCTCACTGAACGTCCAATTACTACCTTCATTTTGATAATTCGCGAGAGACGTCAACATCTTGTCTTTCATCTTTTCGAAAACGTCTGATAGATCTGAACCTCGAAATACGGGTTCGACATTAGATCTGAAATATGCATTTTTCACGATGCTCTCGCCGGACTTCACGTCGATTTTATTCATTATGCAGTGGAGTATCATCTTAATTTTTAATCCCAAGTTCGTGTATTCGCGAAACAAATCCAATACTTTTTTCTTCACCCGTTCCATGAACAATTTCGGATCGACTTTCTTCGACGAGGGAAACACGTCGAAGGTTTTAAAAATGTCTTCGGTCACCCTCTCCTGTTCTACGGGTTTCGATTGGAATAGTTCCGCAATGAGTCATCTTACATATTCTTCTCCTTCCTCTTCGTCGATTGCTCATTGAATTTCGCTCGATATATCTCGTTTGTCTTGAATCTGAAGTGCATCACTCGTTTTCATTTTAGTTTTTCTTTTCTTTTCTTTGGAAACTTGATGTTTTTCAACGGCTTTTCATTTAGTCGTCTTCTTATTTTTCACAACCGGCACATCTTTTGACGTTGTTGCTATCGACATTTCGTTTGCCTTTGTAGCGTTTCGCAAATATTCTTGTATGACTTCAATTTTTTTTGCATTAGTTCTATGCTTTCTGAAATCTGAAATTTGTAATAGATTACAAATCTCATTTAACTGAGGTACAGTTTTCTCATTTAAATTTACCATTGTTTTATCTGTTTGCTTCATTTGTAAGAATATTTTTTTTTTTTGGAATTTTGTATTAAATAATTTGTTAAAAAAGTTTTGCTTTTTTTTTTTTTTTACTCTATATATATATAATAGAAAAAAAAAAGTTAAATTTTAAAATTCAATTTTTTTTAATACAAAATTTAAAATAAACATTATTTGTAAGAATTCATAAAAAACAAATAATCGATCATGACAACAACACCTAAAAGATGTGGATTGAAATTGAAACGAGACGAAGGGCATGAGAAATCCAGTTTTAATATCTATACATTACAACCACACGATCCCATCAAATTGAATGAGGTCGAGATGGTGGACTTAGAGCGCTACTACCACAAATATCGAATGTGTTTGAAAGTGGATGAAGCCGTGCTCGATTTGTTTTACGAGTACCAAAGCGAACTGTTGATTAATATCATCGTCGCCGAAGACAGAGAATTCAACAGGGATGATTTATTGTTGTCCTATGGAAGTTACATATATCCAATAATCTCACCCGAACTCATGAAGAAATCAGGTGGTGAGAGCGCATTCGCCTATGAAAAAAAACTCAAAAGAGTAAAGATGAACATTCACACCATTTTCGTATGTGGAAAAATGACGAATGTCAACTTGCTAATAACGGACTTGGAAATATAAACAACAGAGAGATTGAAATTAAAAAAAATTAAACTTTTTATATACATAAAGAGAAAAAAAACTTTTACTAAAAAAATTTTTACATTAAAGAAATTAAAAATTAAAAAAACAACTTTTTATATATATATAAAGAGCAAAAAAAAAATAACAAACTTTTTTTTTAACAAATTATTATTTAAATACAAAATTTAAAATATACATTATTGCAAGAATTTGTAAAAACAAAAAAAACCAAATAATCGATCATGAAGACAACAACACCTAAAAGATGAGAATTGAAATTGAAACGAGTTGAAACGTATAAGAAATTCGGTCATAAAATCTATAGATTACAACGACACGATCCCATCGAATTGAATGATGTCGAGATGAAGGGCTTAGAGCACAAATACGAGAAATATAAGATGCCTCTGAAATTGAACGAAGCCGCGCTCGATTTGATTTACGAGTACCAAAGCGATCTGCAGAACATCGTCATCGCTGAAGATAGAGAAAAGGACAATTTGTCGTTGCCCTATGGAAATTACATATTTCCAAACATCTCATTCGAACTCGTGAAGAAATTGGGTGGTGAGAGCGAGTTGACCGATGTAAAAAAACTCAAAAGAGTAAAGATAAACATTCAACACGTTTTCGAAAAAGGAGTAGACACGAGCGTCAACATGCTAATAATGGACTTGGAAATATAAACAATAGAGCGATTGATTTTTAGCGAAGAAAAAATGAAAAAAAAAAAAAAGTAAATGAGATCTCATTTACTTTTCTTTTTTTGTTTTCCTTCTTCTTCACTATCATCATGATATATTATAATAACGTTTCCTTTTCTCTCAAATTTCTGCATCGATTCTTCTTCTTTTTCTTTTTCTCTGTGATGTGATATGTTCATGGTAACATTTTTGTTTATCCGAATCATAATTATGAACGAATGTTGTGCATCTCTTGGTAACACTCGCTTCAGAAGGTAGTGGTGACCGTGGAAAGCATCGTCTCATTCCCAACCGTATATCCCGCGCTTTATCTATCTCTTTCCTTAGATATCCATCATTAGCGTCTAACCATTTTTTTATTTCTTCGCTCTCTGGCTCGCGATGTTCGTCATTATCGTCAAATTGTTTCTCCACCTTTTCATCCAGGTGACAAATTTGTTTCTCCACCTCTTCACCCATTTTAAATATATATTATTTTATACTTTCTATGATTTTATATATTTTATATAATTTTTATATTTATAATAACATATTCAAAATCGGTATGTTCTTAAATGGCGAATTGTCACCGAGCAACAAACCCTTGCCGTATCGCTTGACGTTCTGTCCACTCTTCAGAAAGAGACCGTTTCCTCTCAGAGAGTTGCCACCTCTAACGGGTTCTAGATACAATCCTTTACTGCTGTCGTCTACGTGAACGCGACACACGGCTCCTCCCTTCTTCAAAAACAGTCCGTTGCCACCCATTAATTTCTCAACTCCCGAACTAGCGAGTCCTGTGAGAGCTCCCACGCCGAGAGTCTTTCCGAGAAAGGGTAGCACCTTTGCGGCGAAGGGTAATGCTTTTGCGGCGATTCCTGCCAATAGCGGTAGGAAACCGCCTTTCATTCTCAAATTGTATCTCAATTGAGTGGGACTCAATCTCACCGCCAACCCTCTTCCATCGCGAATCGCTTTCTCCATCCTTTTGATTTGACTTCTGGTCCAGGCGATCGAATCCTGTCCGCCTCTCATCAGATCTTCGTGAGTGAATTTGAATCTCACCGCCTCGCCTCGAGTTGTTAAAGCTCTCTTAAGTTTCTTCTTCTGTCCTGCAGATATGTTCACGTTTTTAACCACGTATTGTGTCATAATTCTGTTTGTTTTTTTTTTAAATATATTTACTTCAATTGTTTCTTGTTTAATAATTATATTAAAATAATTTTGTAAAAAATTAATATTACCGTTTATTTTATTTTTGTTATCTATATATATATATAATATTTTTTTTTTTTGCTTTTTATATTTCTCTTATGTGAAATCGTATCGTCACTCTCTCTCCGCGAAGATCTAACAGTTCACCATTTTGATCCGTCAACGTGGTTTTGAGACTATACAACGTGTCTAAAATCACTGGTAGATAAACTAAATTTCGAGGTCGCTCCACGATCTTATAACCCGGCGACACGTTTGGAAAGAAGGAATAGATCGTCGGCTGAGCGCTACCATTCACGTAGCTTCCGGCAATCACGTCCACGTTCACCAGAATGCTATTGACAGCGAGAATGTCGACCGTATTTTCACATGCTGCATGGCCTCGATACATCTTTCGATCGAATCCCAACATCTTGCCTATAGAATCGTCCGTGTTGAAATCCACACGAAAATTATCTTCCAAATCCAACATCGTCTGTAAGGTATTAGGATTGGGAGCGAGTCTGATCTTGTTGCTTCCCTTTCCATCCATCTTCATTCGCGTCTGAATGTAATGGTTCAAATCGTCTATGTCGTAACTCCCTTTGGGAATTCGAATCTCCAACCAATCCACTCCGTCGGAATACTTGAACGAGTTATTCTTTTCGGTGATGTTGGGAAAGGAATAATAAGTCTCCAGATTCACTAACGCCATCTCGTAACTTTTCTCTCTGTTCAATTCGATGGAAGGTTCAAATTTCGTAGCGAATCGAGTCGAATCGCCACTCACCACGATTTGAATGGATTGTTTCACAGCCGTATTCTTGGTTATCCGTTCTAACAATTCTCCATGTTGGAACATTATATCTTAATTTTATTTTATTTTTTTTTTTATTCAAAACTAATTATTTGAAGATTTATTTATTTTTCTAATTTTTTTATTTTTTCACGCTCTATCTTATTATTATCATCACCATCGGGAACATAAAACTTCTCGAATCCGCACCGATATTTTCCGCGATTAAATTCGCTCATCAAATCGATCACGACGAAATTATAAAGTCCACCATCCCAAACCCTCTTGCAGAATCTCCTGAATTCGACAGCGCTCATGTCGTTCGCGACGTGATCGCCGTAGATGTGATTGAGATTCTTGAGATCTTAGCGAAAGAGACACAGAAAATTAGCGTTCTCCCTTATCGTCTGTCTGGGCAATCGAAAATAATTCTGCAACAGGTAGAAACAGTCCACGTTGCTGTGTCGACCCCTAACGTAATACGATTCGCATCGGTTCTGTCTCTCCAAAAGCAGATCGTTGAAAATCATGAGATTCTTATCTTCCGATTTCAGTTCCCTAGGATCCGGAACGTCGCTAGCGTTCTCGTAAAATCGACACTCGACGTTCGAAGATGCATTTCTCTTCGTCAGCTCCGTCGCCGCGCCGTCCAAAATGGTCGAGAGCAGAGCTCCACACTTGTCGAATTCCTCCCTGCTGTCAAAGATTCTGGCTATGACGTCCTTGGGCAATCTGCGATCCATGCACTCTCGAAGCAATCTGTATTCGGGTTGAAACAAGCTCTTGCCAAACACGAACAATCTGTCGTAATCCAACCAGTCGGGTCGGGACAACAGATTCATCAACAGATTGGTCTTTCCACAATTCGATTTTCCCACTACCAAACCTCTTATGCTCTTGGGAAAGTACTCGTTATTCGACCTCTTGGTCGCGGCGTCGTTCCAAGACATATCTTTAATGTTCATCTTTTTGTTTTATTTTTTTTTTTTTTGTCTGTTATTTTAGATTCTTTTCAAACACAAATTTTTTATGTTTTTTTTTCAAACTCTGTTTTTAATGTTGTTATTATTATTATTTTGTTTATATCGCACCATCGCGAGTTCTCTTCAATCCAGATCCACTCGTCATTTTGGCTAAATCTTGTATGGGCACCACGGCATCCTTAAAATCTATCCAACTTTTCGGCGTTCGCTCTAACGCAGCTCGCTTCGCCGGCGGACTGATCAACTTGTCGATCAATGCATTGGCTGCCCTCTTGCCAGCCACAGAAGCTATCCTACCACTAGCTTCGGAAGCGGCTTTCTTACCAGCATCCAAAGCCATCTTCTTACCGACCTCAAACGCGGTTGATGCGAGTTTTCTACCCGCATTGCTCGTGAACGCTCACATTATAGAATCGACGATGCCAGAACCGCCTTGAACGTAAGTCCTGACGTATCCCCTGTTCTTTATCACCAACATATTTTATTTTTTATGATATATTTTGTGTTTTTTTTTTCACTGGTAAATCGTTTTGTCGTTTTTAAATACTTTTATTATTCTAGTGTAAGAATTTACTGTTTTATTTTTGTTTGTTTGTTTTGTTTGTTTGTTTGTTTCTCTCTCTCTACTTATTATTATATTCACATCAATCCTTCAATTCATCCATCAGCCTTTTACACTGATTTTTATTCAAAACCTTCTGTCTCAACAATTCGTCAGATATGGCAACTATCTGATTATCTAATCCTGTGTTACCAGCCCGTCTGCTCCCCATCAACAAACTCAATCTCTGAGACAGAGCGTCGGGATCGCTCGGAAGAAAGGTAGTGGTTTTCACCGCTTTGCCGGTCATTGATTCGACGAACTTCTTGTTCGAATTCCATATGGGCTTCACTATTTTCGTCCACTTGTAACCTCTGTTGGCTTTGGGTCTCGTCTCTCTGGCATCATTATTTCTATTCATGGCGTGAGTTTGAACTAGAATGTCTCCGTAATTGTGGAAATCCTGTTCCGTATAATCTCCGGGCTTATCGAAAAGGAGCAATCTCTGCAGACCATCGGTTACTTTATACTTATTCGAACCCACGATCAATTCACCATCGTCCATTTCCACTTCAGTGTCGCCCACGAATTTCCTACCGCTCGAATCCTCGCGAATTCCATACAACAGATCTCTCTTACCGCCACCATCATCATCGGACGATGCGATGCTATCAGTGGTGATAGTCGAAGCCGTATCATCGCTCTCACTCACGTCGGTTTCGATTCTCGTGGGAACGTAATCCGGTGTAGATTGAACGGAATACCGATTTCCAAAACTAGAAGGCAACGAACCCATTCTCAAAGAACTCTCCTTTATGGGTCTCAATTCTTCGACTATCTCCTTCCTGCTTCGCTCTTGACCCTCCGTCACAGGTTTAAATATTTTTGTGGCTTCGCGTGTGAGTTCCATCTCACCGAGACGTCTGCTCCTATCAGCAGCCTGAATCACCTTCTTAGCACTTAAATACTCGGCTAAAATTCGATCTCGGCGTTTAGGATCCATCTGGAAAAACGTCATCTTTCGTTTTAATTGTTTTTATTTATTTTTCAAAATTAAATGTTTAATTATATTTTTTTTTTTATGTTTTATGTTTTAAGTATTAAAATCTCTTTCCGTCTTAATATAATATCTGATAAATATTCACATCTCAAACTCGCTGTGTTAATTGAAGTTAAAAAAAAAAAATACGTTTTAAACAGTACATGACCAACCGGTTTCTGATGTAACGCATTTTGACAGCGGTGTTTACATTTTGTCAAAAGATTTCACTCATTCACACATCAATTCATCGAGTGTCGAATTAAGAGAAAATCCTTTTTTGATGACTGTTAGACAGTTTTAACACACACAATGGAAAACTGATTTAACAAATCTCTCTCCGATTGCTATCGTGAATATATTTAAAATTTTACCACTCGAAACCTAACTGAGCGAAAAATGCGTTTTAAACATTCCGATAAGTGTTTCTTGACTTTATTCAAGGAACGCTTAACAGTCAACCTCATTTCTCATAGTGGAGGAATTCTCCAAAAAAACCCCAAAACTCAATTTTTATCCATCCCATCACCAGAAAACATCAATGTCTATAATACAGGCTATATATTCACAATCGACTCTGTTTGAACAAAACACCTCAGTTACGATAATGTGTGTTAGTTGCTTACTTCAGGAAAGACGTGACTGGGTTTGCAAATTTCCAAACACACAGACACTCTTCGTTCAGATCGAGTTTTTATTACGAGATTCGATCGCTCGATCAGCTGAGTATTTTTTTTTTGAGAATTTTCTCATAGTGGAGGAATTCTCCAAAAAAACCCCAAAACTCAATTTTTATCCATCCCAGCACCAGAAAACATCAATGTCTATAATACAGGCTATATATTCACAATCGACTCTGTTTGAACAAAACACCTCAATTACGATAACGTGTGTTAGTTGCTTACTTCAGGAAAGACGTGACTGGGTTTGCAAATTTCCAAACACACAGACACTCTTCGTTCAGATCGAGTTTTTATTATGAGATTCGATCGCTCGATCAGCTGAGTGGTTTTTTTTTGAGAATTTTCTCATAGTGGAGGAATTCTCCAAAAAAACCCCAAAACTCAATTTTTATCCATCCCATCACCAGAAAACATCAATGTCTATAATACAGGCTATATATTCACAATCGACTCTGTTTGAACAAAAAAAAAAACCCCACCACCGCCTCAAAAACAAGGGAGAGTTCTAAATCATCTGTGCCAACTCAATTGCCGATTCTGAATCGCTGATTTAGAATTACAAAAACTGTTTTTTGATGATCACCCAGAATCTTTTGCCTTCGCTCGCGTTCGCCGACGATGGATCGATGGGTCTGATCTGCGATGCGAACGTAGACCAAAAATCACATACACGATACAACTGAAGATGTACAACACACGCACATGATGCGTTCACACGAGTGTTTGAACGCTAAAAGCGCGATCTAGGAGTCACTGACTGTACATGAGCCAATTCTAAATCATGTACAGTTTTTGTGAACAAGCGTGTGATTTAACACCGAATTCCACGTTGGTGAACGCATCGTGTGCGTATCTTGTACACGTACATGTACAAGTGATAGTGAATCGGCCTTTTATACCTACTGACTGTGCTGAAGTTTTTTGGGCTTCAGGCCTGTGTAGCCATCATGGTTGACCAATCGCAAACCAAAAGGGGACATCCTAATTTAGACAATATACTGTGTCATCCTATCAAGTTATAATGAAATCCCTTAATAAATATGACCTGTAGACTGTACTAAAGGTTTTCGGGTTTTGGGCTCGGGCAGCCATGATGGTTGACCGATCGTGACCAAGACATTACGTGTACAGTACCCATATGAGACTGGTCAATAAATACCCCAGTTATTGATGCTAAATTTAGATCAGTGCTGTCTATTTATAGAGGAACTATTTATGAGTGGGCGTGTACAATTAATTACTTATCTTCATTGACAACAGAGCAACAATAACAAGAACATTGGCTGTGATATATTTTATTTCATTCAAGTGTTCTAACTTTTAACAAGCGATAAACTATAGAAACATAATACATTGCACATAGATATTAACATAAATAAGTTTGTTTTTTACACATTGATATTTACATAAATGAGTTGTAATTTTTTAATTTTTAACTTCATTTGGTTTCTTATAACTAACATTGCAGTACGTTCAACGTGGATTGAAACAAAAACGCCACCGCGGTGTGTTCTCCTCCGTGGAGTTCCAGTGGACCGCAGTGTTTGATCAGTGGAAGACAGTTTTCAAAACACTGTGACCCACCGTGGTCACGAGCGTTAACGATTAGTTTAATTGCTTTCGCATGTCAGTTTCTCTGCTGATTAATAAATACTGTCTTGTGACGTCAACTGGCAAGACTACTGCGTTTGTTACTGGTAGTAGATAATTTATTTTAAATTAAAATTGGAATTTGGAGAAGGCAGACGACGACTATTGCTGTGGTTTGAAATTGTAAATTGGGAATAGAACAGTCAGTTCCATTTGGTTAAGTACAAAGTCCTCGTCACTTTCGAAACTAAACTGTTGTGTTTGCGCGATCGATTTGATCGAGCAAATAAATAAACCAGACTTGAGAAAAACAACTAATATTCGCGAAGTTCCCAATTTCACATTTTGTTTACAGCTGTAGGCCAACACGTGATGAGCCGTGTTTTTCTTGGGTGGGAAGTGGGGGCGAAAAAGCCTCCTGCGCCACGAAAGCGCCCACGGCGCACGGCTAATGATCGAAGTGATACCAGTTTACGACATTGAGTCAACTCAACCAGCACATCCTCTTTCCTGTCTTACTCTTGTCGGGCAATGCAATTAAAGATTCTTATAAAAAGGATATAGTAAAAAGAAAATATAGTGTTTTTGAATGGATACAAAAAGTATCTCACTCGAGACTGAAACTAATGATTATTTCACAGGGGGGAGGGGGGTGGACGGGAGATATTTGCATACAGAAATAAATATCCTTCATCCAATTCTGTAGGGGTTTGTACATACTTTTATACTCTTTGAATTTGCAGATTTTTCAACGTTCCTCTACATTGTTGTTATTTGTATTATCAATTGAAATAGCTAAGTCTGTGTGTATGTAAAAATACGTGGGTGAATATAAGGGAGATGCTGAATTAAAATATCTGCGAATGTGCCATTCTAAGAGAGAGTACGTTTCAGTGGAAAAGAGATAGAGAGAGACAGACAGATATACGTGATGGGGGGGGGGGGGGGGGGGGGGGAGAAAGTGCATGTGGGCGTATGTCTGCATATTACTCTCTATGTGTTTGTGTGTGTGTGTGTGTGGGGGGGGGGGGGGGCGTCCGCAAGGGTGTGTATTTTGGTGTGCGTGCATGTGTTTTAGTTTTTCGGGTTTGGGTTTTTTTTTGTTGTTGCTGTTGTTTTTTTTTTGTTTTTTATGAACTACTGTAAAAAAAGACCTACCTGTGTCTCATAAGCCTTCATAGGCTGGATTTCATATAAATATTTTGAACATACCCTATGTATATTATGCATGCGTATTGAAATGTGACACTTAAATAAAATATTATTCTACTGCTACTACATTAAAGTAGTCGGGATTGAAGTGATTAATTAGGTACAGTAGATTAAACTACCAATTGCACAAGGTGTGAAATGACATTTGAGTGGTGCGACAAGGCACAGGGCTGTCCTTCAAACCAAAATCTGTTTTAAAACCTCTGCACATGACAAGCTGGAGAAAAAATAAGAAACAAATCAATATAATAATTACTTTTTATTAATTCAGTAAGCATAATTATAACCATATGTAAATAAAATCAATAGAAAATAATATTTTTTTTTTATTTCCAATAATGACACGCCGATCGACAAGCCAGACCACCATACATCGTAACCCTAGCTCAAACATGCCTCGAAATTTCGTATTATAATTTTTTTGTTTTGTCCCCCCACACACGTGTCTTGAAACCCCAAAAATTAAAATAGGTCTTTCAGACAGGAGATTTTAGTTCCTCTATCGTAGATTTTCTGGCGCCACCCCTGATTTTTGCGTGCAGCCAGCATATCAAAAATTTCAGTGTCTTGGCAGTGTAAGATTCAGTCATCCACACCACTCCTAAATGGTGAAGTAAATAGCCCTCCCCCTCCCTCCCCATCCCCGAAACGAGGCAATTGGACCCCAGACTCCCATAAACCCACACGCACAAATAGGCCTATATCATTGATTGCTTGACGATCTGCCCCCCCCCCCCCCCCCCTCCCCCATCTTGGTCAGCTTTCCTTGCTGGTACATGCAGGCGCTTCAATATATGGATTCCGAAGCGTCTTGGGCTGAAACATCCCAGGGCCACCACAAGCATTCCTTTTTCGTTAATGTAGTTTATTTATGTTAATTCCACTCTCAACATTTACATTTTAACATTTCACTCTGAACGTAACTTTTAAAATCGTCAATCGGATTCCCTTCCTCCCCAACCCACAATCTATTCAAAATTCAATACCGGTAACATGATTCTTCTCCGTCAATAGCTACAGTTAGGTAAAAGACCGTCGGGGAAATGTCCAGATGTTGTACTGGTCAAGTTATAATTTTTTCAACTCACATCCATGATTTCAGTACGGTATAATATTTATTTTTTCGTAATTCCTCGAGTTCTAAATCGATTTTGATGAACAACATTACGAATCGCAATAGTTTTCAATAACCTTTTCAAATATTGAACTATCTTTTTAATATTTCAAGTAAAAATAAAAGTAATATTTCACTGACTGTGAAAAAAATTGATCTAATTAAGAGCCCGTGACTGAGAGATCAAAAGATAAACCGACGTCAGCCGAACATCCCATCACACAGTTTGACATATTCATGCGATATTAAAAACACAATTCAAACTCCATATTTTGATTGTTTTTTCTGCCATATTAATGCTTTTTATTATCAAAAAACATGTATGGAGCATACGTATTCAATTTATACTTAAGTGCAATACCTAACAATCACTAAACAACAATGAACTGAAACTATTTTTGGTGGAAGAATAAACCTGATTACCGCACTTGCAAAAAACACAAGTTAATTATAGATAAATTGAAGTCACGTGGTGGGGTTTTGAGACCCCACCTCGTAGTGTAATTAGTGGGGTCTCAATTTCTGTGTTCATATGGGCAGCGTACACGACATGGAGGGGACGTACCCATCTAGACAGCATACTAAGTCATACTAACAAGTTACAATGAAATCCATTCATAAATACCACACATAGTCTGTGCTCAAGGTTTTTCGGGTTTTGGGCTCAGGCAGCCGTAACGGCTTGGGCACCAGATCGCAACCAAATGAAAAAGTTCTCATAAAGACATTATGTAGAGTCATCCTACAAAGCTACAATGAAATCTCTTAATAAATATGACCTGTAGACTGTGCTAAAGGTTTTAGGGCTTCAGACCACTTCAGTCGTTACAGTTGACCAATCGAGACCAAAAGGGGAGGTTCTCATTTAGACATTAGATGGAGTCAACCTACCACGTTACAATGAAATCACTCAATGAATGTGACCTGTAGACTGTGCTAAACATTTTCGTGTTTTGGGCTCGTGCAGTCAGAGCAGTTGACAGATCACAACCAAATGGGGAAATTCTCATCTGTACATCATACAAAGGCATCATACCAAGTTACAATGAAATCCCTCAATATTAGATATTACCTGCAGACTGTGCTAAAAGTGTCTAGGTTTCGGGCTTGGGCACACGCAACGGTTGACATATCACGACCAAACGGGAAAGTTCTCATCTAGACATCATGTGGAGTCATCCTACCAAGTTACAATTAAATCCCTCAGTAATAAATATAACCTGTAGTGCTAAAAGTTTATGGGCCAGGGGTTCGGGCTTGGACACCCATTATGATTGAAAGATTGTGACCAAAAGGGGACATTCTCATCTAGACACTATATGAAGTCAACCTACAAAGTTACAATGAAATCCCTCAATAAATATGACCTGTAGACTGTGCTAAAGCTTTTCGGCTTGGGCAGTCGTCACAGTTGACAGATCGCCCACCAAATGGGGAAGTTCTCATCTAGACATCATACGGAGTAATCCTACCAAGTTGCAATGAAATCCCTCCATATTAAATTTGACTTGCAGACTGTGCTAAAAGTTTTTGGGTTTCAGACTTGGGCCGCCATCACGGTTGACTGATCATGACCAAAAGGGGACCTTCTCATCTAGGCATTATACAGAGGCATCCTACCAAGTCACAATGAAATTCCTTCATAAATACGACCTATAGACTGTGCTAATGGTTTTCAAGTTTTGGGCTCAGGCAGCCACACCGCATGACCGATCGCAACCAAAAGGGGACGTTCTCATCAAGACATCATCTGGAGTGATCCTACGGAGTTACAATGAAATCCTTCATAAATATGACCTGTAGACTGTGCTCAAGGTTTTCGGGCTTCAGGCCCCCGAAGCCGTCGTAGTTGACCAATTACGACCAAAAGGGGATATCATCATCATCTAGGCATTATATGGAGTCAACCTAACAAGTTACTATGAAATCCTTTCATAAATACGACCTATAGACTTTGCTAAAGGTTTTGGGGTTTTCGGCAGCCATCAAGGCTGAATGATCGTGGCCAAAAGGGGACGTTCGCATCTGGACATTATTTGGAGTCATCCTACCAAGCTACAATGAAATCCCTTCATAAAAATGACCCGTAGACTGTGCTAAATGTTTTTGGGCTCCGGGCCCCTGTAGCCATCACAGTTGCCCAATCGCATCCAAAGAGGGACGTTCTCATCGAGACATATTAAGTCAACATACCAAGCTACAATGAAACCCCCTGATAAATATGACCTGTAGACTGCTAAAGGTTTTGGGGCTTTTGGATCTGGCAGCCATCATGGTTGAATGATCGCAGCCAAAAGGGGAATTCTCCTCTGGGCATCATCTGGAGTGATACTACGAAGTTGCAATGAAATTCCTTCATAAATATGACCTGTAGACTGTGCTCGAGGTTTTTGGGCTTCGGGCCCCTGTGTCCGTCACAGTTTACCAATCACGACCAAAAGGGGATGCCATCATCTAAGCATTGTATGGAGTCAACCTAAGAAGTTTCATAAATACGACCTATAGACTGAGCTAAAGGTTTTTGGGCTCGGGAAGCCATCAAGGCTGAATGATCGCAACCAAAAGGGGATGTTCTCATCTAGACATTATTTGGAGTCATCCTACCAAGGTACAATGAAATCCCTTCATAAATATGACATGTAGACTGTGCTAAAGGTTTTCGGGCTTCGGACCCCTGTAGCCGTCACAGTTGCCCAATCGTGTCCATAAGAGGATATTTTCATCTAAGACATTATATGAAGTCAACCAACCAAGTTACAATGAAATCCCTTCATAAATATGACCCGAAGACTGTGCCAAAGGTTTTTGGGCTTCGGGCTCGGGCAGCCATCATGGTTGAATGATCGCAACCAAAAGAGGACATTCTCATCTAGGCATCATCTGGAGTGACGCTGCGAATTTACAATAAAATCCCTTCATAACTATGACCTGAAGACTGTGCTCAGGGTTTTCGGCTTTGGGCCCCTGTAGCCATCACAGTTGACCAATCATGACCAAAAGGGGATGTCATCAAGTAGGCATTATATGGAGCCAACCTAAGAAGTTACAATACAATTCTTCCATAAATACGGCCTACAGTCAAAGCTATAGGTTTTTGGGCTCGCGCTGCCCGAGAATCCCGACCAAAAGGGGACATTCTCATCTAGACATTATTTGGAGTCATCCTACCAAGCTACAATGAAATCCCTTCATACATATGACCTGTAGACTGTGCTAAAGGTTTTCGGGATTCGGGCCCATGTAGCCGCCACAGTTGCCCAATCGTGTGTAAAAGGGGACGTTCTCATCTAGACATTATATGAAATCAACCGACCAGGTTACAATGAAATCCTTCATAAATATGACCTGTAGACTGTGCTAAATGTTTTCGGGCTTCGACAGCCATCATGGTTGAATGATCGCAACCAAAAGGGGACATTCTCATCTGGGCTGATCGTACGAAGTTACAGTCAAATCCCTTCATAAATATGACCTGTTGACTGTGCTCAAGGTTTTCGGGCTTCGGACACCTGTAGCCATCACAGTCGACCAATCACAACCAAAAGGGAATGTCATCATCTAGGCATTATATGGAGTCAACCTCACAAGTTACAATGCAATCCTTTCATAAATGCGACCTATAGACTATGCTAAAGGTTTTTTTTTGGCTCGGGCAGCCACCAGTGCTGAATGATCGCGATCAAAAGTAGACGTTCTCATCTAGACATTATTTGGAGTCATCCTACCAAGTTACAATGAAATCCCTTCAAAAATATGACCTGTAGACTGTGCTAAAGGTTTTCGGGCTTCGGGCCTCTGTAGATGCCACAGTTGCCCAATCACGTCGAAACGGGGACGTTCTCATCAAGACATGATATGAAGTCAACCTACCAAGTTACAATGAAATCCTTCCATAAACATGACCTGTAGACTGCGCTAAAGGTTTTAGGGTATTGGGCTCGGGCAGTCGTCACGGTTGACAGATCGCAACCAAATGGGGAAGTTCTCATCCAGACATCATACGGAATCATCGTACCAAGTTACAATGAAATTCCTCCATATTAAATACGACCTGCAGACTGTGCTAAAAGTTTTTGGGTTTCGGGCTTGGGCAGCCATCACGGTTGACAGATCATGATCAAAAGGGGATGTTCTCATCTAGGCATTATACAGAGGCATCCTGCCAAGTTACAATGAAATCCCTTTATAAATGCAATCTGTAGACTGTGCTAATGGTTTTCGGGTGTTGGGCTCGGGCAGCCATACTGGTTGACCGATCATGACCAAAAGGGGGCGTTCTCATCAAGACATGACCCCAAACCTGCATATGAAATTGTGTGACAATCAGACAAGAACTGCGGGGTGTAGCCTGTGCTAAAGGAAAATGTGAACAGACTCACAGATTTCCGCACGCGTGATGGCAATAGCTTATCTTGACTTTGTCAAGTTAAGCTAAAAACTACCAGTTGGAAATTGGGAAGAATTTGCTACTGGTTGGCAAATTTTCCTCATATAAACAAGCGTACCCTGGAGTAAATATTTGTTGTCCTGGAAACCAATTGGTAAAATGAATCCGTAAACACCACATGCATAACATTCAAACACTGGCATTGAAACTTTTTCTCATTTTTGTCTTCCACAACCTTAATAGAAGCTTGGAATGAACTTGCTGAGAACATAGCTTTGAGCAGCCCTTCGCTAGGGTTCGAAGATAAAAATGAAAAACTTTTGTTTGTTTTTTTTTTTTTTGGGGGGGGGGGGGGGGATAATTGTACTGTTGTACCATGTCATCCTCCCCCACCACCCCCATCCCCCACAGAGGAAGAATCCTATTCTGGTTCATATTGTCATGGAATGGCATGAAAAAAACTTTTCAGACATAAACACTGAAGTTAGGGTAGGCTGGGTTGGCAGGGGTAGGGGGATATCCAGGCCTCACCATCCCCCTCCCCACCCCTAATTACAATTTTTTTTATATTGAATTGACATTATTTGATGATGATATGGTGAGAAAAAGGTTTTGGGGAGGAAAATTGGTTTCATTTATCAACAATAAGTTAGGGGTGGTTGGAAGGGGGGATACCTCCTCCTCCCTACAATTCAACCAACCCTTACTCAGTGTTTATATCTAAAAAAGTGTTTTTCATGCCATTACATGACAATATCAGCCAAAATTACCGAGATGATTTTTTTGTCACAGGTTGGATACTGGATGGGGCAAAATATCCATGTTGGATTTGAAAAAAACATTTTTCTCGCCATTCCATCATTGAATAATGTCATATGTGTGATTTTTTATGTGATGGTGGACGGAGGGGTGAGATATCCAGGGTGGAAAGATGGGGGAGCTATCCAGGCATGAAGAAATTCTGTTATTCCGTCATCTTCACCTTACATTTGGTAAAGGTTTAATCTGAAAGCAGACATAATTTCATTTTCCTATGACTTTTTCTGGACAAAATTTTTCTCATACTGGTAACAGGTTTCTTGTCTTTTAGCATGATGGCTCCAGTAAAACATAAGTCAAATGCAGAAGCCAGGAAGGAGGCACAGCAGAACCAAGACGAGGAGTAATCCGGAGAAATATGAAGCATACAAGCAGAAAGAGAGGTATCAGAAGAGGAAAATGAAAGTGTCAATGACACTGTAGCTCAACTTGTTTAAGACATGTATATGTATAGTATGTGACACAGCAATGACAAATATCTTGGTAATGACCTGATAACAAAGGTACATATAAAGTATTGTGTAACAAACCCGAGCCCTGCTCCTTTCAATTTACACCGCAACTTGCGCCTGGTGTGGTTCTAATCGAAGGAAGTGCCTCCTATAGACCCCCAAAGAGAAATACCGTGCACCGCCCCGATCAAAACGACAAGAGGGTCCCATAGAGGTCCACGGTTTGCGAAAAACTGGGGGTTAAGAAGCAGGTTCTCATTCCTCTCGGGGTTTCCAACGACTAAACAACAAGAAAATATGATATAATATTTAAAATAAACAATCCATTTTCAACACTTCAGTACATTATACTACTCCTTACTCAAGTGGGGGAAACTTGCATCATACTCTGTTATTTAAATTGGCCAATGGGCCATTGAAGAAAACTTACCAACGACCTTAACGAGGGTTACCAAACTGAGCAGGGCTTGTTTACCTGTGTAAACAAGCACTACTCCACATTAAAGCTAACGCGTTACCTTCAGCTCAATACCAGTCGCGAACGCTCAACCAATGCGCGAAACAATAAATAAGCTACTACCCATACCCTATCCCCATCGAGAGGAGGGGAGCTAAAATAGTTTCAGTTCTACGTACCCGAAGGAGTTCCGTCCCAAAACCTCGCGCCCAAATCCTATACAAAATTACATAATCAAAGGAGTACCACTACCAAATACCACGATTATCGCGACACAATCTTTAACTATTTTATCCAGCACAGACCTCTACGTAGGTGAGCTGGCCTACATAAATCGGACCCCAATCATTATCTAGTTTATCCAGTGCAGACCTCTACGGAGGTGAGCTGGCCTACATATACCGGATCCCAATCATAACCATGTTCAAGCTAAACTGCTTATAAATCTTAACTCCCCCTGTTCTTCACGGGTGGGGCGGGGCAAAAGTCTCCCCCACCTACAACCAAACTGTGTCCCCCACTAAAGAGTTCCGTCCATAATGTACTAATTACATCCCAGGACTATGACATAATCTCTACAATTAGATTATAATGTTGCCAAATATTGCCTGAGGGAGAGGGGGCAATATCTCGGCCAGTCAAAACTAAGGTTGGTTCGGACTACTCTGCCCTCGGCCCTCCAGTTGAGACTGCCACTGGCGGAGAAGTGTGCAGCCCCACTGGGAAAGTCTCAGACGGATCGCACAACTCTCAAGCACAGGAAATACAAAAAGGCAAAACGAATACAATAAATTTGCCTATAAACTCACCAGATCCGCCGAGAGAGGAAATTCCATAATCCTTCCCAAATTCCAACTAGCAAGACATAGAAGCAATAATATTTTTCCAAATAAATGTAGATATATTTACCTCCGCTGTCTTCTCAAAATCCCAAAGTCAATTATTGTGAAACGATATTTATACATGGAGACGCATCGAAGCAAAACATTCTTCACGAAATTATCGATGAGTATGGAAATCCGTGCAGCTGATGATGTTTGAATTACCCGTCTACGAGAATTATGAATTAACTCTTCCTCGAAAGCAAGTAATAACATTTAACTCTTCCACGGCCACCACCATCGGTCCCAAACTACTGAACTAAGCCGAGAATTATTTGTTTACCGACCCTGCCACGGCTGGATCGTTTCAATTGTAACGGTCTGTACATACATACTGACCGTAGCCTGTAACAAATGTATAGGTAAAGTATTGTAAAGGTGGGCGTCAGTCAGATGCTAAACTAGAAAAGAAATCGTCGAGTCCCAGAGTGGGTCTGACTGAACCCCAAAATATTTGTTCTCATAGCACAGTGATAACAAAGGCACCCCAGAACACTCGTTCTTGTCCCAAGGTGATAACAAAGGTACCCAAGAAGTTTCGTGAAGATCGGTTCATAGATACGGCCTCTAGTCTGAAAAGTATAGAAGTTGTGTACAAAAAACTGATTGGACTTAACTTTGGTACAAAATGGCCACTGGCAGTCATCTTGAATTTTGGACCGAACCCAGAAACACTCGTTCTCGTCCCAAGGTGATAACAAAGGTACCCAAGAAGTTTCGTGAAGATCGGTTCATAAATACAGCCTCTAGCCCGAGCCGTAAAGGCATGTGCACTTACTGTGTACAAGTAGCAGTGAATAAATCAAAGTTCATCTAATTTGCATAATTTCTGCACGAGAAAAAAACCTGTATTATATGTGATGTATTCCATGTTACTAAACACTCATACAAAAATTTATTCAAATCAGAACTTTCATACAGAAGTTCAGTACAAAAAAACTGATTGCACTAATTTTGGTACAAAATGTCTGCTGGTGGCCATCTTGAATTTTGGACTACATCCCGAAACACTCGTTCTCGTCCCACAGTGATAACAAAAGTACCCAAGAAGTTTCGTAAAGATCTGTTCATAAATACGGCCTCTAGTCTGAGCCGTATAGAAGTTGTGTACAAAAAACTGATTAGACCTAATTTCGGTACAAAATGGTCACTGGCAGCAGTCTTGAATTTTGGATCGCACCCAGAAACACTTGTTCTCGTCCCACGGCGATAACACAGGCACTCAAGAAGTTTCATAAAGATCGGTTCATAAATGCGGCCTCTAGCCCGAGCCGTATTGAATTGTTGACGGACAGACGGATGACTGGCCATGGCATAACCTCAAATTTGACTTACGTCAAAGTTGATCTAAAAATGGGAAAGCTGAGGACGATTGCTGAATTCTCGCCGAGACAACAGCGTCAGAGTCGTAGAAAGTGGAAAATCAACAAACAGGGAGAGAGACAATTTAAGAAACAACAAATGCAACCAGTTAACACATGTATGACACCTCCTGCCGCCCCCGTGATTTACAACCATCATCTTCCAGCAGCCAATCAAAACAAAAGAAAGCTGGCAGGAAGAACATAAGAAAAGACAATAGAAGAGCGCACCGAAAAATAAGAAAACAGACTTTAGAGATAGCTTCACTGACACGAAAGCTCCAGGTGTTGGAATAGAAATACACAAGACATTCAGCAAAAATCACTCCAAAAGTACAGTGTTCCGATGACTCAGGCAGATCACTGATTCACCATCAAACAAGGCTTCAGACTTAGGGGGATTCCGGTGAGATATGGAAGCAGCTTTTATTTTGTATTGTTATGACAAAAGAGATGAAGAACCACCTACAAAAAGAGAAAACGAAGACCTGTACTAAACAGAAAGGGTAATGAGAAAGATTTTGAAGAAGTATCGGCTACTAAACATGGCAAGCCAGATATTTGGGAGAATCAACAGAGTCAAAATCACCATTGCAAGTAGATTCACAAATGTTGCTCACGTGGTCAAACAGTTCTACGTGGAAGACGTCAACAGTGAGTTGAGTTCAGGAAAAAATAAATTATAACTCTGAGAAAGCTCAAAATGCAGAAACGATATCTAGTTGATATGATGCAAAATTTACACCAGAAGTTTCTGAAAGAGAATCCCACACTCTCCATATCTTACACATCATTCACAAGATTATGACCATTCTATGTTATGCACAAGCATGTGAAGGATCGAGAGACAGTGACATGTAAAGTTCATTCAAACTGTGAACTAAAAGCGGTGGCATTATACACAAGGGGACTAATTATGGATCAGAATGTTATGTCCGAATTGAAAAATATAGTGTTCTCAACTAATAATGAAGTGTATATTTCTAAAATATGGAAAATGTCAGAACAAAATTCAAGAAATATTTTCAGGATCAGACTGTTCCAGATGACACTGAAACTTCTAGTTATCAAGAATGGCAAACAAAAAATCTAAACTACACAACAAAAGATGGTGCTGAGAAAGTCAGTAAAATTACAGTGAAGGAGATGGTTGTTGCACCAATCAAGGGATTGAAAGAACAGTTTATAACAGAAATTAAAAAACTAATGAATCATCAAGACAGAATCTACCATCAGTTTAGTGTCATCAAACAACTAAAATTGAATATTGAATCAATCATGTGTGTTTTGCACATTGATTTTAGTGAAAACTATGGCTGCAAGGCATCTCGTGAAATACAATCCATGCATTTGGGGGGGGGGGGGGGGGGAAGACAGTAAGTATCATTACACACCTGTGTTGATAAAATGGAAACTAAAGAAGGCCAGGTGCACACAAGATCTTACTGTTCAATATCAGATGATGTTGAGCACTCTGCTGATTCTGTATGGGCCCATTTAACACCCATTTTAAAGGATTTGCAGTGTGTCGGTGTGGATTCAGTTCATGTTGTTCCAGATGGACCAACTTCTCAATAACGCAATAAGAGAAACTTCTACATGATGTCCGTAACGTGGAATTTTCTCAAAGCGGGACATGGCAAAGGGGCCCCAGACAGAATTGGAGCAGTTTTGAAATCAAAGGCTGATAACCTTGATTCTCAGGGAAAAGCTATTCTAACTGTTTCAGACTTTTACAAGTCATTGTATAAGGCGGTGAATGTTAGGATGTTCTTCATCAGTACTGAGGATATTGCCAAGATATCTTCCATTTATCAAGATAATCTTATTCCTGTCAAAGGTACACTACACATTCACCATTAACCAAGTGTGGATTATTGGTTGAAAAATCTGGGGAGGTTTGTCTCAGAAAATTATCATGCTATTGTAATTTAAGAGATAGAAATATGTGCGAATGTCATTTCCTAAAGACCTCAAGGCTGTTCAAACAGAGTGTGGACATGGTTGATGACAATAATACTACTGAAACCCATATGGTACTTGATGAAAGCTGCAGCACCAGTATTGTTGCACATGTTCAGAACACTTTTGAAGGATTAATGCCTGAAGTTGACAAATACTATGCCATATACTTCACTCTGCAGAATAAACCCACATATTATATTGGACGATGTACCAATGTGAAAACATCTGAGCTTAATGAAGAGCCAACAATGACAAATGTTTGCAAAAAAGGATCTCTTGTCAAGAAATAAGTATGACTGGCCACGCCAAGCAGACATTTGCGATGTCACTGTAAAAATGATACTTCATACAAGAAGTTAGTTTTATCGGTCCACCACATTTTGAACTTAATGACAGCCAGCAGCTTGCTACAGCTGAGGCACTAGATAATTTCATATCTTGCAGTTCTCGCTAGAATTAACTTCATATGTAGGTATCTGTAACCTGCACTTCTCTAAAGATATTGTTTGCTAATTTCCAGTGTGTCAGGAGGTCATTTAGCAAAAATAAGTTGGTCATCATTAAGGTTGGGTTAACATGGCCCGTTATATATGGTGGTAAACGGCGATCTCCAACCGTTAGAAAGAAATTTACAGCAGATATCAACTGTTTTTGAGTATTATCTCATGATTTCGAGGCTGCAACAAAATCTAAGTTGTCACGAGTGGCTGAAGGTCGCAAGTGAAAACTTACATTTCCTTGAAATCACAACAGAAGGTAAATTTGATAGACACAGATAGGTATATTTGTTAGACACTTCTCGCTATTCTTTAACCTAACATAACGACCAAAACCGACCAGTGCAAAACACGAAAATCGCCATTCAATTTTAAGCTCACCTGGCCTTAAAGGCTATGTGAGCTGTTCTCATCACTTGGCGTTCTTCGTCGTCCGTAAACTTTTCACATTGTCATCTTCTTCTCTGTAACCGCTGAGCCGGTGTGAACCAAACTTGTCAGGATTGGTCTATGGGATGCCCCCTACAAACGATCCAATTTTGTTCCCGTCGGATCAAAAACATGGCTTCCAGAGACATTCTTTGATTCTGGTTGGTGGATTTTCAAAAATCTTCTCTGAAAATGCCAGGCCAAATGTTTTGAAACTTCATATAAATGATGACTGGGACCCCCTCTACCCACGATCCTCATTTAATGTTGATTGGGTCACAATCATGGCCACAATTGCGGCTTATAGTTACTATAGAAATCCTATGGGAAATCACATTTCATCATCTTCTCCGCAACTACTGAGCTGACATGAACCAAACATGGCAGGAATGGTCTATAGGAGATTCTCTACAAACGATGATACGATCCTCATTTTGTTCCCGTGGGTTGAAAAATATGGCCGCCAAAGGCATTCTTTGATTCTGGTTGGTGGGTTTTCAAAAATCTTCTCCTCTGAAACTGCCAGGCCAAATGTTTTGATACTTCACATAAATGATGCCTTGATGCCTGGAACCCCGCTACCAACGATCCTCATTTAATGTTGATCAGGTTGTAAATAGGGCTGGACGGTATATCGGTTCGATTCGGTTTTTTTCAAAACCGAAACCGAACCGTCGCCTTAACAAAAAACCGAGACTTTCGGTTTCAACAAATTTCACAGAATTGGTAAGTTAATGACCTCTCCAACACCTGCATTTGTTACGTCAAAGGCTATAATGTTGGGCGAAGGTAAACGCTGTGCTGTTTATGCTTACTTCGAGATAATTGACAACAAATCCACCCCCCCCCCCCCCCCCCCCAAAAAAAAAACAGTGGTAGCAATTTTTTTTTCTTTAACAATATCAACAGAACCACCACCAGAGGGAATATGAAAAATTAAAAAGTTTTACGTAAGAATCGTTAAGTAAATTTAATGAACCGGGCACAGCCTAAGGTTCACTCACATTCGACCAAATAGGTATCGAAAGTTACCTGACAATATATGGTGTAAAAGTAATATAAATTATCTTTGGCCCAAAATCATCAGCGTACGGCGCGAAGTAAATTAGATTGGAGGTAAACATAAAATTTATTGAGTTTTAAAACCTCAAAGTTCACATGGGAAAAATGACGGGTAAATTATGTTAATTAACCGACTTCTGGCACGTTCTCTGAAGTCGCGTGCTCAAAGATAGTGGTGCGCATTGGCAGTTCTGTTTTTTGTCAACAAAAAAAATGGTTAAATTAAAGTAGAACATATCCTGTTTAATGGATGGCAGGTAACTATAATATACTGAAAGTTTTTTAAAACTTTTTGCGAAATATTTGTATACTATTTGAACTTACTTTACGGAATCGCGCAGTACTGCAGGTCTGCCGTGTATACACTGTCAAGTGTCAATTTAAGGGCCTATATAAGTAATGAAATTTTGTTCATTTTGAAAATTCTGACCTCTCGTATTCCTTAAATTCAAATTAAATAATCACAAATTATACATCAAAATGAAGGTTGGGATGTATAGAACACGAAACACATATGTAATCAACTCATAGAGTTGACAACAGGCACCACTGGTTCCTGAAAGTCTGCTACCCTATTCGCACCAGAACTGATAATAAAATAATATTTCATCAGAACAACTTGTGGCCAAATGTGCTTCATATATCCAAGAACAAAGCTAAGCATTCAAAACACTTTCGAATACAGCGATAGGACTGCATTTGGGAAAAGGACAACACTGTCTGCATTTTTTATTGAAGATGGTTTCCATGCTTGACGGACATGCGCAAATCACTCGATACCACGAATTTCCATCGAGAAACAAAATCGTCAGAAATTTCAACAGGTATCATGATACCTTGCGTTGAATATGGAAACTGTGCAATCTCTATCTAATAACAGTATACTGATGAAGGCGATCTTTTTCATTATTTGATTTTACACCGCGTTGTTTTTACATGCTTTTTCCGTCCGATGACGTCGACCGGAAATCGAAAGTACATTCATACATGTACGTAAACAAACGCAAAGGCTTTGGAATTTACCCCCATGCAGCTCTGTCGCCGTGTTTTGAAGAATTTTGATCCCCTAGCTTTGTTCTCGGATATGTAAAGCACTTTTGGCCACGAGTTGTTTTCGTGAAATATTATTAAATTATCAGTTCTGGTGCGAATACGGTAGCAGACTTCCAGGAACCAGTGGTGCCGACAGTCGACTCTATGAGTTGATTACACATGTGTTTCGTGCTCTGTACATCTCAATCTTGATTTTTATGAATATTTTGTGTATATTTAATTTGAATTGAAGGTATATCAGAGGTTTTAATTTTCAAAATAAACAACATTTCATTATTTATATAGGCCCTTAACGCTGCATTCCCAATACGCAGTTGTTATAATCAACACGTGTTTTCCCATGTGTATTTTGTATACACAACGAATCCCAATATGCAATATTGCAGACTTTCAAATCCCATTATGCAGACGTCTCCCGTCAAAAACATCAATTGCCTGTCTTGACCGAGATGAAATTAACGCACGGATCAGCCAAGAGTGCGAAGTGAAGTTGGTATTATCTTCACCTTGGCACCGCTCACTTCGGCCAACTTCTATGTTTGGTCAAAATCAAAGTAAGAAACGAACCTAAATAGTCGAAATTATGAGAGTTATTGTGAAAACATTGGAGTGAGTGAGGTACCAATAAAAGTGATTCGTATATCACGACTTACTTCAATAATAGCTATAAAGTCACAGGCAATATGACTCGTGTTCCTTTTATTCCACTGTCATTTGAAGCAGGAACCATTAAGAAATAGGGGGCAATCTATTTTGAAGCGATGTGATAATTACCAGAATACGAACAACAATTGCATATTATCCACCAAAACCAGGGTGAGAATTTTGCGACTTCTTAAAAAATAAGGAAATGTTGACTTTTGCTAAAATTTTTCTTGTAAATGTTTGTATCTTGACAAGGCCCTAATCTCACTGACATGACAAGATACAAGGCCCTAATCTCACTGACATGACAAGGCAGATCCCACAAATGGTGGAGCCATGGTTTGAAATCCTGGGGGACCATGCTGGTGAAGAGTTGGCGGGGGAGGGGATCTCAGGACTGAGGGTACTGTACTTGTACTGATCGCATGAAATCAAAAAGAATCTTAAAATTTTCATATTTGGGGATGGGAGGAGCAAGTGTGATTGAGGGATTGGTCTCCCTATATACCACATGACTCCACCGCTGTAACCCACTGCAGTATTCCACCACAATATGTCCATTAGCTGATAGCTGAGAAGAGTGGTGAACACCGAGTAGCCCTGGTGACTCAACACGCTGTATGATCCTTATGACTTGGATGACAAATACATGACAAATACAGACACATTTTATGAATACATTACTCTCCAAAATGAGGATTCCACAATATATTTTGAAAAACCGAAAATCGAGTTTTTGTACAAAACCGAAACCGAAATGCAAATTTCAAAACCGCCTAGCCCTAGTTGTAAACATGACCATAATTGCGGTTAAAAGTTACTATAAAAACCCTATGGGAAATCACATTTTCATCTTCTTCTCTGGAACTACTGAGCCGACATGACCAAACTTCGCAGGAATGGTCTATGAGAAAATGGAAATATGTGGCCGCCAGAGGCTATATTCTAATGCTTAACCCAATGCCTCTCCTGTCTGCAGGAAGGTCGGTACTGTCAGCAAAATACTTGTTTTTTTAAAAATCTGGTAAGGGTTGGTTCCAGTTTTTCTCCACCGAGAACTGGGGAAAAAACAACAATTTTGTGTATACAGTGACTATACAGTACAAGTCAAAATAAGCTGTAGCATAATTGCAACAAAACTGAGTAAACTGCTGCTCCTGCACTGACAAGATCAGAATCTGACATTTTCTGAAAAGCTATCAGTGAGAGCTTTCCAGAAAATGATGTCAGCTTCTGGTCTTATCGGTGTTGGAAGAGAAAGATACATAGTTTATAAGATTATCCTACAACTTATTTTGACTTGTGTTGTAAACAAGTGCAACTGTAATTTTGCTGATAACATGTATTATTAGTCTCAAGTTACTTATCAGAAAATACTGAATGACGACAGGTGTTTGGAAAACCATGGAAGTTTTTGTTTATATTCACTTCCCATCATGTCAGCTTAGATGACAGTAATTATTGTATATCTTTTAAGATTTGACAAAATTGGAGTAAAATGTGTTTCCTGTAACCCTTTACCTATCCAAAGCTATTTTGAAAAGAGAATACTGTCTGAAAAGATTGTAATTTTTTAAATATTTAACTTTCTTTTACTGATTTTTTTGTTGAAACAGAATTCATAAATGTGTACATTTTCAAGAAAATCTTCTTTGAAACTACAAGGCCAAATGGTTTGAAGAAGCATAATGTGACTGATGACTGTAACCCCTCTATCAATGGTCCTTATTTAATGTTCATCGGGTTGCAATTATGGCTGCAATTGTGGCTTATTGTTAGTATAGAAACCCTATAGGAAATCACATTTTCATCATCTTCACTGAAAGCACTGAGCCAATGTGATCCCGACTTGGCAGGCATTGTCCAAGAGGTTCTCTACAACCGTTACTCATTTTATTCCTGTTGGATGAAAAACGTGGCCGCCAGAAGCATTCTTCGATCCTGATTGGTCAATTTTGAAAACTCTTCTCCTCTGAAACCACAGGGACAAATGTTTTGAAACTTCGCAAGGTTCACCAACGTTCCTCATTTAATATTGATCGTATTGCAAACATGGCCACAATTGCGGTTTATAGTTACTTTCGAAAAATCCTATGGAAAATCATATTTTCATCTTCTCTCTGGAACTAGAGAGCTGATATGAACCAAAACTTGACGAGGAGGCCCTCTATAAACGATCCGCTTTCTGTTCCCGTTGGTTGGAAAATATGGCCACCAGAGACATTCTATGAATCTGTTTGATGGATTCAAATGTTTTGAAACTTCACGTGATTGAAAACTGGGACACCTTCCAATGATCCTAATGTAATGTTGCAAACATGGCCAAATTGCAGCTCATAGTTACCATTGGAAGCCTATGGGAAATCACATTTTTATATGTAGTTCCCGGTGAGCGATTACAGGCTCTGTAGGGCCTCTATTTTTTATATTTTCATTTTTTGCTTTCAAATCATAGGTTATGACCCCTCATTGGAACAAGCATGTCACACTCGTTCCAACGAGGGGTCGTAACCTATGTTTTGGAAGCAAAAAATGAAATACTACAGTTATACGAGGGTTTTTTTCCCAAGTGTTGTCTGCTATTCACGTTAGGTAGAGGGTTAAGGTAACATATAATACATTTGCTCATTTCGTTGGGAGAAAAGATTAAACAACTAAATTTGTGTGAACATTACTAAGATACTTTTGAAATTGACATCCAGAATGAGCCCACTTGAATTATGATGCATATGTAGCAGGGCTTGACAAATGGGGCAACCTATAGGACGGGGTTGCCTATAGGTTACGCAAAAAGATTTTTGGGAGACCTGTTTATAGGTTAACCAAAAAATAGTTTCATAATTGGAGATCTGATTGAAAGGTAATGACATGAGAAGACATGTAACAATGATAAAAGATAAATTATTATAAATCATAATGACTTTTATTTCTCAACAAAATTCACATCCCCAAATCTACCAATTATAATGGTTAACCAAGAGGTGAAGTCTTTACCTAAGAAAATGGCAAAAATGCCCCCAAAAATTAGCCAAAGTGTGGCTTACACAACCTCACACGTCATGGCAATTTCTCAATAAATAAACAATATGGCTATCATTGGAACCAGCTGTATCAGCTGGTTCCAATGATATCCATATTTGTATGCTTTTATTGAAAATTTGAGACAAAGGTTTTAATCATGAACTTCAGGATATTTGGGTGGAAAGCTATATGAGGTAAAGGGTTATCCCCCCAAAATTGGGGCAAAAGATCAAAAGGTTAATGGACATGTGATGGGGCAACCTTCAAATGGGGTCCATCAAAATTCTGAATTGTTGAGCCCTGATGTAGTGCGACCATTGGTTCTGAATATTTATATTTATATTTATTGTTGTTTAAGGTCACATACTTCTGCACAATGGCTAATCATGACCACAACATGGAGATAAAGTCAAGGTCAGTCAATCGTTTATACCCCATGTTGCCTATTTTAGAGGACTCGCATCCCAAGCTATTAGTGACTGGGTCCTATTTTACCAATGAAACAGAGCTTGTTTACCACAGTAAACAAGCACTGTGTCACTTCCCGGGGTTCCCATGGGGGATTGGTTCTGAAACCAGGAAATTTAAAATTTCACAAATTTCTCTCATAGTTGAGAAACTGGTGAAAGGAT
The DNA here is from genome assembly GCA_031216915.1 of Pictodentalium vernedei. Lineage (NCBI taxonomy): Eukaryota > Metazoa > Mollusca > Scaphopoda > Dentaliida > Dentaliidae > Pictodentalium > Pictodentalium vernedei. The sequence continues at coordinate 109,352,615 of CM062294.1, forward strand.
GATTGCTTTTTAACAGTAACCATTAATTGGTCTGTCATGTTCAGAGTACTCATTTCAATATTCAATCAAAGATACATATTGAACTGTAACAGATTTTGTTAAAAAAAATTAATTTCAAAATTATAAACACTTAAAATGGTTACCCTGAATTTCAGCTTCGATTTACTGCTTTTAAGAGGCCTGGCATTCTGAAAAATGCAGGAGGGCAAAAAATCGCTCTCCTCAATCAGCTTAGGAGAGCAATTAGCTTTACACAGCATTTTAAGTATCCAGTTGAACGAACTCATTGAAACTGAAACCAACAGACTACATCAGTGATTTTATTAACTTTACTAAGGTAAAGCGAAATCTCTTAGACATCTAGATGTCTCACTCAACAACTGAACACACACTTGACAAGACCTGTGTGTGTACCCAGACCTGTTGTCCAAGAAAGTCATACGCCTACCACTACCACCTTCAACCCCCCAAGGGGGGTTGAAGGTGGTAGTGGTGGGCGTATGACTTTCTTGGACAACAGGTCTACTTGAATCTACAGTCACATCCTGGTGCAAGTGCTTCAAGTGACAGGATAGTAGTAATGGTAGTATATTATAGTGTCAATATTCCTTGAATAATTACCCCTCTGACTGTGATGTCAGTTGTTGAACTTGAAACTGACAGAAAAAAAAATATTGCTGTGACCCATTTTGCTTCAAATGATTGCAACTGTGTTTGGGTATGGTTGCAGCCATGCCATTACTTTTTACCACTAAACCACTTTCAAAATGAAATTACGCGATGTTATGTGACTTCGAAGTTAAATTACATTTTTGCTTTACAACAAAAGTTTAATGTGAGCATAATACATGTAATCTCAATCATCCCAGACCAAAATATTTAGGAGGGCAATTTTTCGCTATCCTTAATTCTTTCAGGAGGGCAGTAAGGAGAGCTAAAAAATCGCTCTCCTGAAATTGCCAAGCCTGTTTTAATGACAATTTAATTCGATTTGACTCATGTGTTTAGGCTTTTCTCCATAGTTCATAGTTGTAAACAGACAATGCAGGTTACATATAATATCAGTTCAATGCAGAAGTCGGCTGTTAGAAACACACCAAAAAAAAGTTGGTTGACATTGACATTTGATCCAGAATATCAGTACATTGGTTGAATTCATAAAATTGTTGTTTTTAGCAACCTCACAACATTTCTGAATCTCAATGTGCCCTTTAAATTCTTTTGAAAGCTACAGATGTGATAGATAGCCGATACAAATAAATACAACGACCAGTAATAAATAAGCTTTGCAACAAGTGTAATTTTAGTTTTGCGCACCAATCATCTTGAACATATTTTATAACCTCTATCATAAAGTCTGTCATTATATGAAGTTCATCCTCCTTAACCCTTTACCCAACACAGACGATATAAAAATTTATTATTTTAAATAATTTTTAAAAAAATTTCAAAAAATGTCAACAAAACCATCATCATGTGACCCCTCATTGGAACGAGCTCAATGAGCTCGTTCTAATGAGGGGTCACATGATATGGTTTTGTTGAAATATTTTGAAAAAATTAATTTTTTCAACTGCTCAATTTGCATGATATTATGCGGGTAGATGCGGGCGATTCGTTA